>LPNX011095524.1:328611-388413 GCA_001517045.1 Pseudotsuga menziesii | reverse complement strand
AACACCTGACAGACCAAAGACATCACTAACTGCACCTCAGCTCTAAAAACATGCAGGGGGTAAGGTAAGGAGAGGTTTTCCAAGGACTGACCTTCCTTCGGGATACTTGACAGGAATCGAGAGCGAGCATCAATTGGGCAACTTCAGAAAAACTCAGCAAGGATGGCCTCATTCACGGACTCGCGGTCTCTAGGATAATCCTCGGGTAGATTAAGATTTTCTCTAACTACTGCAGCATCAACTATACATAAAATCCTAGACGCAGACTGACTCACTATGACTCTCCGAGAGGGGGAGTAATTCGCCGCGCACCATTCGGCAAATTCAGGGAAGTGGAGGGTTTGTTCCAGGGCGAAAAAATATAAAAAGGACTTACATACATTTAAAACATCATTTCCCCGTAAAAAACAGGACCACAATCTATCTTTACTACCAGCCACACTTCCTGTAGACAGGAAAGGGTCATAGACACCTCTGTGTCTGTCTACCAGGAACTCTTCTCTTTCGTCCGGGACCCGACCAGACACAGAAGCTTCACTCTGCTGGTCCATTTCTCAATTTATACTATGAATGGGGTGAAGAAATTACAGGAATTGAAGTCCTACCTGGCTCACTGTGAAGGCGTGTGCTCAGAATGCGCCTTGGTACTTGACAATTGGAAGCGCCCAAATCGACAGGTCCTTTTCGTCGGGTCCCGAGAAATAAAATAATCACGGAAGATGTCAATTTCGCCTTTATAGGACCACCCTGATTTGACACGTGGGAGGCATTTATTTCCGCAACCACTACTTGTCTCTAACCCTCGCGCATCTTTCTTTTCCGGGTTCATTTCTGACCGTCGACCTCTTTTGTGTGAATTCCTGGCCCTCGGATCACATGCCACATGTCCCTTTTCCGCCGAGCCTCCTCGCTTTATCCATCGTGCAACTTCGGGGCCCGGAGTCATCTGCAGCCGTCGATCTGTTTCGCCTTTGCGGGTGGGCCGTCGGATCGTGCTTTGTCTACCGATTCCGCTGGGCTCTTCCATCTTAATCCGCCGAGCAACTTTTCCCAGCGGAATCATCCTCGCCCGTTGATGTGATCCGCCGTCGCTCCTACACCGTTAGATCAAGTGCCGCGTACCGGATTCCGCCGGGTAATCCGGAATTATTCTCCGCGCTAGTTCTTCTCTCGGAATTCTTCTCGGCCATCGATGGGATGCCAGGCGTTCAACAACCGTCCGATCTTGCGCCACGTACCATATTCCGCCGGGTGCTGGGGTTTTATCGGGTGCGCAAGTCTCCAACCCGGAATCATTTTCCGTCGTCGATCCACCATCCTGCGATCTCCAACCGTCGGATCGAGCAGCACGTATCAATTTCCGCTGGGTGGTCTAAAGGTTATCGCGCGTGCACGTTACCTTTCCGGAAACCAACACGTCCGTCGATCAATGCTGTCTTCAATCCTCGTCCGTAGGATCAGGAGGATTATATGCGATTCCGCTGATCCATCATTTCCTTATCCACCTTGCACTTCCAGCCAGCGAATTTGACACGGGCCGTAGATCAGCTCCGAGCAATGTTAAAACCTTTGATGTGTGCAGGCCGTTAGAGGCCCGAAATTCCCTTATCTTGCTTGTATGTTCTGGATGGCGGAAAGGATATAAACCATCGATTTGCTTCTCCTTTAGACCAATGGTTCAGGACCTTTCCGACTCGGCTACTCTTTAGATTTTAAATCCCCTTTGTACTATATCCTTGGCCCCAAGTATTTAATCAACAAAATCTTACCTCCCATCGGTCTTGCATCTTTTTGTAAAATACAGGTGTTAACAGCAGGGATATGATCAATGCGTAAGGTAGGTACTCTCTGGGTAAGCCTGTTTAGCTTTCCCTCAAGAACACTAATCAAACCCTAGTCCTCTCCCTACACCGGACGCACATACATGCGTGGATACCCAGTAGGGTGGACTGGTCCAATATCTACATTTTGACATTTTAAAAGGATTAGAACTCTTATACATATGTATATATATTTATACTTAAAATTCATAAAAAATTTAAAATTTTGAAAATAAAAATACCTAACTCTCCCCATGCTCCTCTAGGAGGGAGGACAAGGTCAGTATTACCTTGGAAATCTAACCCAGCATATGGAAACTACTCCAAGGCTGGTAAATGTCGCTCCCACCAAAAGTAGAAGTCGTCGTCGTATACACTCTGGACCGATCCACCACCTCCCTGGTGGAGGAAGATCTCTCCCCACCTACTTAGTCTAGGCTGACGTGGAGAATGAACTGGCAATGGTATTGCAGGACTCAAACCTGGCACCCTCTCAAATAAAAATGCTACCAACATGCTGGAATAACCAAAATTCTTCCGCCTGCCTCTTTTGCAGTCAAAGAGTTGTTTCCTCATTATCAGGATCACTCCCAAACACCAGTCATATAGGGCTCCCTATATATAGTCCACTACTAGTCTCATTTGGTTCTAAGTTGCAAGGTGAAGTGATGATGACCCTACAACCCTCACTATAGTGCTCGCCAATACCTGTAAGGGAAAGTTGCGAATGTGAACAATAGGGATGCAGCTACCGCTCTTTTGAGTGCCAGGCTCACAGTATATGTCTATGTAGTTCTGTACACTTAGAAGGTCACCGCCTCTGTCGGTACCTTCCAAGTTCACCGGAGCTCCCCGTTGTGATAAACCGGAAATAAAATAGACATCTTCCGAAGTAACCTCTAGAAACTCACCTTGAAGGTCAAACATGCCAAGATCGTGATCCCAATAGTTTATCAAAAACTCTAATTTGTGAACATTTGACCGCATAGGTGAGGTACAGAAGAATTTCAATAACCCACTCTGTCGTAAAACATTTACTGTGGGGGAATCTTGTAGAGCTTCTTGGTCCGTGTCTTCATGTTCCCTCTCCCTCCACTCAAGCACCATCTTTCAATCTAATTAACAAGCAATTTCAAACCATTAGATTCATATAAAAAATTGATTTTTTGACCCTATATACTCTTTTTCTATATCGTGTAGTGTATGCGACTGTCCTTTGGGCAAGTCACATACTGTACACGACTTTCCTTCGGGAAACCCACGTATAGAACGCGTGTACATGACTGTCGATATACCATACCCACATACACAACGTTCATGCTTTGAGGGCGTTTGAAAACATAAAATTTGGGCCCAAAATTGAAATTTGCTTGGATCAATGAAAGAGCATGGCTTGTATTTTTACTTGGAACTTGCGGTTTTGAGAATTTTCCACCGAGTCGTCCACACCGAGCAATCAAAGGTAGAGGTAAAACTTGTCTTTTTTGGATAAAAATCAAATGGTGAGTTTTTTATTCATATTTTGAATTATTTATAGAAAAATTATTTTCAAAGTGGTTTTTTTCTCTATAGTTCATATTTTTTAAACTAATGCCATATCTTTTCTTCCATGTGACAGGTTTATGGTCGTTTAAAGTTGTTTTTTCACTCATATAGGATGATTTTTTGGTCATTTCACATGCATTTTGCATTTATACCTAATCCATCTTAATCCTAGCATTAACACTTTGACCATGGACTATGGTATCTTTAACCATTATTTCCTCGTTTATACCATTGTTCTTCCGTGGATAGGACTTTCCTCCCATGAGTATCCTCATTTAGAACCTATTTATTGTCTTTCGATACTCATGCTGCAACTGTCATAGGCTCAGGGGAGTCTTCTTAGCTATTTTTCATGCCAAATTGAGCAACATTTTGGTCACTTTTTACAAGCTATCCCTTTATAAGACTCCCCACCCTTATGGAGTCTCTTTAGACCAGGGCTAACTCCTCAAAATAGACTTGACTGCCAAGTAAAATTGTCCCTTCAAGCTCGTTAAGAATATGTGAATGGGCGTCCACATTGGTGGTAGGTTATCTCTTTCTCGGACCATGTGGAATAATACGAGAAAGGATCACTCTCTTTTCTATGGAATTGAGAAGAGTATTCTTAGGTATAGGTTTATCACTTTTTTCGGACCTGAGGGACTAAATTTACGGAAAAGGAACACCCGGTATGAGCTCAGTTTTCTCTTTTTCGTGCTCTGGACCTAAACATGAAAAATATTCCGAGTATACTTCATGTATTTGTCATGCTCGTTAAACACCAAGAACAAAGCATCGAGTTTATTGTTGTAAGTCCCATTTCTTGTACTCAAATGGATCTTTCTGAGTGATCTTTCTTTCATTCACACTCGTAAAACTCAAGCTATATGCTGCTCTTGAAGGAGTGTTGGGTAGGTGGTAATTTAATCTTTTTCGGACCTCCTTGACTAAGTACAAAAAAGGTTCACCTTTTCTTCTACGGGAGTTAAGAGAGTTCTTCTGTGGTATGCTTAATACTTTTTCGGCCTCAGGAGACTAAATTGGACGAAAAAGGACCCCCCCTGGAGTCTTCTTTGTAGTTTTCAGACTCTCTAAACATGAAAACACCAAGTGAGCTTGTACTAGTTCGGGCTCATAAAATCCATGAATCAATGACACTATCAAGCATTATTCCCTCTTCTCTTCAATCTTGTCAAAAAATGAAGAGAGACTTGAGTTGACTTTCCTGGACTCGTTAAAATTTAACAAGGAAGATAAGGAAGAAGTTTTATTTTGGTTCTCAGTCAATGGCAGCATGTCTTCCTTGAACATAGCACTCTCTGTCTTTTTTGATACTCATGTCACAGTGTTCACTTTCAGTTCAACTATTACTTTGAGTTTCTTACTCCTCCTCTTGTCAGTTCTACCTGGGGAATCTGATCATGTCTCCTACATGACAGATAAGTCTAGTTGTACTATCTGCAAAGTTAAAAGTTTCCTTGGGTTATCTCTGTGTCGTGCTCACTGTTCAAGGACTTAACCCTATATCTGATCTATATCTTGATTCCATCATTGTCTTATCTATTATTACTTGTATTTCCCTTCCTTTACCCAGTTCCTAGTCACTCTTGTGATCCGTTGGAGGATCTATTGCCTTTCTCATCACAATATGGCTCTGCATCAGCACTTCCTAATGACGAAGACCTAGAGTTTTTGATGATCGTACCTTAGGATTCACTTTCATTATTGGTGAATTCCTTTGCTTCAGTTGTCGATTATCACCTATTGGTTGACAATCTGTTGAATCCTATCCATGTTCCACTTCAATAACATCTATTCACATGGCTTGGATTGTACTAGTTCTTTGGGATTTTTTTATGAATACCTTAGGTTCATATCTATGGACTAAGTTGCGCAAGATTATGTTGTGGTCACTTCCATAGCTTCCAGATATTTGAAGACTCATCGTTATTGTATATTGTGGCTTCGATCCACCTTTGTAATACACGTGGTCTTGTACCTGTACTATATGATGTACTCAAATATTGTAAAGGAGCTAGTGTTCCAGTATATTGAACATAGCATCCTCATATATGACTTTGTATATGACATTATTATGTATTTGTTTCAAGTACTACCTCCACTCCATTGGACTTCTGAGGTCTCCAAGATAATGGTTACAATGTATTTCAGCCATCATTTCCCTCTGACCTCACACATTAGGGGGCATCTGTTATCAACCCAAATGGTACTTCTCCGTCCGAGTCCTGAAATTCCTTATGTTGGTACACAAAAGGACATCTTAGGATTGAAGTCTTCCAAAACACTATAGATGGGCATGACTTGGGATGCATTTACCCTTGAACCAGCTTGCCATATTATTTTTATAAGTGTTGAGTTGCGTATACGAATATCCTCATTGCAACTCGTGTACATACACGACTATTCCCATTGACAACTCACGTACTGTACGCAACTATCTACATTGCAACCCGCGTACATCAGTGTACGTGAGTTTCCTTTAAAGCAACTCACGTGTCATATGCGGGTTGCCTATATCAATAGTCGCGTACATCTTGATTCGACATTAAAAATATATATATCACGATTAATGGAGATTATTTGGGTCCTAATCATTAACTATCCTAACTGTTTCAACCTCCTCAACCTTCAAAACCACTCTATTTCCCAAAGTATAAATAGAGGCCTTGGGGAGGGCATTAATTAATCAAGTTGGGAGAGCAAAGTTATGCTGATGGTAGATCTTCGAGAGTCTTGGAGTAGCATAACTCAGAGTCCTTTGGTTGCAGAGGAGTCCTTGTCTCAGAAGCTGGGTTGTACTCTTATCGCATTCATTGATTGTTAATAAAGAGAATTCTTCTTCCAACATTGTGTTGAGTCTCTTTCATGTATCATGGTTAATGAATATTTTGATTATGTACTGGATATATTGTTTATCTAACCTCTCATATATACATGTATAAGATTGTACTTGGAGAATTTGCTCTTTGCAGGTGAAGGAGATGCATCCCTGGAAACTTTGGAGAGAAGAGGAGCAAAAGAATATCAAGCTTGGATCAACCGTTGGTAATCCGGTGAGTCAAGACTTTCTTCCTATTTCCTTTTTGTTCTCTATTAAAGCTGATTTTCTGCAAGGTTAGTAGTAAGTTGGTAACCCCAGACCCTAGCTTACAAGGGTGTTTAATGGTGATGCCTAAGAGTGAGAAGAGGTTTTGGGTGATGGCTAACAAAATTAGGATCACCAAATTTAAATATTCCAAGTGCAATACGCCCCGATGATTTTTCCTACTTACTACAAGAGGATTTTTTAGTAATGTGGATGATGTGCAAAGCATGAAAAATGAAAGATATAGAAATTAGCAGAGAGACTTACTTGAAACATGTAGATATCTTCCTAGATGACGAAAACTGCTTCCTCACATATCAAGTGAGAGATCTAGACAAGATCTTGTTGAAAAACATTTTGCTCAGTGACCCTAGCATCCCCTTCTACCTTCCACACCAAGGAAAACCAATAAGTAATGGCAAATGGATCAAGGTTTGCAATAATAAGTAAAGGATACCAAAATGAAGAATCATAAATAAGTACTCACTCCCTTATAAAACCAAACCGAAGAACGACGAGAGGGTGAGTCCCCTCTAGGGATGATTTTAGGGGCGAATTTTAGCCCAGTGGGCTATTTTTCCATGTTTTTCTCCCAAAAAAGATTCGCCATTTTGCATTTTTTGAAGTCCCGTTTTGCCCAATTTTGATGGGGTAAAATTTTTTCACCCTAAAAATCGCCAAATTATTATATAAACGATATAAAATCCTTGAAAATTAAATTATTTTTTCAAAAATATCGCCAATCATTTTATAGTTGTCTTTTTAAGAATTGGTAATATTCTCCAACATTTATACACTTTTAAATAAGTATGGTTCCTTAAAATCATCCCTAGTCCCCTCACCAACGTGCCTCTCTCTAATTCATCTCCTTCACCTGCAAATCAAACTGGATACAAAAAGATACAAGAACTATGTCGGAATAACTCAATGCAAGAGATAAATAGTTTCAATCGTCACCACATCCATTCATCTACAAAGACACCAGTATTAAATCCCCAAAAAAACTCTTTATTATAAGTTCCAATGCCAGAGCTCATGGCTTACAATGGGGGGGTCTCGTCTTTTATATAGCTTTTGAGAGACGAAAACCCTAACTTTATTTTACATCTAGCGGTTGAGATTATAACATCATCAACGGTGGAGATCAATTTTACACGGATCAAAATGATTAGATCAAGGGGGTGCACTTTTTTCCCAATGATGCACTGTCTAAGTCAAAGCATAGGATAACATGAGATATACATTTAGAGGAAATTTCAACTCAAAATGGGCCTCCTAAAAAAATCAATAAAATAATAGTTAAAATAATAAAATAATATTTATTAATTTTGGAGGAAGAAAAGAAAAAAACTACTTTTTTGTTTGTATTTTCGACATATCTCCCCGTGTTTTTACTCAAATTTCGGTTGGGAGAGCTTGTTGGATGCGGAATTAAATTCCGCATCCAACGAGTACCCACTCGTCATACTTTTGACAGACCCCGCTACCCCAAAAACAAGAAATACCTAAAAAATGTGTTGATGACATCATCATCATGTTTTTTCATGTATTTCTTGTTTTTGGGGTAGCGGGGTCTGTCAAAAGTATGACGAGTGGGTACTCGTTGGATGCAGAATTCAATTTCGCATCCAACGAGCTCTCCAATCAAAATTTGAGTAAAAACAGAGGGAGATATGTCGAAAATACAAACAAAAAAGTAGTTTTTTATGATACTTATCCCCAAATTTATATTAAAAGTGTGTTTAAGACCTATATGGTATTTCAAATTTAAATCAATTTCATTGGCTAACACATGATGACATGGAATTTGAATTAGAGTGAAAAGGCCCATTTTGAGTTGAAATTTCCTCTAATGACATGATAATACATTAAGGGGGGCACCAAGGGGCTCAATTTCCCCTAGGACCCATTACATCATCAAAATATAAGATATAGCAATGTGATACATCATATAGCCAAGGTGATGGGCGCCCCTTGGGGAACGTCCTCACCAACTGAACCAAATAAATAATGTCGGACAAATTGATGAATGAAACTGGAGTATAGCTGTCCAGAGAGCCACAATACATCATCTAAATAAGTTTCCTTATCGCTTCCTTGACCACACAAGCCAAATCAATTTTCCCAGTGGTTTCCTAGTTCATTTTTTGATGGTACAACCTCTGAAAATGATAAATATCGTCATATCTTCATACATGATGAGAACTGGGGAAAACTGACTGCACAAGAGCATTTGAAGGCATAGAATAATGGTATGAGTGACTACTCATACCCCTTGGAACATTGTGGTGCTCTAGGAGAACCAAAATAATTGCAATAATAATATAATCTAACCCATAATAAAGTGATAATAATAATTAATCATGCAATTTGGGGCCAAATAATGAAAACTGAAACCGCAGTATTGGTCCTGGGCATGTCTGGAGGAAATATAAGCATTGTTAAATTTTTATCCACTTCCTTGGGAACCATGTTTGACTTGGTCAACTAAGTTCACTAGGTCAAAATATCCAAACTGAAGGTGAGATACTGAGATGAGCTGAACCTGCAAGAATCCAAGGTAAGAATTGCTCCATCATGCATAGGGGTCAACGTAGGGAAGATGATCTTCTATCTCATAGGTCTCCATCAATCATAATCCATGGGAGGAGAATCAAATTATGGATGAACTTGATGGATGGGAACAAGTGATACCATGGAACCAACATAGCACTAAGGTGTTATATAAAAATATATAAACACTGAGTATCAATATTAATTATTAATATTGATATATATTAATATTAATAATTAATAAATAGAAATAATTAGTTAATTAAATAGAAAAAAGTAAAGAGATGTACCCTTTCATTTGAAAATGCACGATAAGGCTTATATAAAGCCACACCAATGTAATTGTAAAACAGTACATCTTTTATCTTTTATCATTTTATATTATATTTCATTCATGGAATATTTATCTTCTTTACACTAGGTATTCCCTTAAGAAACATATTTTACTGTTTCATTGATATCAGAGACCCTTCTTGGGCTGATTCCGGCTTGTGGCCAATATTTTCTAGAGCTTCTCCAAAACTAGGTCTTTGACCCGCATAGGTTTTTGACCAACCCTTATATATATAATATTATTTTATATTAATAATAATATTTATTATTTTTAAAGTTTTAAGTGCTCCCCATTAGAAAAAAATTATTATTCTTTTAAACAATAATATTAATTTTTAATTAATAATTGTCATTACAATCATTATTTAATACAAAAAAAAATCAAGTCAAAGAAAGAAGACCAAGAAGATATTAAAAAGAGCAGAAATCAAGTCTAGGAATATATTGAAGAAGTCATTGAAGCCCATTGTGGATTTGTTGAAGAAATTATGGATTCCATATATAAATCAAAATTTTGGACTAAGTGTCCTTATTACAAAATGGAATTCCAATATCCAACATTTTTTAAGAATGTCAATCTCTCTGGTCCAATACGTGGTAAATATTTTATTATGAAAGACGATCAAGGTAATTCACAAATGCAATAAAAAAATATCGAAAGCGAATTAGGATACTACAAGGAAAGCAATAAAAATTTACAATTTGATATGAGTAAGCAAAACATTCTTCATAAGTTGATAGAACAAGAGAATAATCGCTCAAAAGAATGAAATAAAAACTAGGAAAAGATAATGAAGATATCAAGAAACTATTAGTAGCTAAGAATGAAGAAATATTTTGATTAAAAAATCACAAGACTGTAAAGATAAAATTAAAAAGTTCGAAGATAATGGAGAATCATCGTATAGAAGTGATAATGATTTAGAAGAAGACATAAAGTGGTTAAAAAAGCTCATCATCGACAAAGATGATTAATTGGTGCAAATCTAGAGAAAGATTAAAAGTCGAGAATCATAGATATGTCGACATCGACAATAGAAGGAAGAACTCCAACAAAAGTATGACGCCACTAAAAAGAAGCACAAGCTATAAATTGTGGAAATCAATGGAAAATTAACAACCAATACCGAAGAAATATTTCGACTAAGAATTCATAACAAGACATTATTTACGAAGATCAAGAAACTAAAAATTGTGAAGATGGAACTTTCCAATGAATACCTCGAAGGAAGAACACTAAAACAACAAGAAGAAAACCATCGCCTGTGAAATATTAATCAAGAAGTTAAAATATGACAAACAGTCACAAGACAAAAGGTTCAAGAAGATTCATAATAGTAATAATCTATTAGAGAACAAATTAGTTCAAATCCAAAAGGAAGCATCAAGACTCTTCGGAAAACAAATTCAAGTTTAGAAAGAAGAAACAAATACAATTTTGGTCGACGTCATAGTTCAAAAGGAAGCCAATCCGACATAAAAACAAACAATAAGAACTCTTTATCGACACCCAAATTACAAAAAGCATTTTGACCAACGACGGGGTCAAAATGAACATAAACAGAGGAGTTGTGATTTCAAAAGAGAAAGAACACAAAATGAACAAACTAAGCAAAAAATGATAAGTTTCATTCAACAAAGCGATCAACAAACAACTCCAATGAAGATATATCTTGAATGGCACTTCACGAACAATGTGACATTTTTTCTTGGCTATTCATAGCTCGTGTTGTCATGTTTCGTCAAATGTCACAATTATTAACACAAACGATCGAGAGATGACATTACAAGCAAGAAATCGGATGTAAATTGTGTCTTCAATAAGCTTTGAGGAAAAAACTTCCCTTAAGAGAAAGTCAATGTTATATAAAAATACATATAACATAATAAGACATATAACTATATATAAACATTAAGTATCAATATAAATTATTAGTATTAATGTTAATAATTAATAATTAATAAATAGAAATGATTAATTAATTATTTAGAAAAAAAGTAAAGAGATGTACCCTTTCATTTGAAAAGACATGATAAGGCTTATATAAATCCATACCAATGTAATTGTAAAACATCAAATCTTATATATTTTATCATTTTATATTATATTTCATTCATGGAATATTTATCTTATTTACACTAGGTATTCCTGTAAGAAACATATTTTTACCGTTTCATAAGGTTTAAAATTTGTGTAAAGCATGGCACAAACAATAGTCTTCAACATTAAACTCTATAATCATTCGCATCATAAGTTTAAGCAATAGTAATATAAGCACGGGTCACCGTGATCATCCTAATATGACAAGCTTAGGTGTTTAACATACATCAAAGAGAAGAATCCAAACAATGAGCCATATACCTGTCTATAAATGATATGCCCATCTGTAACTGTGTGTATCATAATTGCTACTCTGAATGAACTAGTTCACCACTTGAATCATCTCAATCGAAAAGGAGATCTCAGTCCTGGTAATGAAACAATCTAAAACCGTTTTTGAACAAAGGATCTGAGTGGCTCGGGAAATAATGATCCATATTGAAACCCCATCTAAATGAATAGCTCAGAAGAATAAAGAGATAAATTTGTATGTTGCACAATGGTAGCCCAGCTGCAATATGTATGTGATAACATCTGGCTCCAACTGGTACAAGTGCTCCAATGAAGAGAGTGTCTGAGAACCTCAGAAGTCTCTGGTTCACAACACCATCTCAACAATAAAGAATCCAACACTTCAATTTTCTGCTTCCTTTTCAAGTGTACCTGTTAGCCCACATGGAAGCAAGAAATACTAGAGTAGCATGTATGGGAAAAATATATGCGTAAAATAAACTGATAAAAGCAATGATGGAAATAATATGTTGGGCAATAAATTTTACTCTGAGCAACTTAAAGACATAATTAAACTATGCAAATGTCAGACTCAATGGCCAAAAAGACTCATGACACATGCAACACTCAGAAAATAAAGACTCAACTATTGCTCAAAGGAGCTTATTCAATCCTACCTACCCTACTCTAACCAATTAGGAAGTTGTTAAGTAAAATCATAGACCCAATGTAACTACTTTCTAAAATGATCGATTGTTCTTTCTTTACAGTTAATAATATAACAATCCAGAGATGGTTTAGAAGTAATGTAAATGAAAATTGAAACCATTCTCACTTGTTGCTTGAAATTCATGGAAAGCATCTGGACAATGTGGAATGAAATCATGCCAAGGCTGAAATTGACTTTTGAAAACTTCATCCATCAAGATACTGATAGGATTATTAAGAAAATATGAGTTCGTTCTTGATGAATGAAGACAATGTGACTCATGATTCTTCCACTCTAAACAATTTTTTGTTTCCTTCTCCTCCCAACTAAGACACTCAATTATGTTAACTCCAAGAAAGGAAGAACCAAATGGGGACAAATTGTAGTTTAAAATTGTAATCAAACTCATTTGTTTCTCAAAAATGGAGAAAATATGATACTGATCTTTATACACCTTATCTAGCCACCCATAAGAAAGATTGATACACTGCAAAATCTTATTCATTCTAGGTGATTGATAGGATAAATGGAGCGCATTTTCTCCAATTATGTGACAATGCTTAAACTCCTGACTGAATATTTTAAAAATATAAGCTTGATCAAAACACAAACCCATACAAGAAGACTCAAAAAGTTGGGATGGGAGGGTGGATTGAAAATTTTCTCCCTTATGACTTAGAACAATTGATCTCGGAAATTGATGATAGGAAAAAAATTCAATTGAATTCTAGGAATGATTGCAAGATTTGAAACAAGGTCAGTATACACGCATTGAACCAACACATTTTGATAAGGAATTTCATTGATACCATTAGAACAAGGATTGTTTTGATTAGGTTCACTTACAATCATATCATAATTCTCATGTGATTTTATTACTTCCAAGATATCATCAAAATAATCATAACCAGGAAATGAGGATCTTTGATGGATTCATGGATGAGAGAATCAACTATGCATGGTTCCTGATAGTGATCATTTTGTTCTCCCTCTTTATGTGTTCCTTATTTAGTTAATGATGACAATATTCTATTAAGTTCACCTTCTATATCAATATCAAAGTCATAATCTTGAAAGTTCAACATTTTCTCAGTATCATTCACTTACATCGAAGGGTCATTCAAAGGCATATCCATTGTTGGATCAAGAGATGAGGAATCAATTTTATAAGGAAAATCATCAGTTATCTCATTATGGTTATCCTTGATCATATTTATCAAATTAATCCTCAACAATACAATCATTATTTGGTTGTATGGACTCATCAATGTTTTTACCACATTTTTCTCTTAATAACTTAGTGAACATGTCGAAGCTAGTGATGGATCCTGGCGCTAACTGGTATAACCAAAAACCAACATTACCTCATAAGGATTCAACTAGGGCTCGCATATAGACATATTCATCCTTTGTACCCATGGATTCCATATAACACCAACAATTATCCAAGTGACTTTCAATTGTTTCACTTTCATTTGCATAGAAGAGAGGTAACCCTTTGATGTATCTATTTGGCATAGGATGAGGTGCCCCATATATTTCAGAGAAGTAAAGATGAGATAGAAGTTTTTTTTTAAGCCTGGTTGAATTTTCCTTTATTTATTTGAAATATTGGAGGAATAAATTCGAGTTCATAATGATTTATGGGATGGGTTTGCTTCTTAATGGAGTCATGTAATGGAGTTGATAGGTGAACGAATTGTCATGTTAACTCAAAAATTAATGTCATGGGAGAGATGAGTAATAAAAAGTAGTGATTGTGCAGACTTAACCAATTGGAAAATGCAATCCGTAGAATGAAATCAGATGTGATATGAATGAATATGAAAATAGGATCATTCACAGACACTGAAGGTAGGTAAAATGAATCTAGGTAAGTCTCTCCCAACATCAAAGTTTTGGCAGAGAACAGGAGCAGAGCTTAAGAATAATGTTGAACCAAGGTAGGACTCTACCTCTCCGTCAACAACGCCAAAAATGTTACTCACGATTCTTGTAGTTGCCTTGTAGAGTAATCTTATACAGGATGGCGAAGGGGACAAACAACCAAAGCTGTGACCTACGAATACCCCAACCCTAGATGATGGATGGTTGTCACATCGGTAGATATATCCTTCACTTTATGCCACTAAATCCCAAGTGACAAAGGGAGAGACCTATACCTATCCTAAAATGAAATACCTAAAGCTAAATCATTAAATCAAACTATATGCATAGGGTATGTAAGGTGAGAGCTGGAAACCCTAGATTTAAGGAGTAAGCCATGATTTAATTGATTCTTGAGTAAATGGGGTTACAGGTGTTGGAAATGTTACTCAATTTAAATGAATTAGTGACTTATGGAAATATTTGTCGGGTCTAGTATTTGTGTGTTAACTCTAGTGATCAAACCTGGAACCCTAGGGGAATTTAAATGAAAATTATGGAAAAGTTCAGGGTAAGTTTTGGTCAGAAAATTAGGTCTTCTAACACAATTGATTTGATTCTTGGATGAATGGTTTAATAGTACGCAAAGATCCAAGTATAACCAGAAACACAAAACACTTAGAAAAAACTAATAGGATGGGCGTTTTTCCTAGGGATCAGTGCCACTTTAGGATGGGAAAATGGAGTATGATAGTGACGCCTATGAGTGAGAAAAGGTTTTGGGTGAATTCCAACAAAACCCATATCGCCAAATTTAAATATTCCAAGTTCAATACACCTCGATGATTTTTCCTACTTACTACAAGATGTTTTATCAGTAATGTGGATCATGTTTAATGCATGAAAATTAAAACACAAAGAAATTAGCCGAGAGACTTACCTAGAAGTCGTAGATATCTTCCTAGATGATGACGAATGATTCCTCATAGATCAAGTGAGATATCTAGACAAGATCTTGTCGAAAAACGTTTTTCTCAGTGGCCTTGGCATCCCCTTCTACCTATCACACCGAGGAAAACCAATAAGTAATGACAAACGGATCAGGATTTGCAAATAAGAAGTAAAATATATTGGAATGAAGAATAATAAATAATTAATAACTCCATGATAAAACCAGATAGAAGAACAACGAGAGGGTGCGTCCCCCCACCAATGCGCATCTCTCTAGTTCGCCTCCTTCACCTATGCAAATCAATCTGGATACAAAAAGAAACAAGAATTATGCAAGAATAACTCAGTGCAAGAGAGAAACAGTTTCAATCATCACCACAGTCATTCGTCTGTGGAGACACTAGTATTAAATCCCAGAAAATATCTTTATTAGAAGTTCCAATTCCAGAGCTCATGGTTTACAATGGGGGGGTGTCTCGTCTTTATATAGATTTTGAGAGAATCAAACCCTAACTTTATTTCACATCTTACGGTTTACATTATAACATAATAAACAATGGAGATCAATTTTAAATGGATCAAGTTTACTAGATCAAGGGGGCACACTTTTTTCCCAATGATGCATTGTCTAAGTCAAAACATAGGATAACATAATATATAACATGATAATACATCAAGGGGAAACCATAGAGGATCAGTTATCCCTAGGCCCCATTACATCATCAAAATATAAGATATAAAAATGTGATACATCATATAGTCAAGGTTGTGGCATCCCTTAGGGGGCATCCTCACCAACTGAGCCAAATAAATAATGTCAGACAAATTGATGACTAAAATTGGACTATAGGTGTCCAGAGAGCCATAATACATCATCTAGATAAGTTTCATTTTCATTTCCTTGACCACACAATACAAATCGATTTTCCTAGTGGTTTACTAGTTTAGTTTTTAATTGTATAACCTTTGAAAATCATAAAAATCATCATATATTCATTTAGGATGAGAACTGGGGAAAACTGTCTGCATAGGAGTATTTGGAGACATAGAAGAGTGTTATAAGTGACTACTCATACCCTTTGGAACACTGTGGTGGATCTAGAAGAACCAAAATAACTGCAATAATAATATAATCTAACCCATAATAAAGTCATAACAATCATTAATCATACAATTTGAGGCCAAACTATGAAAATTGAAACCATAGTATTGGTTGTGGGCATGTCTGAAGAAAATATAAGCACTATCAAATTTCTAGCCACTTCCTTGGGAAGAATGTTTGACTTGTTCAACTAAATTGACCATGTCAAAATACCCAAACTAAAGGTTAGATGTTGAGATGAACTGAACCTGCAGGCATCCAAGGTAAGATATGCTTCAAGATGTATATTAAAACCCAACTTAAATCATGTCATTCAGAATCATGGTGACAATAATAATAACAACCAATAAGATATACCTGTGTTTTTGAGCAATCATTGAATATTTTGGAAGTATCTTGTATATGCCATACTTAGAAAGTTTAAGCAATTTGCTAGTGCTGGGTGACGGTGGAAAACAAGGCTAAGGTAAAGGGAAATGACTTATACTTTATTTTGACCATACGATATTTCGCAATGATGACAAGTACACACAACCACAATGACATAAGCATGATAGATAAATAATAGGGAATGGTGGTGTCTCACAAGTGGATGACTTGATATGAAAAGAGTCCATACAACTTTAACAATATGTTTACAACTCACATCCAAGCTAACAATCAAGCTCCATGAGGATCTTTTCTAGGACCCATGCGTCGAGTACACAAGAAACTGTAGTGAAGAGATCCTAGTGGACACTTAGAATTAGCTATCCCTTACTCCATCTCACTTCAAAGCCTATAGGCTTTGTGAGGAATTAATCATTACATTTCAATAATATGGCTAGTAGTCTTTAGATTTAGCATCTATTTATCCACTGCTTTATTTGGGCCTTTCACAATTTTATTTCATAGCCCTTTTTGAGTTGTGTCTAAAGACATAGTTTTCATTTTTATTTGAGGGTTTTCATTTCTTAGTATATAGCATATAACACATAATGCATGTAATTATGGTAGACATATTGCTTCAAGTTTTAGATGACACACTTCGGGAAACTAGGGGGCAATATCCACAATTAGGACCAAACATTGGGGGCAACTAACCAAAGAGGTCAAGGCTTCAAAACCCAACTCACATAAGATCACGAACCAATGCCAATGGGTTCTCATGACCAAGAAGGATCAAGGATTTGGCAAGTTTTGTTGGACAACTTAAAGTTGAGACAAAAAACAACATGGGATCCATCATGCATAGGGCTCAAAGTAGGGAAGATGAATTTCAATCACATAGGTCTTCGTCAATCATAATTCATGGGAGGTGAAATCAAATTATGGATGAATTGGATGGATGGGACAGGTGATACATGGAACCAGCATAGCAATAAGGTTTAATTTTTTTGTAAAACATGGCATAAACAAATAGTCTTCAACATTAGATTCTTTAATCATTCACAGCACAGGTTTAAGCATGAGTAATATAAGAACCGGTCACCATGATCATCTTAACCTGACAAAATTAGGTGTTTAACATACATCAAAGTATTAAATTGAGAACATAGATCTATGGATCAACACACAACTCAGAAAATAGATCACACAATTTACTCAGTAATTGAAGAATGAAATAGTGCAAAACTGGCTTGCAAATGTGAATGCTTTCATTAATCAAAAGTAATTAGATAATAATTACAATGAAGTACAATGACTAAATAGCCACATGTAATTCGAATCCATGTGAGGAAATTCGAATTGACTAGACTCTACTTGACTGAATGGTTAACTAACCTTGTCTAAATCATTATCGGAGGAATGAATGATTAACTGACCTTGTCTAAATCATTATCGGAGTTCTAAATCACAACTCAAGTGTCTAATTCAGTGTTAACTAGTCTAACTGACTGAGGTAGGTGAGTAAATGTGCCTCACCTACATGCAACCATGCAATCCTAGCGCTAACTGAGCAGAACTGAATGTAACGGATTACAACTGAATGTAACTGACTCCTAACTGAGCTTGACTAGTCACCAACTCAACTCAACTGACCTTGGTTGGTATCGGCACTCCCAGTGGCTCCTAATTTGTAGGGATTGATCTAGGAGGCTCCTAAATTGATGCATGCAAGTGCAATCAGTGGCATTTGGCCTCAATTAGTGTTCCCTACACTATAGTAACTGGAACATGTGCCCCAACTAGGCCAAGTGGACCCAATGGTGCTAGTGACTAAAAATAGATTGGAAGGACTCCCGATTGAGAAATGACTCCTGATTTAGACATATGACCAAATTGGACAAGGGAGGATTAATAATCCTTACAACCCCCCTAATTTCTAACTTGGACAATCTGTGGGCCTTGGTAATTAATAACATAGGTCACCCATTACATAAAGTAAAGTAAAGTAACTGCTCAATACAAGGAGTTGGGGAAAAACCACATGGGAAAAAATCCCCCCCGCCTCTAACTAAGAATATAGAATCAGGATTCAAGTTTGAAAAAGTTGAAAATGTCTTGCTGAAATATCTGTGATGTAGTGGAGCATGCATGATGTTCTATGCACAGGTATCCTGGGGTCTAGCATGTAGACTTCTCCATTTTCTCCCAAAATGATGATGGAAGGGAGGAGGAATGTAACCTTTTCCTCTTGATGGATGAAGAGGTGTATGATCAACTCTATTCTTCTTATTGTAGTGAGACTGGTCCCTTTCCATGTAGCATCTTACAGAAAGTCTACTACATCTCTCTGAAGGAGGTAAGATTGCATGACATAGCGCAAGGGCCTTTCCCTTCTGTGTGTCAGATGGATTTTCAGTCATCTTCCTAGATTCCAATTTGGAAGGAGGGACTGGATCTAGATCTGAATCACCCTGAATATCAATCTCATAAACTGATATAGCTGGATCTGTAATACTTGTGGAAATTGCAAAAGAATTAGATGAAATTTTTTTACCTTCCCTTGCAAGTGGCTGCTGAGAGTGCATTGGTTCTGAAAATGACATGAAGTGTGAGAACTCATATGCCTTGGAGGCATGATCTGTAGCACCCTTCGCTATGATGTTCCCAGTAAAGATATCTATGATCTCCACTAATTTAGGACCAAATATGACTCACTTTGGAGAGCCAGTATGAGTCATATGGTATACAGATAACAGGTTTGCAGCTAGGGAGGGAACATAAAGCACATATTTGAACTTTCCATGTTCAAGCTTGATAGAGCCCTTCCCTTTGGTTTGAACTTTACTGTTATTTCCCATCTAAATACTAGAACCATCAAAAGATTGAAAAGAAGAGAATGATTCTCTGGATGCAACCATATGATTGGAAGCTCCAGAATCAATGAGGAAGGAATGTGTTGTTGAGAAGCTAGCCTTCAGTGCGTGGCATGTCTCTTCATATTCTTTACCTTCTTCTCTATGGTCAACCTTCCTTGCGCTAGCAGGTACAATAATGTTATGTTTCTTCAGAAGAAGGGACATCTCATCAATTTTTCTTCTCATACAGGTTATTTTTGGATGAAATCCCCTTCCACAGTAAGAATAGAGTGTCTTTCCTATGCCATTCTTCTTGCTTCTCCTCGAACCTAAGGGCTCTTTTGACTGCTCTTTCTCTATAGGAGACTCATACTTTTGCTTCCCTTTATCATTCTCTCGCTTAGGTCCTATTGTAACAAGTTCTCAATCTCTGGAAGATTGAATGATCCCCATTTGGATCAACATGTCATGCTCCTGAGTGAGAGATTCAATGAAAGAGTTAAGAGTAGGCATCTTCCAGTTTTGAGTAGAGAGCTTCACATAATGAAATGTTGATACAAAGAATGAATATTCTGCACCAATTTTGGAGAGAATTGCAAGGATGAGTTGATCATCCTCCTTCTCAACCTTGCACAGCTTCAATTGGAACACTAGTTGCTTGAATTTTGTGAAGAAGTCATTTAGTGTTTCAAAATTGGCTGGATCGAGAGAGATCAACTCATTCTCCAGCTGATAGATCCTCAGATCATCCTTCTTGTCAAATAATGAATCAAGCTTATCCCAAACCTCTTTGGGATTCTTCAATCCATTGATGTGGAAGAGAAGGTCTCGAGAGATTGAGAGGAACAAGCATCCGTAGGCTTCATCAAGCCTATTCTAGTACTTTTCTTTGTCAACATAATGAATTGAATCTTTCTCTGTCTCCATTGTGAGTCTGAAGAGTATTTTGGAGTGTAGCTGTGTCTCCATGTCCTCCTTCCACTAGTTCTAGTGGAAATGAGTGAGAAGGTTTGTTGGATGAGCCATTTAGAATTCAAAGAAGAGGACTGAGCTACTGTAGAGAATGCGGTGAAGGAGACTGAGCTGCTTGTAGTGAATGCAGTGAAGGAGACTGATAAACCTATAAATTACACAATCAAACAGACTAAATAAGGTCACTAGTCTGCACTTTTGGAATTTTCATCACACCCAGCATAGTTGATCAAGCTTGCTTGATCAACAATTCATTTACTTGGGATATTAAGTGGTAAATTCTCTGCTTCTGGTGCAGTACTAGAAGTAGAAAATTTGCTCAATTTTTTTTTTAATCCAAGTATGGATCTATAGTAAGAGAAGTGCCTTGTCCTACCGAGGCTCTGATACCATATTAAATTGAGCACATAGATCTATGGACCAACACACAACTCACAAAATAGATCACACAATTTACTCAGTAATTGAATAATGAAACAATGCAAAAATGGCTTGCAACTGTGAATGCTTTCATTAATCAAAAGTAATTAGATAATAATTACAATGAAGTAAAATGGCTATATAGCCACATGCAATTCGAATCCATGTGAGGAAATTTGAATTGATTAGAATCTACTTGACTGAATGGTTAACTGACCTTGTCTAAATCATTATCGGAGGACTAGATGGTTAACTAACCTTGTCTAAATCATTATTGGAGTTCATCGAAGTTCTAAATCACAACTCAAGTGTCTAATGCAGTGTTAACTAGTCTAACTAACCGATGTAGGTGAGTAAATGCACCTCACCTACATGCACCGATGCAATCCTAGCACTAACTGAGTAGAACTGAATGTAACTGACTCCTAACTGAGCTTGACTAGTCACCAACTCAACTCAACTGACCTTGGTTGGTATCGACACTCCCAATTTCTCCTAATTTGTAGGGATTAATCTAGGAGGCTCCTAAACTGATGCATGCAAGTGTAATCAGTGGAAGTAGGCCTCAATTAGTGTTCCCCACACTTTAGTAACTGGAACATGTGCCCCAATTAGACCAAGTGCTAGTGACTAAAAATAGACTGGAAGGACTCCCAATTTATGCATGACTCTTAATTTAGACATATGACCAAATTAGACAAGGGAGGATTAATAATCCTAACACAAAGAGAGAAATCCAAACAAGGAGTCTTATACCTGATCTCACCATATAAATGTCTCTATCTGATATTCCCATCTGTAACTGTGTACCATATCTTCTACTCTGAATCAAGTAGGTCACCATTGAAATCAACTCAATGGACAATTAGATCTCAGTCCTGGCAAGGAAACAATATAAAACCGTTGTTGAACAAAGGATCTGAATGGCTTAGGAAATAATGATCCATGCCGAAACCTCATCTAAATGAATACCTCAAAAGAATAAATAGATAAATATGTATGTTGCATCATGGTATCCCAACTGCAATATATATATGTATATAAACAATGAGAGAGCATCTCGATAAATATATCTCTATGATACACAAAACCTAGATACAAAAATATCAAGGGACAAGATCAAAAGATACAATCACTCTAATCAACGACTAAGATTAGTCGGATATCAAGTACATGGGACATCTACTAAAATTCTTGAGGGGCGAACCACATGAAAAATGAACAAAATATACAGTATCACATCTTGGGGGCTAGGAGGCGACATAAATCCTACTCTATTATGGCCGTGTGGCACAATCACAAGGTATAATCATCAAATATAACATGGAGTGATCAAAATGAGTATGACATCCTCCTCAAAATACATAAAAAATGCAACAAAGTGGAGAATGCTAGGACATGTGGCCTCCATGAAGAGTGAAACTGATGTCGAAGGATGAAGGTAACCCCAACAATGCACCTTGAACCAATTCCATGCCATTTTCTTGGATCAATTTCCTAAATTGATTTCTTTATTAGTCATTTTCCATCATCAAATTACCACCTCGGGAATATAAAACTGCTCATACCTCCATGGTGACTTAAACTAGACATCAATTGACTGCGAAAATGGACCCAGCACCATAGTAATATGGTAATAACGGTTGTATACACTCTATGTGCCCCTGCTGGTGCCCTAGGAGATCCAACCATCAACTACAAAGCATTTTATTTTTATTTTTCTGAGGACAAACTGTTACAAACTGATAAAATGGCCCCATACCCCCTCTACAAGTTCCTGAAATTGAGAACTAATTACGTCAATGAATGCAGAATGTCCAAATTAGGGATGATTTTAAGGAAACATACTTATTTAAAAGCGTATAATTGTTGGCGAATATTACCAATTCTTAAAATGCCAACTATAAAATGATTGGCGATATTTTTTAAAAAATATTTTAATTTCAAAGGATTTTATATCATTTATATAATAATTTGGCGATTTTTAGGGTGAAAAAATTCTAGCCCATCAAAATTGGGTGAAACAGGGCTTCAAAAAATGCAAAATGGTGAATCGTTTTGGGGGGAAAAACATGGAAAAATAGCCCACTAGGATAAAATTCGCCCCTAAAATTATCCCTGGTCCAAATCTACTAGGAATGAGTACCCATACACCATATGTCGTTGCACATGAAAATGTCACATTGCCTAGTCAGCCTTCAGATGACTTTCCTATTGCCTGTCAACCTCCAAAAAAGCCTGATCTAGATCACCTTGGCTATTTTTTTCCCTGACCTAGAAGGGACGACGCTCTTTTGCATTTCCCATAGAGCGTCATCAACGCCTCCATTAGTTGAGCAAAGAGCGCCGCTATCCCTTTGTAGTGGAAAAAATCCTAGATTGGCGCTCTGTCCAGTTTAGCAAAAAGCATCGATGGTCACTTTAAGGGGGAAAAAAGAAGCTTCTAGAATATTTTGTATGGAATCCTTCGTGGAATTAGTTTCTACATGTCTGGGAGAGGCATAATTTGCCTCCCTCACCTATAGGGATCTCATTCTATCCTTTTTTCAAGTCATCCTATGGGTTCCTGGCCTATAAATGGAGTCTCCATGAAGAGAGTGAGAGGAGGCCAGAAAAAGCATCCTTATGCTGCTAGTTTCAAGTTTGAATAGAGGCAAAGTAGAGGTAGCTTGTAGCTGGAGAGGTATTCATAGGATTTTGTAGACATTCTTGTTGAGACAGAAGTTGTCAACATCAAGGATTTTGGTTGTACTTATTCTCATCCATATATTAATACAAACATTTCCCTTTTCTATATTTGATTATTGTGTTTGTGATTAAATATTATTGGACTCCTTGATCACCAATATGGATAGTTGATTATCATGATGCTCTCATCTTTTCTTTTTTCTTGTGATCCGTCTTGCAGGTATTGAATCATCTCAAGGACTTTCTGGAGAGAAGATGAACATATCTACGGTTGAGGTATATGATGTGTTATGTTAATTAATTTGACTATTCAAGGGAAGGATATGTTGCTGTGTCTTTTTGTTCTGTAGTTGTGTTTTGTATTACAGAGGAACAAGCAGTTTCAGCACTGGTTGAGAATTCCTGATAACAAAACTGGTGACCATATTGGGGATCTAGCCTAATCCAGTCAGATCTAGGGAAGATCCGGTCCGATCTGGTGCAGATCCGGTCAGATCTAAAAACGTCGGTAACCATCCTGTCTATGAAGGTTTTTATCTCTTGTTTCAATTGTTCCAGCTATAAGGTAAGTCATCTGTCTTATGCTTTTGATCTTTTTCCTCTGTTCTGAGTGTTTTTTACCATCCTTTCAGTTTACTCAACCTTCCCAGTTTCTCCTGCAGGCTCTTATCTTTTTTAGTATACTGTTGGACGATGCTTTTTACCTTGACTGACAGAGTGTCGATCAGTCCCACGAAGCCTTCACTCTTTTTGGTAGCAGTGCCGACGATGCCTTTCTGCGTGTTTGACAGAGCATCGACAACACCTTTCTGCAAGAGGTTAGGAGTGCTACAACACCCTGGAATGCTATGGTGCAGTCCCTCTCAGTGTGTTGAGGTAGGTCCTCTAAATTGTCTGTTTGGAAAATTTTACCAAAAAATTTGAAAACTATTCTTTTGCTCTGAAAATTTCTTTAGTGTGGTTTTTCTTGCTTGATTGCTTGCTGTCTGTTTACTGGTTTTTGTTTCTGATTCTCTGTTTTGAGATCAGATCCAAATTTTTTAATTTTTGCATTGTCATAAATGAAATCGAAAATATACTTTATTTTGAATTTTATTAAAGTATTTGAAAAATGTCATTTTCGAAAAGAGAACTTATAGCCTCTTCCTAGAAGATTAGTTTACTTTGGAAAGACTGCTTTGTGTGCCTCATATTTTCTAAAAAAATACAAAAAGAATCATCTTACTTTCCTCTTTTTTATGCTTGTGAAGGTTGTGTTTTTTTACATTTGCATGTGTGTTTCGGAAAGATTAGTCCTTTTGACATTGTAGCAAAGTTAATTTGCATGCACGTTAGAGGCTTAGTTTTCTTTCCCTCTTTTTTCAGAAACTTTAAAATGCTTGTGTGAAAGAATTTTTGTGTTTGAAAGACTCTTTTTGCATCTCTTTATTGGATTTTGTTCTATTGTTGAAAACAACTTTCAATTGGTATATTGTTGAAAAGAAAAGCAAAGGTTCCTTCCTTTCCCTAGTTAGTTCTCATCGAAGTTGAAAAGTGCATTACATTTAGATTAATATGCATCATTGGAGATAACATTCCACAAACATTCACCTAATCATCCAGATAAAATTAACGGTAGATTTAGGTCTAAAACTGTATAGAAAGTTGAGTGATAGGTTAGTGACGTGTTCGGGCGTCGTTAAACATAGGAGCTATCGTTATTTGTCCGCACTACATCCCAGGACTCGCACGGTTCTTCCACGTACCGTCGGTATATCGAACTACCCTTCACGTACCCTTGAGGTATTTAGAAAGGTACTTCACGTACTCGATTGTATATCAGAAGGCCCTTTGTGTACAGTTTTGCATTAGATAGCAATACTACCAATTTGAGCTCCCACGTACCTTGAGTATATCGGGAGACACCACTAGGATACCCTGACTATCCAAGAAAATCCCTTTGGTCATCTTGTGTGGAGAAATACACCGAAAACAACATTCGGGGAGACTACTACGCACATACCCATGAGATATATCACAAGTTGCACCTACTTGACAATCCTAGTGAGAGACCAGCTATTATGAACTCCTCCTATCACATAAGTCTGCTTGTGACCTTTAGCTCTGAGTAGGTTTTGTTTGTGTACTTTTACTCCCTTTTTGACCTAGATTAGGCAACTTCAGCCACCTCCATGGTTGAGCAACTTGCGAGACATCAATCTCGTAGATTGCATGGTTTATCTCCTAACTCTCCTCCTACCGTGGAAGGACAAGAAGGAGTAACCATGGAACAATCGTCTTCTGCTAGTGTTCCCGTAGGAACTACCTTAGCTAGTGAAACTAGAAAAGATTTCACTATCTACACGAATCCTTTGGTTCAATTGCCTCCTACGACCGATGTTTCTGTACATCCGTCGTTGGAAGGCCATGGTGATACTCTTGCCCCACCAAATTATGGCCCGGATGATCATTTTTGGAGGATTTCTATGGGCCAATCTATTGATGAATTTGGGGTTATTAGACCTTCATTAGGAAACCCTCCTTTAGGGGAGGAAGAACAGAGAATAATTAATGCATCTCTCGATCAAGCTCATAACTTTTCAGAGAGAGTAGAAATAATTATTCCTCCACCTATGTCTCGTCATGAAACTTTACCGGAACAATTACCTCATAATACACACCCTTATCCTGAAGCTGAATTAAACCATGTTATGATGGCCATCCAACTTATGGTGATACTTCTTGTAATCCATGGCCTAAAGGATATCGTTCACTAGCTCAAGTGTTAGGACCTATTGAAGAAATTCCATTTCAAGGTAATCCACGTATAAACCAAAACCCTACAGTGTCACGCCCTGGACCCATTACTAGACCTTGCATACCTTTCATGGTTGGGGGGAAATCCTCAAATCAAGCAATGTCAGTAAACTCACACGCAGGGGGGAAACCCTCGGCATGAGTTACATCATATGTTAGTGGAACTATGGCTAGTTCAAGACAAGTTGCAGCTGTAGCACAACTTGCAGTAGTTATACCCCCCACCAACACCAATGTTGTTCCCACCCCATCTAGTATAGGCCAACCCTTAGGGCCACAACCTGTCAACAATACGGCTTCTTGGGGATATACTTATCTAGGGACTCAACAGCTTATGGTTAATCAAGTTTACCAACAACCACCGCCAGCGGCTATTTATCTCAGAATGCCTTACCCCGGAAATTATTTTGTACCTTGGGGACAACCAAATTGGTCAAATATCCCATCATATGGAGGTACTTTTGTTAATACTACCGGAGGATATGGTGGGCCTCCCCTCGGAGGACCACCGCGAGGACCTAGAGGTCCTGGAGGACCTAGTGGACCACCACCACCATCTGGAGGAGGAGGACCACCACCACCATCTAGAGGAGTAGGACCACCAACACCACCTGGCAGAGGAGGACCCCCACCACCACCTGGAGGTGGAGGACCACCACCACCTTTTGGAGGACACCCTCCCTCGGGGGGCCCACCTCCCCATGGAAATTTTGGAAACCATTAACCTTTTCAACAAGCTTTGGGGGCATCATCTGTACCCATCTATCAATCCGCATACGATCCTACTGGTCAGCAAATTCCCTATCAGTATTACTAGCATCCGCAACCAAATAAATAACTACCATTTTTTGCCACTTTAGATTTGCCAGACTTGTCAAGATTGATAAATGACCCAATTCATCATGACCCCTCTTGGCCCGCCATTCATATAAAGCTTCCATCTGATATACCTAAGGTTGATGGTAAACCTAGTGAAGACCCAAAAAACCACGTGATGACATTTCACTTGTGGTGTTCATCAAATTCTTTGATGGACGGTTCAATCCGTCTACGTCTTTTTCAAAGAACCCTCACTGGTATTGCCGCAAAGTGGTTCATCGAGTTACCACAACACTCTTTTTGGGATTTTAACGCCCTAGCAATGGCCTTTTTTATGCACTTTCAACTACCAATCCGATATGAAATAGGTACAGACCTTTTAACCTCGCTTCGCCAAACCACATCTACTCATATCTTTGATAATATTCATGAATGGAGAAGAAGACGAAGATTGATTAAGGCCCCTATTCCTGATCATTTGTTAGCCGATTGGTTTACAAAGTCTTTACTACCACCTATTGCTAGAGATGTCGCCATGGGAGGCATTGTGACGGAGGAGCAAGCTATTAGCTGTGGTTAATACCTAGACTTAGTTTATTCCCAGTCGAGTACTTTGTATGACCTGATTCCACATGCTCCTCGACCTACAATTGATCCATCTATACCTACAACTGAACCACCTGCTGATGGAATACTTAGTTCAGTTCAGACACAAATAATGGCTAAATCTTCTAAGAAACAAACCTCCACTCCATCTTATCAACAAGCACCACCTGCCAAAAATGCATCCTCTCCTGTTGCTTTCGTTGAAGTAAATGTGGTTCAATCCACTGAATCTTTAGGCGGGAAGAAAAAAGGAAAAAATAAATCTAAAAAACCTGGCAACCAACATGAAGGAAATAAAACACAAAATACAGACAATGATTCAAAAGGAAAGAGAAAGGTGAAGTATCCTTGTTTAATCTGCGGAGGTGATCATTTTACAAAATAATGTCCTCGTCATGAAGAAGTTGGTAAGTTTTTGAAAGCTTCACCCACCCCAGCTATCTTACAAGATCCTTTCCCTTCCCAACAGCAGTTAATCGATCATAAGTCCTTGAATGAAACTTCTTCGTCCACTGATGAAGTTCGTATGATGTCTAGTGAAATGGTGAACTTGAATATAAGAGCACACATTTATGACCCTCCTCCGGAAAATAAACCCGATGATATTCCATCTGAAAAACCCTCAACTTCCACACCTCCTACTAATTATGGTCTTCATATTGAAAAACATATACCTGAAGCAATTTTTCATCCACCAAAGGGCACTCTACGTAAGTCCATAATCAATCCTAACACTTGTTCCACCCAACATTATAATATTGTTGAATATTTGGCCCAGGCACCCTGCGCTATGTAGGCTTTAGAGGTAATCCAAACCTGCCCAACTCAACGAAAAAATTTGCTTTCTCCCCTTGGAGCTATGGATCCTAAGAATAGTAATATCATCACTTTCAAACTGGATGATTTCAAGACGAGACTTTCACATCAGTTAGCTTCCCAGATCACTACAAAGATTGCTGGAAAGACTATCCATCGTACCGTTTTGGACAAGGGTGCCTCTAAATCAATTATGTCTTCATCTTGCTGGAGAGCCATTGGATCTCTAGAAATCAACCGTTCACCTACCACTCTTAAGGCTTTTGATGGTTGCAGCTTTCAACCCTATGGATTACTACCTGCCATCCATGTTGAATTGGGGGGAAAGTCAGTCTCCATTCATATTGAAGTCGTTGACGCTCCTTTGGATTACAACTTACTCCTAGGTCGTAACTGGTTTTATGCTATGCAAGTTGTAGCATCGACCATTTTTCAGATCGTCCAGTTCCCATTCCAAGGAAAGATTGTTACTGTTGACCAGTTAGATTTCATCACACCTAGTGCCATTACAAATGATGTAAATAGTGTTCCGCTCCTAAACACACCACAATATAAAGACATTGGAGTAGGTCTTACCAAAGATTTTTCACTTATGGGAGTCTTTCCCTCATTTGACCCTCCTCTTTCTTCACGGACTGCATCCATTAATATGATTTCTAGCTCTCATACAAACAAAGGAAAAGCAATTGCTGATGAATCATCATCATTTTCCCCTTTCGAATAAATTTACAATGCAATCCAAGCTACCAGTGATCCCACCATCAATGATCATTTCTTGGTGGCCTCAGATCGTTATCACATTGCATATTGGCTTAAACACCCCTCCCCATCTTTGGATTATCTTTCACACACACTTCCTACATATGAATCTATCATGGAAGTTATGTCGTTAGACAATATTCCTTGGGAATATTATCATCATATATCTTCTTTCCTTCCCCCTTGCCATATGGTAGAAAACCACTTTACCTCCATGGTTTCATCTGATATAGTCCTTAACCCTCAGTCTCCGATACTCACATGTAGTTTTGATTCTGAAGGGAATTTATGCAACATTACCAAGACTATACCCGTCAACATATCCGTGAAACCTGGTGTTCCGAGAACATTTCCATAGGACAGAACTCTTCCCCTAAAGAAATCCAAACATATACCACTCTTTTCAAAGAATTTTGAGATGTCTTTGCATGGACATATGAAGAAAAGCCTGGGATTGATCCCTCTATCATTGTATGAAATTAAAACTTATCCTGATGCCAAGCCCGTACGCAAAAAAATACGACAAGTTCATCCCCGAAAAGCAGCCGCTATCAAAGAAGAAGTTGCAAAACTTCTGAAGGCGGGTTTCATTTACCTCGTACCACTAACTGAATGGGTGTCCAACATAGTCCCTGTGAATAAAAAGCAGGGTACTATTAGGGTTTGTATCGATTTTATGGACCTAAATCGAGCTTGTCCAAAAGACAACTTTCCCACTCCATATATCGATCAAATACTCGATAACTGTGCCAGAAGCGTTATTTTCTCCTTTATGGACGACTTTTCCGGCTATAATCAGATCGAGATCTTCCCATCAGATCAACACAAGACGAAATTAATTTGCCCTTGGGGGAATTTTTCTTATCGTAAACTACCTTTCGGTTTAAAAAATGATGGCGCGACATTCTAACGTGCCATGTAATATGCTTTTCATGACATTAAACATGTTGTGGAACCCTATCTAGATGACCTGCCTGCTCATTCTAAGCAGCGGGATATTCATGTCAATCATCTGAGATTTGTGTTTCTTCGATGTCGTCATTTTAATATTCATCTAAACCAACATAAATGTGTTTTTGTGTTGAAGTTGGTCGGCTTCTTGGTTTCATTGTTTCCAAAGATGGCATCTGTATCGATCCTTTGAAAATTGAGGCTATCTTGAAAAGGGAAGGAAAAATTTCTACGTCGTTTCATCTGCAATTATGCAAAAAGGACACATGGTTTCATGAGGTTTCTTAAGAAAGATACCCCTTTCATTTGGGATGATTTTGTGCAGCGCGTGTTTGATAATCTTAAACATGCACTTACCCATGCACCTGTGCTGCAACCACCCAATTTTGCCAAGGATTATTCCTTGTACGTGGCTGCATCCTTGTCTATGATAGGCATGGTCCTCATTCAAATAGATTAACATGACCAAGAACATGTGATTTATTACGCAAGTAAGAGTCTTTTGGATTCTGAAACTCGATACTCACATGTGGAGAAACTCGCTCTGGCCACAGTCATTGCATTCCAGAAGTTTCGTCATTATATTTTTCTCTGCACCACCACTGTTTACATGGATTCCAACCCCATGTACTACGTTCTTACACGTCAGGTGCTTGGGGGAAAATACTCATGTTGGATCGTGATACTCCAAGAGTTTGACCAAGAATTTGCCAAAAGTACTTCCAAGAAGCCCCTTGTCTTTGCAGAGCTTATATGTGACCTTCCCCGTACTACTAAGAATATAGAGCCCTCTGATTCCTTACCCGATGAATCATTGTTTCTCATTAGTATGACAGATCCCTGGTATGGAGACATCATTTTGTACCTCTAGACCTTACGATACTAGCCGAATACCTCCCAAGATGAACATTGTCGTGTTTGCCACCAGGCTAAAATTTAACTTATCTTGAATGATACCCTATATCATCATGGTGTTGATTCTATCCTACGTCGTTGCCTTACACATGAAGAGGTTGAGATCGTCCTTAATGATTGCCATGCTGGAGCTTGTGGCAATCATCTTTCTGGGCTGGCCACTGCCCAGAAAATCCTGTGTGCGGGGTACTTTTGGCCTTCTATTTTCAAAGATTGTATTGAAATGGTCAAGAAATTCCTACCATGTCAAATGTTTACTTCCAAGAAACACACACATCCAGCTCTGCTCCATCCCGTAGTAGCAGTTGACCCCTTTGCAAAATGGGGCATAGACTTCGTGCACTGTAGACCTACCTCAGCCGGGGGGCATAGCTACATCATTATGGCTGTTGATTATTTTACAAAATGGGCTGAGGCAATGCCCACATACGTCGAAGATGGTAAGACTGCTGCACTATTCCTATTCAATCATATCATTGCTCGATTCAGGATTCCTAGGGCCATTGTGACCGATCATGGGTCACAATTTCAAAATAAGATGATGGCAGAGATTAGTGTAAAATTAGGGTTTCGTCATGATAACTCTACACCATACTATCCCCAGGCCAATGGTCAGGTTGAGGTAATAAATAAATTATTAAAAACAATGCTTCAACGAATGGTAGGGAAAGCCAAGTCAAATTGGCATTTACAACTTTTTTCTGCACTGTGGGCCTATAGGACTACTATCAAAACTTCCACTGGTTTTACACGTTTTCAATTAGTATACGGACTGGAAGCTACCCTCCCGATAGAATGTGAAATCCCTTCTTTGAAACTGGCTGTGGAACTATTACCCAACACTACCATAGACGAAGAAAGATTCCTGTACCTAAATAAACTTGATGAAACTCAACGTGATGCTACCTTAGCTAATGAGGCACACAAACGAAGAATGAAAATCCAATATGACAGGAGTGTCCAACCCCGTTCCTTCAATGAAGGAGATTTGGTCTTGACCTATAACCAGAAGCATGACAAGTTGGAGGCAGGCAAATTCGATTCTATGTGGCATGGGCCTTATATTTTCAGTCGTGTTTTAGAAAAGGGGCATATGAATTGGTTGATTACGATGGGGTACCATTGGGAGAGCCTCAAAATGGGCTCTACCTTAAAATATACTATGCCTAGGTCATATAGCATAGGATCTTTGTACATATTGTTTATAGTTTGTTGTGTGTCTCAAGCTTTGAGAGGTGTGTCTTTTGTGTGATTTGAAATGTGTTTTTCATAAAACCCTACTTATGCATGTCTTTTGTTTGATGGACAGATGAATTCCTACATGGGTTTCACCGATGGTGCACATCGATATACACTTAATCTTGCATCAGCAGCCTAGGTACTGTACTCTCATACAAGTGAGTTGGTGAGTTTAGGGGATGTTCTTTTAGGCCCTTCCACCAATAATCTAGCGGAATACCAAGCCGTAGTTGGATTATTGACGGAAGCCCTAGCTTTTGAAGTAAGAGAAATTAGGGTTTATCTAGATTCTAAACTAGTTGTACAACAACTTAATTGAGTCTACACCATTAGGAATCCCTCGCTTCTTCATACTCCGAAGATTCAGGTTGTTAGAGAGGTCTTTTGAGCAGGTCACATATTATCATATTCCAAGACATTTAAATGCTGTGACAGATTCCCTAGCTAACTATGTCTTAGATTGGCATATTGCTCATACTTAAAAAATCCATTGGAAAAATAAAACACATGTAAAGTTCATAAGTAGAGAAGTAAATCCACACATCACTTTTTCACACACAACTATAAATATAAAAAGTTTTTTATATAAATAAAAACTTGCAGCATTGAGATACAAAATGTGGGCTGAAGCGTCTCAAGCTTTCAGTGCCCGTCCAGGACTGTAAAAAGTTCAAGATATACATAATACACAGGGAAAAATCTGAAGCTTCGAAGCTTTCAGTAGTACATATACAAAAAAATGATAGTCATGGTGGACTAATCCTCATGATGCTCATGGTAACATGCAATAGTTTGGGATACTCGACGGAGTAGCCTAGAAAACTGTCCAGAGACACCTGCAGTATGGCGCTGATAATGCCTAGGTACCTCATCTGTCGTCATATCAGGAATACCCACAGTCAAGTGCTGTAGGTTATCCTCAAGATCTCCGAGCTCTTCATCAGCATCGGAGCGATAAAACATCATATCCCAAGTGCCTGCTCACCTAGCAATAGGCGACATCCCAGCTGGGCAGACAGATCCGATATCTGCATGAAAACATTTTTATCTCAGTACTACGAAAATAAAAATTGAATAATTATAAAATTCAAAACATGAGTGGATAATGTATTTTTACCTCGGTCGTCCCACACTTCCCCCTCAGGTAAAGCCAACTCCGGGTCATTGCGGAAGTCTGCCCCATCATAGGCATAATATTCTACCATCAGTAACTGTTTTCTCAACCAGTGAAAGAAACCTGACCCATAGCTAACTTTATGCCCTCCGCCTCCAAGGTGGGGCATGGTTGTCACCCATGTAAGCATCCTAGGATCCTCAGGATCAAGTCTAGTGATAGTCACCTGTGGCCTCATGAGAGGCACCCGCTGTAAAATGAAAGACACCACCACTGCTCCGTAACCAAACTGCTTCAATGTCCCTCTTTTGCATTTGCTGAGTTGACTTTTCAAACAAGCCAACGTGCACTCACACCAGTTGAACACAGTATGCTCCATACATTGTAAGGCGTATAACATATGAGATATACTAGTGAGGTGGGCAGCCCTAGTGCCCACCACTTTGCCGATGGTGTATACTACTGTCCTCAGGGGGATATCTAATAGATATTTGATCGCTAGCTTTCCCGACTGGAACTTTGTACCCAATGAGCAATGATAATCAATGATATCATCCAAAGAGCCTTCTCCCTTCCGTGCTCCCGACAGAACTACGGGGCTTCCCCGCATAGACAAACAGGTGAGCAAATAAATATCCTCAATATCTATAGGCAGGATGTGGAGCCCTACCACAAAATTCTCTTGATCAGGATCCCACATGTCAATAATGTACTCAGAGCAGGAAGACATGTGCTTTCATCCTTGGAATCCAGAAATATTTGAGGAGCCCACAGTTTCGCAGAGCATCAATGGTAGCTGGATCATTTGCGGCTTGGTTGTCTGGGACTTCATGATCCCTTTCTTTCCATATCACCATGGTGCACCTGTAAAATACCAATTTCGAGATAAGATACGGTATCATGACCATAAGGAAGAAAAATAAATGGCATTATGAATTGCATGGTAAGGGCAGATATATGAAAAATTGCATTTAAAGGTTAGTTGGGGTTCGTTTTTTCCCTTTTCTTCCCGGCCGACACTGCTAGCCTTTGTGCACAGAGCACTGCGGTGCTCTTGCCTTTGGTGCGAGAGGAGTTGAGCGCCTGTCTGCTGTGGACAGAGCGTCATTGACACTTCTATCCCAGCAAGACAAAGCATCGTCGAGGACGTGAACCAATGGCTAAAAACCCCTAAAAGCAAAAAAATTTGCCTCTTATTCTAAGCATTACAACTTCTGTGGAGGTAGGAAATGCTCTATTTTTCCTTTGCAAAGAAAAATCTACCCTATGCTTTGTATTTTAAACCATTTAAAGATATTTAGGGAACTTTCATTCAACAATGCAAAAGAAGAAATTGGAAACTATTGAATATGAAAAGAAGAGAAGAACTAGTGTTTACCTCTTCTATGGATTGAGAAGCAACAAAGAAGTGGAATGCCCTTGCCGAATCGCCGGAGGAACTCTTGCTACCAAAGCTAACTTTCAAAACTCACCCAATGGTAAAAGAACAAGTGGTTAAAATAAAATTACCTACCCTTCTATTTATAGAATGTTTTGATATTTTCAAAGTTATATTATAATTTATTTTATTTTGGAGTCCAAATCATTTTGTCAAAAGTGGGTTTTTATTTTTACTTTATATAGTTTTGAGAAAATGACTTTTGATAGCATTTTTTGAGTTTTTTCAGGTAAATGAGGGGTCATGGTTACATTTCAAGCTATTTTTGTATTTTTCGAGCTTAGAGCTAAACTGAAAAAGTATTGAGCGCCGTTTACACTTTTTACATGCTCATTAAAAATCTAGTAGAAAAATGTCAAGTATACTTTTTCGCTTTTTCAGACTCGTAAAAAATGGATTATGAAAAAGGAACCTAGTCCGGGAGTTATATTTAAGCTCTTTTCAGTCTCCTCAAAACAAAAAAAGATTTCCAAGCGAACTTGTTGCATTCACGCTTGTAAAATAATCAGAATGGTAGACTAGTCGGGGGTAGGTTATCTCTTTTTTGAACTGATTGGCCTTATTTATGAAAAAGGACCCTTTTTGGAGTCTTCTTAGTCATTTCAGACTCTCTAAACATTAAACAACAAATGATTTTTCTTGCATCAGACTCATAAAACACACGATGTAAGACCCTATTTTGGGAAGGAACCCCTCCTTTCTCAAGTTCATGAAAAATATGAGAATGGACTCATCACCTAATGAGCTTCAACGAGTGTTTGTTACTCTCTTTGGACTCGTAAAAACGAAAAGAGGCACTCACCTTTTAAGGTGAGGAAATTAAAGGAAAGAGGAATGGTTTTCATTTGTTTATATGGCAGTACTCTACAGTCCACCTTTGAACATGGCACCTCTCTGCATTTGCATATCTAAACAGTTTGGGTTTTTAGTTTGTCTTCGAGTCAATCCACTTTTGTGAGTCACCTAACTCCTTTGAGTCAATTCAAAGAATGCTTTCTCATATTCCTTGCATTACACTTGGTTCTATTCTTGTAAGTCAATACTTCCAAGTCATGTGTCATGCCGCCCAATTATTCAAAGGTTACCTCTCTTAGAAACATAATTCATCAGTAACTTCACTTGTCCTTTAAAATTCAGTCGTGTCTGAGTCAGACCTATCATTCCAAATCAACTTTTATTCTCAGTTTCATGTCACTGATGTGGGAATCATTATGGCCCTCCTGTGACGGAGTCTATTCCTGTCGACTTTAGATCATTATCCAGGGGTTAGACCTAGAAACCTAGACAGTACCTTGGGCCTGCATGCCTCAATGGCAGGTTACCTCGCTTTCAACATGAGTTTAAATCATTGGCTCTTGATTGAAAGATCTCATCGGATGTTCGACTTCAAGTCCTTTATTTACATTCGATGATATGTACTGAGATACCTTGGGAATCATTGACATCAATGGTGATTTCCCTCGCACTTGTTAACAGTTGACATCAATGACTGGTAATCAAGTGGTTTCTACCATGTTCGACTTCAAGACATTATAATCACATGGTTAGATTCGTATCGTCCAGAGATCGGGATGAAGACCTTGAGTGATTAGGATTTCTCATCATCTTCACCTATGCTCAGGTTGCGTTTGGAGATCATTTAGAGTCATGACATAGATCCACATTGTATGTTTGGTGGCTGTGTTCTATATCTAAAATTGAGAGGCATAGATCTACTTTGTATATCTTGTAGCTATGACCTATCTCGTACAGTAGTCAATCATGGATCTACAGTGTATTATTGGTAGCCATGACATAGTCATCATCATAGATCTCTAGTGTATTGGTCCGCAACTGTGATTGAATTGGATAAAGTCAGTTACTAGTCATCTATAAGTCTATCTCTCTTTGCCTTTGTATCAGATGGAAAACTTGAAAATTATTTCACCTATCACTTCCTTCTAGCTTCATACTTTTGGGGGCATTCTGTTGCCATGAAAATCTCACATTGCCTAGTCAGCCTTCAGATGACTTTCATGTTGCTTGTCAACCTCCAAAAAAGCCTGATCTGGATCACCTTGGATATTTTTTGCCTTAGCCTAGAAGGGATGGTGCTTTTTTGCATTTCCCATAGAGCGTCATCGACGCCTCCATCAGTTGAGAAAAGAGCGCCCCTGTCCCTTTGTAGTGGAAAAAATCCCAGATCGGCGCTCTGTCCAGTTTAGCAAAAAACGTTGATGGTCACTTGAAGGGGAAAAAAGAAGCTTCTAGAAGATTCCATAGGAAATCCTTCGTGGAATTAGTTCTTGCATGTCTGGGAGAGGTGGCATTCACCTCCCTCACCTATAGGGATCTCATTCTATCCTTTTGTCAAGTCATCCTATGGGTTCCTGGCCTATAAATGGAGTCTCCATGAAGAGAGTGGGAGGAGGCCAGAAAAAGCATCCTTATGCTGCTAGCTTGAAGTCTGAATAGAGGAAAAGTAGAGGTAGCTTGTATCTAGAGAGGTCTTCATAGGAGTTTGTAGACATTCTTGTTGAGATAGAAGCTGTCAACATCAAGGATTTTGGTTGTACCTCTTCTCATCCATATATTAATACAAAGACATTTTCCTTTCCTATATTTGATTATTGTGTTTGTGATTAAATATTATTGGACTCCTTGATCACCAATATGGATAGTTGATTATCATGATGCTCTCATCTTTTTCGTTTGTCTTGTGATCCATCTTGCAGGTATTGAATCATCTCAAGGACTTTCCGAAGAGAAGATAAATAGATCTACGGTTGAGGTATATGATGTGTTATGTTAATTAATTTGACTATTCAAGGGAAGGATATGTTGCTGTGTCTTTTTGTTCTATAGTTGTGTTTTGCATTACAGAGGAACAAGCAGTGTCAACACTGGTTGAGAATTCCTGATAACATATGTCCATAAAAAATGGATGTTAGAGGCCCATCCATGTCAGAATAATAATAATAATATTAATAATAATAATAATAAAGCTTGTAAATGTTGATGATCATGAAAATAACACAAACCATCATAATAAACCGTCATTTGAAGCATGAATATGTCTAATGGATACTGATAGACCACAAATAATCATCATCCACAATCATTGGTCAAAACTCATCCCATACCCTGCTATTGACTTCATCAAACTGGGTTGACCAGGTGAAGAATGATCAAATGATGACCCAAATGAAAACTCTAATACTGCAAGGAATAAAATTGATATGCATGTTCAATTATCTATGTTAGCAGTAATATTTAAGTACAAGTGGCTTCTACCGATGATTATAAGAACAATATATATAAATAATATATATATATATATACACACACATCCAAGTAATTAGTTTCTCTGAACAAAAACCTCCAATGTATACTCATTTACAGATTTGGACATTTTGCTAGTCAAGGGTGAAGGTGAATAAAACAAGGTAGGGCCATGGGAAAGACTTGAAACTTGACATTGCAAGCATCTAGGCTGAAGGAAAAGGGGATCCACACAACACATATGCTAGAGTAGGTGAACATAGGGAATGGTAGTGTCTCACAAATGGGTGGAATAATGAGAATGCTCCACTAAACTCTAGAAAAACAACTTTTTTAATGCAGTTATTTGTACATCAAGGATTCTACCTAACCTCCAAAGGCAGGTTCCCTAGAAATCCTTATGGGCTTCCAAAAAATGACAAAGACATAACCCTAATAGGTCAGTCTCACCTTGTTTCCGTGTAGGGGCAAATGATCTGTACATCATACAATGAATGAGTGGTCATCCTTTGGCCATTGACTCTTTTAAGACATTAATTTATTAACTAGCCATACTCTAAGAGAAGGTGCCCTAAATAGCCTTGCGATCCTCGGATAATGACTCGGTATGACTTCCATTTCTCGCCACCATCCATAGGTGTGATGGAGTGACCACCCTATTATCCTTTGGGGGGAAACGACCTCACATCATACAAAGGATGAGTGCTCGTCTCTTGGAAACTAACTTACTTTTATATTTCATTTGCAACATTGTTTAAAAACACTTTTATTTTGTTGGTTAGGCATCCCTTTAGAATAAGCATTTAATTTTTATGTCTTAGTGTCATAAGACACTTTTGGTAAGACTACTTGTGTTCAATACCTTGACAAATACAATATTTGTGACGAGAATCACACAAACCAACATCGAGACACAATTTAAACATGGAGGCATATTCCAACATAGAGGTGAAGGTGGGGGAAATCCTAGATGTCACTAGTCAATTTACAATTCAGGGTTAAACAAAAAGAATGAAAGGCAATGGATGGATGGAGAAAATGAAGATGGTGCCAAGGATAGAAAGTTTTTTCCCCTAAAGGGAAATGACCAAATCCATACTACAAGTAGGGGATGACCAATGAGTTTATAAAGGAATCTCTTGGACATAGAAACTATATCACTTATACTTTAGATTTCATAAGAACCAATAAAATACCGCCAATATACAATGACTATCAACCAAGTCTCACTACTAAAATAGACAAGAGAGCATAATCAAAATCCATATATCACTTAGGTCATATACCCACATCCAATCTGAACAATATGAAGGGAATTGAAACATTGTTGCTACTATACATCATGGGCACTTTCATAACTCTGCTCTGTTTCATGAAAATGGATAAATTAGTCATCAAATCCGGGGTCATGAAAATGGTTGACTTAGTCATCAAATTTTGGGTCATGAGGATCATTCATGGTATGTAACTAATCAAACTGAATTCTCTAGATTTACTGAAAGAGAGTGATCATCAACTTGAAGCTCATCATATGTTGATCTCAAAGTAAAGGACTGGCTCAAAAATATTCTCAGGACTTCTCAGCAACAATGGTATCCCAACTACTATATATGCGACAACAATACCATCTCTATTGTTCTTCTTGAATGGACTATATCACCACCAAGGTCATCTCAATGGACTAGGAGATCTCAATCATGGAAAGTGAATGATATGCATCTGCTATTGAAGAAAGGATCTGAATGGATCATGTTGTAAAATGATCCATGTTGTATCCCCATCAAATGTGTTTGGATTATAACATAAAGAGAATAATGCATATGTTGCATCATATCATCCTAGCTACAGTATATGTGATAACAGTTAGCTTCGCCTTGCCCCAAGTTATTAGGGAGAAATTTTCCAATTAGTCTTGTTTCCCTCTAGTTACTTCTGAAAGCTAAACTTGGTGAAGCCTTGCAACACAAGTGTAGCCTTAGGGTAAGTTATCCTTGAGGGATAGCTCAGTTGGTTGGAGTCTGATTCCAAAGACCATTGATATTGAGGTCGAGGGTTCAATTCTCATGATTCCAACTCTCTTGGTCCTTCAGGGTTAGGCTCCAAAAACTGGAGCTGATAGGGAGAGTCCCTTTTGGGTGGGACCCCTAGAATTGTTACTGTGGATGTAGCGAGCCCCTACCACATTTTCCGAGGGTGTGAACCACACGAAAAAAAAAATGTGTAGCCTTAGGGTAATTACTGAGTGTCTGTTCATTTTCACTAAAACAATGTGCATTCCCACTTTAGATCGACTTTCTTTTGGCACAAGGGATGTTTCCCTAAATATTTTAAAGACATACTTCATATACTTTGTAAAGGAAAGAGATGGTGGATCAAGATCAATACCTATCTAATTAGGGCAAGTGGAGTCAAGGTGTTAATCTTAGAGGGATACTTTTTATAAATAAGCACTACGATTAGAGAGCTACTTTTTATAAATGATTAGGAAAAAATAGAGTTGCTACAACATCCTATAGTCACTGTTAATTTGTTATTTACAATTGTGAAAAAAACTATTTGTCCATGGATTAAGGTGATCCTTGTATACAAATAACCGGCATAAAGGTCTGTCTTACAATGAAATTGAAAATATGCAACAACTGTAATTAAGATGAAGGTTGCATCATCAACATATTAAAAAATGAAACAACAATGAAACTTAAGAGGGGAAGACCCACATTGAAGCCCTTCTAATGGAGTAGTATTACCCCTTAAAATTAGCCCTTAAAACAACTTTTGCAAATACTTTTCAGCAACATTATTCAACAATTCTAGATATTAAGAAAAAAAACATAATGCCTCACATTACAAGAAATAACCCTTACATTCAAATTTCCTTCACAAGATATTCAACTAGACAATATTGTCTTCTATTAATCCAACCATGCCTAACAAATGCGAGAGCTCATCATTTTATAGAACTTCTCCTCAAACGATTAATTCGTAATATTTTCCTAGGAAAATGGCTAAAATAATGGAAAAGATAAAGTAGGGGCCACTTGTCCTTTCCTCATGCAAAATAACTCGTTGCTCCAAACTCTCTTTGACAATGCCAATAGTTTCCTTATGTCATGTGTTATTCTTCTTCCTTGGAACATTCTATGACATGACCCTTCAACAACCAAAAAATATAAAATACTCCTTAGAAGATGTGTGTACTAGGATTCCATGCAAACCGGTTAGTTATGATTCCCCTATAAGGGTGCCAAGATGCCATGGAAAGGCGAGCACTCCACTTTTGTAATAAGCCAAACCCCTCAAAATACTCAAAAGATACCCAAAATAGAAAATATTAGCGAGGGCCTTCTCCAAAAAGGACCTTGACCAACATATAACATAAAATACTCATTAGGAAGAGGTGTTCCATTGAAAAGTATGCAAGCAGAAGGATTTGGGACCACATTGAACTAGCCTTATAGTATAAAATAATCCATGAAGGTTGCACTCTAGATAAATGTGCCAAAGATTGATTATGCCTCTTTAATTAATGTGTCAAATTGCAATGATCAATGGAGTGCTCCCCTTATTGGAGTCAACAATCTTGAGATGCCAAAATGTTAGGATTATTAATTCTCCCTTGTCCAATTTGGTCATATGTCTAAATGAGGAGTCATGTCTAAATCGGGAGTCCATCTAGTCTATTTTTAGTCACTAGAACCATTGGGTCCACTTGGCCTAATTGGGGCACATGTTCTAGTTACTAAAGTGTGGGGAACACTAATTGAGGCCTACTGCCACTGATTGCACTTGCATGCATCAGTTTAGGAGCCTCCTAGATTAATTCCTACAATTTAGGAGCCACTTGGAGTGCGGATACCAACCTTCATCAATTGAGTTCAATTAGTGACTAGTCAAGCTGAGTTAGGAGTCAGTTGCATTCAGTTCTAGTCCTCTACATTCAGTTAGCGCTAGGTTTGCATGGATGCATGCAGGAGAGGCGCATTTCTCACCTACCACAGTCAGTCAGCCTCAGTCAACACTAAAGTAAACACTTGAGTTGTGTTTTAGAACTCCGTTGAACTCTGGTAATAGTTTAGACAAGGTCAGTTAACTATTGAGTCCTCCAATAATGATTTAGACAAGGTCTTAGTTACCTACAGTCAAGTAGAGTCTAATCAATTCGAATTTCCTCATGTGGATTTGAATTGCATGTGGCTATTTAAGCCATTGTACTTCATTGTAATTACAATCCAATTACTTTTTTATTAATGAAAGAATTCACAGTTGCAAGCCATTTTTGCACTGTTTGATTCTTCAATTGTTGAGTAAATTGTGTGATCTATCTTGTGATTTGTGTGTTTGTCCACATATCTATGTGCTCAATTTAATACAAAACAATGCCAAAGATAGAAAAAATAGTTAGGGATATTTATCCCATGCAATAACTAACTCCTCAAACAATGGATATCATAGATATGTGTTAAATAGTCAGCCCCTTTCGTTGTTATAACAACTTCCAAAGGTAGGGTGACCTTAAATAACGTACCAAGCCATAGATCCATGTGAAAACAACCAACTATCCTCATTCTAAGTGACAAAAGAGGAATGACCTAGGGGGATGTGCATCAAGGGTGAAATGTTCCACTAAACCAATGTGAACAAACCCCAAAATATGTGTCAATACCAACAGATTATCTCCAAATCCAGGGCAAAAGAGGAGAGTGTTGTAAGAAAATGTGCATGAGTGGAATGCCCCTCAAGAGATGCACTTCCCTATCAAGGATTCCAAAGCATGATTGGAGAACCTCTCAAGAATACATGTCATCCATCAAATAAACCATCATGCCAAAACCTTAGGATCCCATAAGTTGATGGGTTTTCCTCTCCATAGTGCACAAAGAACAATATAAATGCCAACATACCAAGGAAACCAATGCACCACCTCAATGAGTATCCAAATCACATAATGAGCCACAATACTCAAGGAAAACCCTTAGCTTATGGATTTCCTTCTCCATGCATGTGTTAGGGGTCAACATATGAGTAAACAAGAATGAAAGACCCTCATCAAGGCTAGTGCTCCATCAAGTTCAAACATGCAAGCCTCCAACATATGGAATGATGATGTCACCAAGATGATATTGTCCATAAACAAATATGCATCAAAGAAACAACATATTGGCTCCAAACCAAAATCTTTCAAACACAACTTGCTTAAGAAGGGTCTTAAATTGGGACGATCATCATGATGCATGAGGGGTAACACCTTCTCTTTATAAAATGTTCCTTAATTTTTTTTCAAATATTTTCGATCCNTGCTTAAGAAGGGTCTTAAATTGGGACGATCATCATGATGCATGAGGGGTAACACCTTCTCTTTATAAAATGTTCCTTAATTTTTTTTCAAATATTTTCGATCACCCCTAAATGTTGACATGCCACTTTTCTTATTTAAACACCACATCTCTGCTAATTACATACTTCTTGGTGATGGGATTATAAATTCTACATGCTTTAGATTCTTCACTATATCCAACAAAAATACATTTCTGACTTACGTCATCTAACTTTCTTCTCATCTCTTCAGGTGCATGTGCATAAGCTACACAACCAAAAATTCTTAAATGAGATATGTTGCTACACTTACCGCTCCAAGATTGCTGAGGAACTCGATCCTTCATGCTATTCGTTGGGATTTTGTTCAGGATGTACATTGAACAAGTAACATCGTCTCCCCAATATTCATTTGAAATATGCTTCTCCTTCATCATACTTCGAGCCATGTTCATAATGGTTCGATTCTTCCTTTCTGCTACACCGTTTTGCTGTGGAGTGTAGCGTGCAGTAAACTTCCTTTTAATTCCATGATACCTACAAAAATCCATAAATTCATTTGACATATATTCACCTCCTCCATCTAATCTCAAGACTTTAATAAATTTGTTACTCTCTTTTTCAGCCATAGCTTTAAAACTTTTAAACACATCAAATGCTTGAGATTTTTGTTTCAACACACCCAAGTTTTTCAATTGTAATCATCAATGAAATACATAAAATAAACATTACCAGTCAAAGAAGGTGTTTGCATCGGTCCACACAAATCTGTGTGTACCAGCTCCAATGGTTCTTTTGCTCTGTTTGAGACTCTAGAAATAAATTTCTCTCTATGATGCTTTCCCAATATGCAACTTTCACATGAGCCTGCTGGCTGCTCAATACTCGGCAATCATTTTACCATCTGCTTCTTCTGTAGCAATTCTAAACCACCAAAATGTAAATGGCCATATCTCAAATGCCATAACCATGATTGATCTAAACTCTTAGTTTTATAAGCATTCAAAGAGTTAGTCAAATCATTTGTCATAGTCAGCGGAAACATTCTATTCTTTGTCATCTCTACTTTGGAAATCAACTGTTTATTTGGATATTTATCATAAATAGTACATACATTTTTCTTAAAGAATACCCTGTACTCTTTCTCCAACAATTGTCCAACACTCAATAAATTACACATCAAACCAGGAACATAATAAACATCACGTATTGTTCTTCTTTTACCATCTTTTGCATACACAGCAATCACACATTTACCATTAACTTTTACCTTACAGTTATTACCAACTTTACTTCAGACTGAACGCTGATGTCTAGACTTGAAAATAATTCCTTATTTCTAGTCATGTGGTTGCTGCATGCGCTGTCCAAAAACGATATATCTTTTGAACTTTCCTAGGTGACATTACAAGTCAAAAACATAGGTTGTTCTTCATTTTCAGTCTCCTTTGTCATGTGTGTAGACAACTTACTAGCATCTGCTTGTTTCTTCCAACACTTGTTAGCAAAATGCCCAAATTTCTTACAATAAAAACATTGAACTTTAGATTTATCATACATCTGATTTCCTGACTGTCATGCTCTGCTGCTACTCCCCCTTACGCTAGGAGTACTCTGCTGTACCTTCTCTTCATTTTCAGAATCATTCCTACTGTCACTATGACTAGCACTTCGTCCTCCTCTTCCTCTGTTACTAGCTCTTCCTCTGCCTCTACCTCTAGTAACATTTAACTGAGATTTAAAAGCATTTTCTAAAGGAGTATCATCATACCTATTCATTCTTGATTCATGAGCAAGCAATGAACCAGTCAGCTCATCAATGTGCATTTGACTGAGATTTTTAAATTCTTCAATTGGAACAACCACTGCTTCAAACTTTTTTGGCAAACATCTCAGCAATTTTTCAATCACACGCTGATTTGGAAGGTCTTCACCGTACTGTTGTAGCTGGTTTACAACACTCATGACTTGTGTCATGAAATTATCAACAGTCTCACTGTCTTTCATCTTCAGATTCTCAAAGTTTCTTCTTAAATTCTGCAACTTAACATTTTTCACCTTAGTCACACCTTGATAGTAGGTATCAAGAACGGTCCCAAGATTTCTTTGAAGACTCAACACTTAATATCTTCGGAAAAATAGATTCACTCAAGCCTTGCTGAATAAGACCAAGAACTTTATTATCTTTCTTCCGATTTTCCTTCAACAAAACACGTTTAGCATTTGTCAGAGCCAACTCATCCGCTTGATCAACTGGTTCAAAATAGCCAATCGTAACAAACTCCCAAAGATCCTGAGCACGCAAGATAGTTCTCATTTTAATAAACCATGTGTCATAATTTATTTTAGACAACACTGGAATTTGTGGCTGTACTACACTGCTGTTAGTAGTCATTTCAATTAATTTTAAAAACAAATGAGCAATAAAACTCAACCAGTATCTTAAATACGAAAGAGATCTTTAACCTTGCTCGGATACCACTGTGGGGAAGGCAAGGGAGCGCTGCTCCTTTCCTTAGTAGCACTTGAGACCTCACGTACAACTCAAAAAAACCACTTACAATCAATGTACAGCTTTTCTCAGCAATGTACAGCTTTTTTCAGCAATGTACAACTTTACTGACAGAGCTCAAAATAACAACCCAACACCTACAGGATTATTGCAGCTTGGCTACTACTGCTAACAGTACTCAGCTGAAGGTGTTGCAGCTGGTTGTTTCAGCCGTCAACACTCTATATGCTCAATTCAACTCGCTGCGACTGCTGACGTGACTCACAGCTCACGCACAGCTCTATTGCAGCTCACTATTTTTCACTAATTTGGTGACCCCTACGTCCAAAAACTTATCACACACATTCTAATGAATAAATAAACAATATTTACACTAAAAACACGAGCTGCTACAGCAACCTCACATAAAAAAAAAAACTCAGTTTTTTCAAAAATAAAGTAAAACACACAATTACACAGGAAAATATCAGAGTCTCAACTATGTTTCTATTATGCTCTGCTGTTCATATTCAGCGTATCAAATATGGTTTACAAACTAGGTATATATAGGATTATGGCTAAGGCGGTCATTAAATACAAGTTGGCCCTTCGTTTATACAAAAACATGATTTCTCTGTGAATAATTTACTGTCAGTTACAATCTGACAGAGTTTGAAATAATGCGCTACCTCTTCAGAAAATAGATCCGCTCAGCTGACATATAAAAATGGTTTTTTATGATTTAATAATTTGTTGGTTTGCTAAGCGTTGAGGCGGTGTGGCTCTTCAGTGTTGCGGTGACCACAATCTAAATATTGATGGCTTTTCAGAATTCCGGTAGTTGATGTTGCCGCTTCAAATTCTGTTGCAGCCTGGCGTTGGAGTAATTACAAAATTGCAACAAAACCCTACAAAATAAATTAAGTTGAAAGTTGTAGCAAGATTTTCATGGTTGTAACCCCGTGGAGGTGAAGGTCAGAGACTTGAAGCATGACCTCAAGCAGAACCAGGTCAGTGCAATTGATTGCAAAGGTGGCAAGAGGTTGGACAATATGGGCAAAGATTTGGTTTTTTTGCGTAAGAAGCTCAAGCGCAAGGTGAAGCGGTCAGAAAATGTGTTAATGAGGCTAATTGCGGAGCTGGAAATTAAGGTAGATAAGCTAGCCCTCAAACTCGTCAAGCATGAAGCCTCTGGTCCAAGTTTCTTGTCCAGCTTAGATGGGTAGTTATGCAAGTTCATGGATGGTTTTTTGTTGGTTTGTTGTTTTCCCTGTATAAATCTCTCTGACTCTCTGGATAGAATAGTTCTTGTGTTAGAATCTCTGAACTCCCCTCTGTCTTATGAAATGTTTAGTATGCACTCTATTAAATACTGGTAATGCTTTGCCACTTCCACAAGGACGTATTTAAAGGTTTTAAAGCCATTTTGCCGCTTGTCAAGACAAGGGCGTATAACGTGACTTTGAGTTTCTGTTGTCGCTTCCATAAGGGCATTTTGTAATTCAGGTTCTGTTTAGTCGTCACACCACCCCTCTAATAGGTGGCTGTAAAATCATTTTAAAGTAGTCAGTGAGGGAATCCAGGTGGCTGTAAAATCATTTTAAAGTAGTCAGTGAGGGAATCCAGGGCCTCCATGGTGTAATTAAAATTGCTTGGAAAATTTGAAGTCATAAAGCGTAGCATGCAAATTTTCTCTCTCTCCGAAGAAGAGAAAAATTCTTCTAAGTTGCTTGGTTTACAAGTTTTTCCAGACAAAATTGTCTTTGTAAAGCTAACAAAATTTTCCTTGTTAACAATTTTTCCATTCACGGACACATGAGCCTTATGGTAAACTTTTTTGTGAAAGTAACAAATTTTCTTCCCAGAATGCAAAATTTCCCTCACTTACAGTTTTTTTTTTCTGTTCATAGAAACAAAAACATTGTATCTCAACACAAATTTCATTGAATTTTCTGTCGAACTCTATAGAATAAGAAATTTCTAAACAAACCAGAATTCCTTTGAATCTTTTGTAGAAGCACGCAGTGTTTCAGTCCTTCAAGATTCTACCGAAATTACTTTTGTTATTTTCAGCCATAAGCACTAATTTTCTAATTTATCCAAATATTAATGAGATTTCTCTATCATTTTTACCAGAATCTGGTAGTTCAACCTTGCACGTAGCTCTCTAAAGAATTATTTCTTGTAAAAGACAAATATGTAACAAGATCACCAAGAGAAAACAGAAAAATGCTCCAAAGCATGACCTGAAAAGTGTGAGCGAGCAGCTGCCAGCCAACGCCTTCATAAAATGTGTTTCCAGAATCAAAGTCCTTTTGCTTCGAACCAAAAAATAAAAAAAGGAGCATCCTCCTTACTGCTCCACAATTAGACCTACAAAACAAGGGTTGCATGATTTGTATGCATTATCCACAATTAGACCTACAAAACAAGGGTTGCATGATTTGTATGCATTATCTAGCCTCAAATCTGATAGGATTTATGCTAAAACAAATATTGTGTAAGTCAACTATCGAACCAAAGCACTGGAAACTCGAGAATAGCCATGTGTATGTTGGTGTAAAGGAAAGATTTTAAATTTATATGTAATTCGATATGCAAGTGGGCATTCAAGTCTCCTTAAAATTCCATTAGGTTAACCATGAGAAAGATACCTGTAAGGTGGCCATAAAATCAATTTCATAAGTTTCTTCCTTAATATTTCTGCTGCCAGGGATCGCTGGTAGATTCCATCAAGCTCTTGTTGGAAATATTAATCATTAGCAGATCCGTACCTGATTCCTGATTCTCTGTCTCAGTCTATATCAGTCAAGATCTTATAGGTCAGTGTGACAAAATGGAAGAGTCCACGATTCGGCAATGTAAACCAATCGAATTTATTTCTGAAGCTAAGTTGTTAGGTAGATAGTTATTACAGTCTTTAAGCAGGTTTAAACAGGCTGAGGTCTTCCTGCCGCCCAAGCAACACATAAAGATGCAGACGTCAACCCAAAACAACTAATAAGATTTAAAAAATTGTTATTTAAAAAATTGTTCCTATAATTAAAATCGCATTTCCTATATTTAAACCATAGTTTTATTTGAAAATTTAAGAATAATAAGTCAACTAATGCCCCAATGAAAAACTAAAATTATATATAAGAGACATAATAATTTATTTATATTTATTTCTTTGTTTTATATGTATTTATTTATATTTATAAAACCCCAAATATATTAATATATCACATGCACACTCACCCATTACAAATACCTTTCCAGCATATAACATAAAAGCAACATATGTTGTCTTATTGTAAAAAGAGTTGTTTTGTAAAGCATTTCTATTCTAAATTTTAGATTTGTGTTCCATACTCATATTATGTGTATTCCAATATATAATGTTTATTTAAATAATTGAAATCATAAAATTTTGTATCATAGTAAACAATCATCAAATACTCACTTTCACAAGAGTCATCTGATCAATTACTCATCTTCTAGTTTTCTAGTGTGTGAGATTATCAGTTTTCTATTGTTTGGGATATTCAAATAGTAGTAAATTACTAAAGGAATTTTTTTTATCAAAATTTTAATATTCAAAATTTAGTATATTAAAAAGTCTTCTTATTTATTATATTGTTTATTTGATTAGATTAAAAGTCACCTTATGCATAATCTTATTAAAATTGTACATATATTAAATTAATTAATTAACATTGAATTGTGTTATTGGGTCTAGAGGCCCTTTACACCCTAGTATGGAGAAATATGGGGAGATCTTGGTTATGTAACGTTATTTTTATTAATAAAAAATAAAAATAAAAAAATTATATGGTGGAGATGTTGTAATCTTGCTACCTAATAAAATAATAAAAAAATAAAAATTTTATTATTCGAAAAAAAATGTGGGTGAGAAAAAAAACACAATATGGGGAAGATATAATAAATATTATATGTCGGCCATAAATAATATTAAATATTAATAATAAAAATATTATATGTGGACCTTAAATAAAAAGATGTGTCTTTTGGTTTGAATCAAATTAATGGCTATATATAGGACACACCAAAGTTGATAGTTCATTGAGTGCAATACCTAAGAAAAGCTTTACACCTCGAGAGATTTGATCCCTATAGGCGCTTGATAGAGCCTTTGGATCTACGTTGGTGATAATTATAAGTGAGGTGGTATGGCTTCATAATGCTTGATATAATGGATTCATGAGTGATGCTTGGATATGAAAGTTTGTTTTTTGGAACTTTGTAAATACCTTGACTTCTATCATGTGAGTAGAAATATGTTTAGTCACTCTTTCGAAATATTAAAAAAAAAACGTATCATTTTAGTTATTATTTAATGTAGAATATATATAATTTATTAAATGGAATATTTCTTTAGTAAGGATTCCCCCTTGTCATTCCACTATGCAAAGAAATCCCTTAAAAATATAACCACAACAACTTAATCCAAGCCGCATAATTTCTCCATAGGATGGCACAAAATAATTTATTAGTATAAGGTAGGATTGTTGGGCTAGGCATCCAAATAATCTCCATCAATAATTTTTCATCTCAAACATAGTTGTTGTCTATATGGAGTTATTAAAAACCCTTCATCATCAAGTGGAACTAAATTCCCTAGGAAATATATGTCACGTCAATAAGAGGTTAAATCCGAAGTAACGTGTTTATGTTATCTTAGGGGGGATACCCACCTTCTGTTTAAAATAGGTGACACAATACTGTTCGAGGGATAAGTTCTTCCCCCCCACTTGATGGAGGTTATTAGTTACCAAAACAATGAGATCATTGTGGGAATCCAACTGTGCCTAGAAAAGATTTCGTTGGCCTCACAGTGCCCCTCATTATAATTAACCATTTTTTACCTTCGCAAGTTGTCTCTGGAGGGTTCACAACCATCAACAAAGTATCCTTTGGAATTCCCAGTTACAATTTGAGTGAAAGGACGCTAGCTCTTCTACAAAAATATATTCATTTGCAATCAACGAGCCATCGATACCCAAAATATTCTGAACCTTGTCAAGTAGGTATCTCAGATATTCATTTCTACAAGCTTACTTCACCTCATCCATCTCTTTCTTATTTATAATCATATTAACTCAAGAGATGTGTCCACTTGGTGAAGTCCCTTAACTTCGAATAACGTCCCGTCAGATTGCATCTTATATAAGTTAGGACCTGTGTTGACATGCCACTTTTCACAAGTAATCATTGTAGTTTATAATGCACATGTGCTAATTCCTTAGTGGGACCTATGCACACAACTGTTTGTTGCTTGGGTTTCTTTACAAAGATTTGCACCTTTTACCAACTTTCTTGTGGGAACATTACACAATATTATTTAACTTTATTCATGAGTCTCGCAAGAAATATTTGGGAATTTGTGCAGTTTACAATATTCTTCCATGTGCATGCATATGTGTGCATTTACGGCTAATATAAGACTTGCGTCCATATTTTCTTTTCTTTGTTTTACATATTCATATCAATACATAAACATACAGTAGCATTAATGTCACATTTATCAATATACATGAGCATCAAATTCTCATTTTATCATTACTTGGAATTAGATCTAGTGTTGATATATTTACTCTGACATCAATGACAATATATCAACAAACCCCCCCTTTGTCATTGATGTCAACACATATGGGTTTCCCTTGTTAATGCTCTTCTTGTCGATGCCCCCTGCCCCCATAATTTAGGATCTTTTTCTCCTTCTTTTAGCTTCTCTCCCTTTTCTAACTTCTCTCCCCCTTTGACATCAACAAAAAATGGACCTTTTACATTAATTAATGACTCCACTTGGATTTATTTTAAGTGTTTCAAAAAGGACAAGTTGCAGACACTTCTTGTATCTACACTAGATGCAATGAACCGATTTCTTTTTTCTTTATTCGTGTTTTTTGCTTCCAATTTAATGCATCGAGAAATATGTCTTGTCTTGAGCTGTGGATTCAATAAATTCGCACATATTTCCAACCTTTCATGTGCATGAAATAGGTTGATGTGCCCGACAAGTTGTCCACATGGTGTGTGCATACTATATCATTTACTCTGACATCATTCTTCCAAATCACCTCTTTTCCCATGCATTAAATTTTAACTCATCATGATTTTCCTTAGATTGTACATGACATAAATTCTCCAGTTTTTTACATCCCTTGAAATAATGTTCACGTGTGTGATGAGCTATTCTCTAGTTCTATAAGTTGGTGGTATTCTCATTCCATTCACCACTTTAATTCATACTCTGTCTATCTCATCTTTTCTCCATTATGCGTACCGTTTCTCATCATAAGGGCATATTTCCATCATTTGAATAATTCTCTTGATAGTCTTCGCATAATCATTCAATCTCAGCAAAAGGACCTTGGGAGGTTGCGAATGGACATAGGCATCTGGCAGAATCAGGTGGTTGAGTCCAATTTCTTGACTTGGTATCAACAATAATGCTTCTACCAGACTACTTCTGAGACACTAACCAAATTAAGTGGGTGATTGGAAATTCTAGAACAATGACAACAACAAAAATCAGATCTTCTGAGTTGTCTTGGGTCGAGCCCAATTTATAAACTTCAACACTGGATATTCTTCCCCCGTTACAATCTTCTGAACCTTCATAGAAAACTTCAATGGACTTGGATTTGCATCTTTGGATTCTATTTGTTGATCGTGTTGAAGAAGTTGACCTTGAGCTGTGTTTATGATTCATCTTTTGTCATATTCAGCTTTGTTGGACTTCAACTTTTTATTTTAATTCCCAAAAGTGGCCTTTTGTAATGTGAGTTTCGAAGCTCCACAATTTTGTAGTCATATTTTGAATATAATACAAAATCTTCACTTCTTTTGTGCAAACATGGTGTAAAAACTGTACAAGCTTTCTTATGCATGGATTATTCCTTTTTACAATACAACAGTGCATTTTAAACTATAAAACAAAAGATATTCATATAAAAATAATGAACTTTATCAATCATTGAGTGTTTTATTTTACCTTCTTTTAGTTTCAAGGATTCTCTGTAATCATCCTGGATTAATTTGAGCAGCAATTGCTTTCGACTGGTTTTGTGTAATTGTCATTTTCATCGTGTTCCTGAGATGTCCTTCTTATCCATATCCTCTTTATGGGCTAATCATCATTTTTATTATACACATTTTTTATATGCTTTTGAGGCACATTCTCTTCCAAAAAAGTTTGACTTGCAACTTTCCTTTGCTTCTGAGTTGACTAGTTTTCAACAGCCTTGTTCCAACCCGGTTTCCTTTGTTGCTAAACTTTCAGAAAACATTGCGATGACTTGTTTCCATACTTATCACACACATATCACTTTACAGTGTCACAATATTTTGATATGTGTCCGAAAAATTACATCTCCAACATCTAATAAAATTCTTATTTCTAGAAGCATTCACATACCTAGGTTTCTCAATCATTTCGCGTAGTTAAGGTTTTCTACAAAAAGAACCCCGTTGGTTGAGACTGGATTCTTCTTTGTCATGCAATTCATTACCAGTTTTCACAAGCCCAATACCGGTCTTGTCTTCAAGAGATCGTTGACGGTTTTCTACGAAAAGAACCCCGTTGGTTGAGACTGGATTCTTCTTTGTCACGCAATTCATTACCACTTTTCACAAGCCCAATACCGGTCTTGTCTTCTAGAGATCGTTGACGGTTTAGAATTCCATCTAGGATGATTGCAATGTTGTTGAATTTCTTTTGAGTTTCTGCAACAATACTCACTTCAACATTTCATTGAATTGCACTATCTATCTTTGATTATGAGACATTTTAGTCTTTTAACACAGTTTGTTTTTTAAGTAGTTCATTTACCCATTAGGTTACCTCCATGAATTCTCAACCACACACTGGTTTTATTCTAATTCTTTAATTTTCCTTTTTGCACACTGTAATTCTTTGTCTTTGATACTCAATTGTGTCTTCAAGTCTTCATGTAACTCTCCACTCTGCTTAGCCAGTTCTTCTTTTGTTACAAGTTGTTCTTTTAGCACTTTATATTATTTCCTTGTTTTCTTCAAGTCATCTAGAGAACTGATTAAATCTCCTTTCCAATCAACACCAAGACTAACTTCATCATCATACTTTGGAATTCCTTCAGAGCAACTAGGTTTATTAGGATTTGACGAAGTTCGTGTGACATCTTACACAGAGTGTTTGTTATCAACACTTGTTTCCATATTGAAGAGTTCCTTTGAGCCTCTTAATTTCTTCTTTTGTTTGAATTTCAAAGATGGAAAATAAATTCCATTGTATGTCCATTCCTTCTTTGTTTTGTATATGCTTGCTGGAGCTGTTTTGGTTGAATACTTTTCTTCTGGTGCATTCTCATCCTGAATCAGAGCCATGGATAATACATCTCTTGGGTTGTCACTCTTTTCTTCATCTGAAGCACTAGTTTCTTCAATGTATAGGCTCTTCTTTTGTTTTTGGAATTTCTTCTTGTTTGCATCTTTGTTTTGTTGATGCTTTCCTCTACTTTTTCGACATTTTGACTCTTCCTTGATTTCTCTTTCCCAGTTTTCATAGGTTCACTTAGAAGCAGAATGTCAAATTATACCACACTTAAAACATTTAAAAGGTATTTTTCTCTTGTACTTACCTTGTCCTCTCTTTAGTCTTCTCACAAAGTTGGCTTATTCTTCATTTGACTGATCAGCAGGATTTATGCATTTGCTTCTACTGGATTTGAGCTTTCCTATAGCTTTAAATGCAACTTCTTTCTCAGATTCACTCTCAGGTTTTGTTGTCATTTTGTATGTTTTAAGTATTCCATATAATTCATCATTGGTTAGGTCATCCAAATCACTTTTGTCTTCTAGAACTGACACTTTTGGATTGAATCGCGCAGGAAGAGTTCTCATAATATTTTGCATGACAGACTTCTCTTCACAGTATCTCCAAGCCTAGTTATAGAATTCACTATTTCATCTACTCTCAGGAAGTACGAGGAAACATATTCTTCTTCCTTCATTTTGAGAGTCTCAAATTGTGCATATAACATCTACAATTTGGCATTTATGGCTTTATCGTAGCCCTCATAGATACTTTGTAGTTTTTCCCATAATTCCTTAGTTGTTATGCACTGCATTAACTTAGTGAGATCAACATCCACTAATATGCATAAAATATCATTCTTTGCCCATGCATTCCATTCATACTATTTTTTGTTTTCTAGATCAACTATCACCATTCTAGTGGTCAAAACCTTAGTCACGTCACCATTTTATTTTGTATCTGCTATCGCTTTTGGAAATTCATATCCATCATCTACTGATTTCCAAACGTCCATCCCAAGTCACTGTAGGTAGACTTCCATTTCGATTTTTCAGAAGGAGTAGTTTGAACCATAAACCTTGGAGCCCCATTTTTGGATAGGCATTCTTGCTTATCCATATCTTCACTAGATCATTCTTCCAAATGTTAGTTTGTTTATTGAAGACACTCGCTCTGATACCAATTGTTGGTATTTAGTTATTAATCAACATGATATATCAGTCTCCAAATAAGAGCACACGTTAATTTTAGGTCTCAACCTAATCTCAAGCACAACTTAAAGCCTTCGGGCATTGACCTGCAACAACTTCTATCTTCATAAGAACCAACTTATGATCTTTAGGATCCGACCCAAACAAATATCAATCTATTTGTGCAAACTGCACCTTGCGGCTTCAAGCTTCATCTTGTGAATGACTGCACACACCAGTTGTGGAAGTCATAACTTTCGTTTGTTCTTCAGCACCCACTAGAAGGAGGCTACAACCCACTGATTTTTATATGTATCCACATAAAGAATGTTGTTGCACCCTGATTGAATTTACTAGCACCCACTTGAAGGAGGTTTTAACCCACTCCTCCTTTCCCCATCCAGCCTCCCTGATATGAGATGTGATTGTATAGAAATATGGAAAGTAGATAAATATATCTTTCCTTTAAAAATGAACCTGTTGAAATATTCTAATCTGTGTCTGTGTGTATGCATCAAAAAGTTTCCCAAAATATCACAAAACAATTATGATCTCCGTCTTCCTTTTCAAATTACGTAACTGTCGCAATCATTGATCTGTGTCTTTGTATATGTGTCATGCATTTTCCAAAAATATGATGTGTGAGAAACAACTTCGATCTATGTATTCCCAATTGATCTATGTTCTACGTCTATATAATACTTACAGCTCAGTTATACTTTCTTTTCTATGATATGCTTCTTACTAAGCATAACCTTTCACACATTCAGACTCTGGGTATCCTCTCATTCAGTGCTACTCATCTCGCAATGTGGTTCCACTACAAAAAGATATTCATTTGCGATCAATGAGTCATTGATACCCCAAAATATTTTAATCTTGTCAAGCAGATATCTCATATATTCATTTCTACAAGCTTAATTCACCTCATCTATCTCTTGCTTATTTATAATCATATTAACTCAAGAGATGTGTCCACTTGGTGAAGTACCTTAACTTCGGATCACATCTTGTGCAAATTAAAACCTGTGTCGGCATGCCACTTTTCACAAGTCATCATTGTATTTTATAACGCACATTTTCCAACTCCTTAATGGGACCTATGCACATAATAATTTGTTGCTTGGGTTTCTTTACAAAACTTTGCACCTCTTACCAACTCTCTTGTGGGAACATTACACAATATTATTTAACTTTATTCATGAGTCTCACAAGAAATATTTGGGCATTTGTGCACTTTACAATGTTCTTCCATGTGCATACATATGTGCCCATTTGTGGCTAAGATAGGACTTGCATCCATATTTACTTTTATTTTTTTTACACATGCATTTACATATTCATATCCATACATAAACATACAGGAGCATCAATATCACATTTATCAATATACAGGAGCATCAATGTCCCATTTTTTCATTACTTGGAATTAGATCAAGTTTCGATACATTTACTTTGACATCAATGACAATATATCAACATCTATAAGAGTATTCGTCAAAAATAACATTATCGAAATATGAGCACCCACTCGTTTCAAGCGTCAACCTGGCAGGGATGATTTTAAGGAACCATACTTATTTAAAAATGTATAAATGTTGGCGAATCTTACCAATTCTTAAAACGCCAACTGTAAAATGTTTGGCGATATTTTTCAAAAAATATTTTAATTTCCAAGGATTTTATATCATTTATATAATAATTTGGTGATTTTTAGGGTGGAAAAAGTTTACCCCATCAAAATTGGGCGAAACAGGGCTTCAAAAAATGCAAAATGGCGAATCTTTTTTTGGAGAAAAACATGGAAAAATAGCCCATTGGGCTAAAATTTGCCCCTAAAATTATCCTTGCAACCTGGTCAAGTAAAATCTACGACCTGTGGGCACTGACTTGCAACAACTTCTATCTGCGTAAGAACCAACTTATGCTCTTCAGGATCCGATTTAAACAAATATCAATCTGTTTGTGCAAACTGCGACTTGAGGCTTCAAGCTTCGACCTGTGGAAGAACTATGCTCTCAATTTGTGGAAGTGATAACTTTTGTTTGTTCTCTAGCACCCATTGGAAGGAAGCTATGACCCCCTGAGTTTTATCTGTATCCACAAAAAATATCTTGTTGCACATTGATTCAATTTACCAGCATCCACTGGAAGGAGGTTGTAATCCCCTACTCCTTTCCCTGTCCATCCTCCCTGATATGAAATGTGGTTGTGTATACGTTTTGGTAAGTAGAAATATGAATTTGCTTCAAGATTCGCACCCGCTAAAATATTTTTATCTATGTGTCTGTATCTGCGTCAGATAGTTTCCCAAAATATCAAAAATCAATGATGATTTGTGTCTTCCTTTTTAAATTATGCAAATTTCGCAATCCTTGATCTATGTCTAAGTATGTGAGGGACAGTTTCCCAAAATACGATGTGCTAAAGCAAATTCCATATATGTATTCTCAATTGATCTGTGTTTTGCATCTACATAAGACTTCAAGTTTGGTTATCCTTTCTTTTCTATGATATGTGTCTTACTAAGCATAACCTTCGCACATCCAAACTAAGATTATACTTTTATCCAATGTTGCACATTTTGCACTGCGGCTCCGCTACAAAAAGATATTCATCTGCGATGAACGATCCGTTGATACCCTGAAAACTTTTAAATCTTGTCAAGTTTTTATTTCATATATTCATTTCCACAATATTACTTCACCTCACCCATCTCTTGCTTGTCTATATTCATCTTAAGTCAAAATATGTGTCCACTTGGTGAATTCCTTTGACTTAGGATAATGTCCCATTGGATTGTGTCTTTTACAAGTTAGGACCTACGTCGGTGTGCCGATTTTCACAAATAATCATTGTAGTTTATGACACATATGTGCCAACGCCATTGTGGGAATTTTTTGTTCGGGTACATAGGGTACTCCCAAAATACTGAACACCTTCAGCAACCACTTCACACAAATAGATCACAGATCAACACACCGATGTTTGTCATGTGGTTAAAACCCTCGAGAGGGAAACAGTCCACGGCCCCAGCCAAATAGCTACTTGGAGAAATTTATTATACAAAAGAAATAAAGTTACATATGAGCTTCTCATAATCGATCAACTAGCCAAGGACCCTCTATGCTCTTTAAATAGAGATCATAGACCAATCGGGTGTTAAGCCACGGATCAATGGTAGGTATGATCTAAGAGAAGTTGAACCGTCGGATAACTCTATGTCTAGAACATATCATGACCGTCGGATTAGAATATTTACAAATGCATACTAATTGATACTAAAGAAACACACTTTTACCTAACGGATATATTACACAAGTTGATCTTAACTAACTCCTAAGAGTCTAAATATTCTAACATCCCCCCTTAAGAAAAACTTGGGATATGATTGAAGGATTTACAAAAGTGACACTATGAGGAGAAGGAAGGAGGCATTAGAGCTTATCCCCCCTTAAGGACACATTCCTGAACTCCTAACATAGACCGAAGTTTAGAAAACTTCGCTTCTGTAAGAGACTTGGTGAATATGTCTGCAACTTGATCATTTGTAGGGCAATAGAGCACTTCAATAAGATGATCATGAACAAGATTTCTGATGGAGTGCATTTGTTTGCTACGCTGATGTAGAACTGGATCTTTGGCAAGCTTGATGGCACTTTGATTGTCGCACCAAAGTGGAGTAGGCTGCTGCTGCTCAAATCCAAACTCTGAAAGGATATGTCGAAGCCATAAAGCTTCCTAACTGGCATTAACTGCGGCTCGATATTCTGCTTCTGCTGAAGAAAGAGCAAGAGCTTGTTGTTTCTTACAAGCCCAAGTGACAGGTCCAGATCCCAGACTGAAAACATAACCTACAGTAGACTTTCGATCATCAGGATCACTGGCCCAATCTGAATCAGTGAAACCAACCAACAAAGGTTTCCCCTCTGTATTGTAATGAATCCCAAACTGAATTGTACCTCAAATATATTGAAGTATTCTTTTTGCTGCTTTCCAGTGACTTTCATGAGGAGTTTGCATATAACGGGAAACACGACCAACAACAAAGGAAAGGTCAAGACAGGAATGAGTCAAATATAAAATACTACCAACAAGCTGACGATACAAGGTGGCATCTACTTTAGGGGAAGTACAAGTGGCAGAAAGTTTGACTCCGGACTGGAAGGGAGAAGGGGCTGGTTTATAA
>LPNX011095524.1:167791-328485 GCA_001517045.1 Pseudotsuga menziesii | reverse complement strand
CCATGTAAGAAGGCAGACTTGACATCCATTTGATGGACTTCCCAATTATGTAAGGCTGCAAGGGAAAGAACAAGGCGGATGGAGTTCATTTTTTCTACAGGGGCAAAGGTTTCATTGTATCCAATCCCTTCAACTTGGGAAAAACCTATGGAAACTAACCTTTCCTTAAGTCTTTCAACACTTCCATATGATGCATACTTAGTTCTGTAAACCCATTTACATCTGACAAGTTTTCTTCCTTTTGGAAGAGGAACAAGATCCCAAGTATCGTTCGCCATTAAGGAACGATATTCTTTATCCATAGCTGCATCCCAATCTGGATTTCCTAAAGCTTCTGCAAAAGTTTCTGGATCATGATTCTCGGAAACTTAAGCCAAAAGAGAAGAGGCTCACTGAAACTGAGAACATGTTCGACGTTGATCTCTAGGATCATCAACGAGATCACCAGTTTATTCACATGTTGAACAGACCCATCGAGGAAGTATTGGTGCTAGTGCAATTGGAGGAACATGAGTAGGCAGAGGTGGATTTTCATCCTCACTGTCATCATCAAAAACTGGAGTTGGAAACATGTAAAGGAAGCTAGAAGAAGAAGAAGAAGAAGGCACAATCGTCGAATCAGGCTTGTAGGCCAAAGATGGCACACCCGCCAAGTTAGGCTCGCAGGACAAGAGATTTTCATCAAATTTAACATCTCTTCTAATGATTATATCATGAGAATGTGGCTGAAGAATTCTATAACCTTTTACATCTTTAGAATATCCAACAAATATACACTTTTCACTTTTAGGCTGCAATGCTTTCCATTTTTCATCCGGAATGTGAGCCCATGCTTCACAACCAAACACATGAAAGTGACTTACATCTGGTTTAATTTTACTCCATGCTTCTTCTGGTGTTATACCCTATAAAAATTTAGTGTGTGTGCGATTAACTATGTAATTTACACAATTTATGGCCTCAGCCCAATATTGAAGACTTAGTCCCTTAGATTGGATCATACAATTAGTCATTTCTTTTAAAGTGCGGTTCTTGTTGAAATATTGTAACTTCGAAGAATATTCTATATGTATTTCTTTGTGCTCCCTGATGGTCCTACCGGGAGAACCACTTGTATTACTTTGTACCCCGATGCTCCTAATCGGAAGAACTAATAAGAGTCATGAGGCAGTCCCCTCTAATTGTAAAGGTGGGTCATTAGCACCCCAGTGTGGTTACTCGAGCCTACATGATTAACTCGAGCCTACATGACAGATGAGTTAACTTAAGTGAACAGATGAATATAAATAGAGGTGTAGTGCTCCTCATTTAGGACACACACTCTCACCTGTGTAGCGCATTAGTGGAGAAGAGAAGTAGCTAGAGAAGGAGGAGGATTAGGATTTGATCTCCTTGCTGGTTTTATCTTTTATCTTTTTGGGGCATCTATATTGAGGAATATTTTGCTGGGTTTTTCCCTTTAGGGTTTTCCCAAGATAAATATTTGTGTTCCTTTTGTATGGTTGTGCTTGTCTATCTTTCAGTGATCTTGTTTATATGCTTTTGTTATGAAAAATGAAATGAAATACTGATGTCTTAGCTAAGCATATGAAAATTTTAACATGGTATCAGAGCCACCCTGAAAAGAAGACATTGTGCAGCTACAGAATCTAGGGCTTATTACTTTTTGGTTCTCTCTCCATAATAGATCAGCAAAAGAAGGCTAGGCTGACTCTCCATTGAAGGGCGCATCTTTCTGTTGAAGCGGAATTCGATTCCGAGCATTTTCAGTTTTATGTATGGGAAATTAGGGCTTCTTTCAAAAGAAGAATTTTTGAGTGAGCCCAGCATAGGATTTCTCTCCTCATCAAAATCGAAATTTACAGACCTGGATCAAGATTTTTGGTTGGGTGAAACTCCAGGAAAGTCAAACCCTAGTTTGACCCGGAGCTAGAAATACCCTAAATACTAAAACTGCTAAGTTTTGGTATATTCACTATATCCCAATATTGGCCAAGGTTAAAGAGCTAAAAATTGTAGATACCGAAGCTAAAATCCTGATGAACATTGTGTCCACAATTCAGCCTTAGATTCGCTATATTCCAGGAGATATGATCCCTCCAAGTTAGGGTTCTAGCCTCTTCCAGAATTCATCCCTAAACAGGACACCTAGGGAAAATTTCTATAGATTGGGATACAGATGTCCAAATGGAATTCTTGAAGATGTTCCAGAAATTTAACGGACTGTAATTTCTGTGGTTTGAATTTCAGAACCTAAAGATGAACCAATGACACGTGGCATGCCGTACAACTTCACTATTTTGAACAGTCCTGTAACAGGTCACCTTGGGAAAATGATCATAAATACAAATTGGTGGAACTAACTCTGATGAAACCTATGGTGTTGGATCAGGGACATGTTAGGTTATCTTAGTACAAAATTTTAGAGATATAGGAGTAGTAATTTCGGAGATATCATATAAACAGTAACAGGAATTTCTGCAGAAGAAATTGGAAAACTAGGGCTTCCTATTCCAAGAGCTTCCCTCCACTGTTTTCAGAAAAGGAGTACATTGGACAGCTCCATTTGAAGAGATATATCTTTATATCCAATCAGATTTGAAAGATTCCAAGTTTTTAAAATTAGGTTTTGTCTGACAAACCCTAGATCAGCCAGCTCCGGAAGCAGGACGGACACCTCAAATCGGTAAGATCTAATCTTTTGCTATTTGCATTTGAGGTTCTCATTTCAAAGTGATCTATCACATCAGCTAGATGATAAGCTTGGTGAAGCTGAAAACTTCCAAGCATGAAAGTGTTTGATCTCTCTGAAGAAAATGAATTGGACACCTACATGAGTAGAGAGGTTCCAGTTCTAGAGGGAGATGATCCTTAAAGCCTTACACAAGAAGAACTTGATCAAGGCCAAGAAGATCACTGTTGATTCAATCACAGATCAACTTGTACCACAAGTGTATTCCCTAAAGACATCGAAGATGTTTTATTTCTTGATCAAGCTATTTGAAGATAAGACATAATTCAGAAGATGGATTTGAGAAAACAGTTGAAGAATGTGAAGATCCAGAATGCATAACATCTTTAAGTAGTAGAAGAAGAAGCAGAGAATGCAGAAGTGGTGATAGCCACCTTGAATGGCCTCCCATGATCATGGGATTCATTCATGCGAGGAATGTGTGCCAGAAGAAAGTGATTACTTTTAGTTGATTTTGGGAAGAAGAAGAAGCTCTTCTCATAAGAAGAGAAGAAGAAAGATGGGAGAAAATTGAAGATCAATCTATTACCATTCAAAGAAGATCCCTCAAGCGATGAGGAATATGAAGAACTCAATTCTTGATGAACCTCTTATCCATCTTATCATTTGGATAAGAAATGATGATAAAGCAGAATGATCAAGATGGAGTCTACCCGCGAAACAAATAAAAGATAAGTATTCAATTGTCATTTCATGATATTGTTTTACATTTGATTATATTCAGTTGATGTGTTATGCATGATAGATTGTTTGCATTAATGACTGTATACTACTAATATGCATGTGATGGGTAAGTAGCTCATGGTGCTATACAACTCTCCATTTCTACTTATCAAACATCTTTGCTAACATATTGGATTAGTCTAGAAAGTTTCTGTGAGATATGGATGAATGTTGTATTGGCTAAGCAGTTGCATGATGCATAAGAATTTGTCGTTATGCATATGATTTATGAAATAGTTCTAACTATGCAACTGGTGCATTTGAATTGTAGGAAAGGTCCTGTACAACCTCCTACAAGAAAATAAGGATGAGACTTGTTCTAAAGAACAAGTGATGACAATTCAATAAACATGAATCTGAAGCTCCCAAGGTCAGAGACACCATAACGGAAGAAAGAGCTTCAAAGAGTGGTAGATCCACCTCGAAGGATGAAGACTACCATGGGTATGAGAGATAACTCAAGATGAAGAAAAGAATGCTATGAAAGAAGCTATGATCAAAGAATAACAGTTGATCATGGGGAATGATGTATACGATATGATTTCAAGACATAAAGGAAAGTATGTAGTATCCTCCATATGGATATACAAGAACAAGTGTACAAAGCAAGGTTCATGATTTGCCTCAGAAAGAATAGACTATGACATGACATACTCTATTGACCAGTATATATCAAGCATAGAACCTCCTGTACAGAATGAAGAAGGAAGATAATACTCCACTTCAGGGGGAGTGACTACAGAAGATATCTGAGTTCGACATGGTACGACATGATGGACAGCTTCTTGATGGATCGAGACTTTTGGGTTCCAACCTTCAAAGTTGAATGCAGAAGACTAGGATATGTTGATGATCTGACACGATGAACTCATGGAAGATGTTATGATAAAAGAATACTAGAATGATGTTTGGGATATAGTACTCAAACCAGAAAGTAAGAATGTGGTATCTTACAAATGGATTTGGAAAATAAAATATGTCGCTGATAGAAGTAACTAAAGACTTGTGGCTAGAGGTTTCTATAAGAAAGAGGGAATTAATTCTGAAGAGACACTTACTCCAGGAAGCAAGGTACACTTCCTTTAGAACTATGATGGTAGTTGCTTCCATGATGAAGTAAAGACAATCCTTCCTTAATGGTATGATTGGGGAAGAGTTTGACATCAAAAGGATTTGAAGTTGAAGACAGATGGACTCATATATGTAAGTCGAAGAAGGCCCTCTATGGCATGAAGCAAAGCTCCTAGAGCTTGGTATGGAAGGATAGACAGTTTCCTGTCAATTATGGGTTTTACCAAGATTAAAGCTGATCCTAACCTTTATCTCAAGGTTGTAGAAGATGAACCTGTCATCCTGTTATTATATGTGGATGACTTATTCTTGACAGGGAAGGAGAAACAGATCATGGAAAGAAAGAAGAAACTAGCAGAAGAATTTGAGATGAAAGACCTTGGGTTAATGCACTATTTCCTAGGTCTGGAAATATGACAAAGTTCAGAAGAAATATTTCTCAACCAAGGAAAGTATGCGGTAGAGATAATGAAGAGATTCAATATGTTGGAATGCAAATCCATGGCCACCCCCATGGACTCCAACCTGAAGCTGTTAGCTGATGACTCATCAGAGTTAGTGGATGTGACTCATTACAGACAGATCATTGGGTCATTAATGTACTAAACAAATTCCAGACCAGACATTTGTTTTGCTGTGAACACCTTAAGTCAATATCTTGTTCAACCAAGACGGGTTCACCTATTAACCGCAAAACATGTGATGAGATATCTGAAAGGGACTATAGACTTTGGTCTATACTATGATGGTAGCCATGAGTATAGATTGTATGGCTACACAGATGCATATTGGGCTGGAAGTATCTCAGACGGGAAAAGCACATTAGGTAGATGCTTTTGTTTGGGGTCTGTTATGAGTTCATGGTTTAGCAGGAAACAGTCCAGTGTTTCTCGTAGCACGGATGAAGCAAAATACATAGCAGATTGCTCTGCTAATTTGTGAAGTCATATGGCTTCGGAAGCTGATATCATGTCTCTTTGACCTGAAGATGGATACTACAATGATTCTATGTGATAACTAGATTTGTGATGACAGAGAACCCTGTGTTTCGATTGTAACACATAAAAATTCGGTATTTCTACATACGAGATAAGATGTAGATGATTATGCTTCAGTATTCCCATACTAAAGATATAGATGATGTTTCACTATTTACATACTGTAGATGCAGATGATGATGATTTCGTATTTCTATACTGAAGATATAGATGATGATGCTTTTAGTATTCACATACTGGAGATACATATGGTGATAGTTCAGTATTCACATACTGAAGAGATGATGATGGTTTGAATGATGATGTACTGATGAAGCCTCTGTCTCGGGTAAAGTTCGAACACTTTCAAGACAAGCTTGGTGTTGTTCGAAAAGACCTTCCTCGAAAGGGGGAGTAGTGATGTTGTAGTGGGATTGTATCACCCCTGGGCACTTGCCCTAAAATGATCCGAAGACCTCGGTCCTCGAGAATGAAGAGGGATTGTATCATCCCGGGACATCTATCCAAAATAGATCCGGTGACTTCGGCCTTCATGAATGTGGTGGGATTGCATCATCCCTGAACTTTGGTTCAAAATGTATCCGGAGGTCTCGGCCCCCGTGAATGTGGTGGGATTGCATCATCCTTGAACTTCGGTTCAAAATGTATCCGAAGGTCTCGGCCCCCGTGAATGTGGTAGGATTGCATCATCCCTGAACCTCGATTCAAAATGTATCTAGAGGTCTCGGTCCCCGTGAAAGTGGTAGGATTGCATCATCCCTGAACTTCGGTTCAAAATGTATCAGGAGGTCTCGACCCCCATGAAAGTGGTGGATTGCATCATCCCTGAACCTTGGTTCAAAATGTATCTGGAGGTCTCAGCCCCTGTGAAAGTGGTGGATTGCATCATCCCTGAACCTCGGTTCAAAATGTATCCGGAGATCTCGGTCCCCGTGAATGTGGTAGGATTGCATCATCCCTGAACCTCGGTTCAAAATGTATCCGGAGATCTCGGTCCCCGTGAATGTGGTAGGATTGTATCATCCTTGAACTTCGGTTCAGAACAAATCCGGTGACTTTGGTACTCGAGAATGTGTGTTGATCCCGTAATTCCTAGAGGAAGGATTGTCTAAGTTCCACATATGTGTTGATCTCATAATTCTGAAAGGAAGGATCATTGAATTGATCTTGTAATTCCAATAGGAAGGATTGTCTAAGTTCCACAGATGTGTTGATCCCGTAATTCCAATAGGAAGGATTGTCTGAGTTCCACATCTGTGTTGATCCCGTAATTCTAAAAGGAAGGATCGTTAGTAACTCTGTAAAGACCTAAATCCCGTAATTCTGAAAGGAAGGATCATTGAATTGATCCCGTAATTCCAATAGGAAGGATTGTCTAAGTTCCAAAGATGTGTTGATCCCGTAATTCCAATAGGAATGATTGTCTGAGTTCCACAAATGTGTTGATCCCATAATTCCGAAAGGAAGGATCGTTAGTAACTCCGTAAAGACCTAAATCCCGTAATTCCGAAAGGAAGGATCGTTAGTAACTCTGTAAAGACCTAAATCCCGTAATTCCGAAAGGAAGGATCATTGGTAACTCCGTAAAGACCTAAATCCTGTAATTCCGAAAGGAAGGATCATGTTGATGTTTTGATGATGTTGATGTTTTTATGATGATGATGACGTACTGATTGAAAGATCAGAATATGATGATGATGTTGTTGCTGATGATGATGATGTTCTCTGAACGAAAGATCAGAATATGATGATGATGATGTTTCTCTGATCAAAAGATCAGAAGTTGTTGATGATGATGATGTTCTCTGATTGAAAGATTAGAATATGATGATGATGTTGTTGCTGACGATGATGATGTTCTCTGATCGAAAGATCAGAATATGATGATGATGATGTTTCTCTGATCGAAAGATCAGAAGTTACTGATGATGATGTTCTCTGATCAAAAGATCAGAATATGATGACGATGATGTTTTCTGATCGGAAGATCAGAAGTTGCTTATGATTATGATGTTGCTGATGATGATGATGTTTCTGATCGAAAGATCAGAATGTGATGATCATGAGATCCTGATGACGATGATGCCATATTATCAAAGTATGATGATGATGATGTACTGATCGAAAGATCAGAATATGATGATGAGTTGATGTTAGAGTATGACGATGTTCGGTTGATGATGTTTCTAATCGAAAGATCATAGGCTGATGATAATGATGATTCTAATTGAAATATCAGAATGTGATGATGATGATATTTTGATGCTGATATTTTGATGATGATGATGTTGATGTTTTCATGATGTTTTCATGATGATGTTTCTAATCGAAAGATCAGAGTATGATGATGATGTTGTTGCTGATCGAAAGGCCAAAGTGCTGAAGAAGATGTTGCTGATCGAAAGGTCAAAGTGTTGAAGATGATGTTGCTAATAGAAAGGTCAAAGTGCTGAAGATGATGTTGTTGATCAAAAGGTCAAAGTACTGAAGATGTTGCTGATCGAAGTGGTCAAAGTACTGATGATGCTGAAGACTAAAGATTGAATATGAAGACTACATGATGTTGAAAAGCTTCCAATGATTTATAGATGTATCACCCTGATGATGTTGATGATGTCCTCTATCTCTCTCCTATTATTGTTGTTGTTGATGTTGTTATAGAATACCCTTCTTGTTAAGGGGGAGTGTTGAAATATTGTAACTTCAAAGAATATTCTATATGTATTTCTCTGTGGTCCCTGATGGTCCTACTGGGAGAACCACTTGTATTACTTTGTACCCCGATGCTCCTAATCGAAAGAACTAATAAGAGTCATGAGGCAGTCCTCTTTAATTGTAAAGGTGGGTTATTAGCACCCCAGTGTGGTTACTCGAGCCTACATGACAGATGAGTTAACTTAAGTGAACAGATGAATATAAATAGAGGTGTAGTGCTCCTCATTTAGGACACAGACTCTCACTTGTGTAGCGCATTAGTGGAGAAGAGAAGTAGCTGGAGAAGGAGGAGGATCAATCTTTGATCTCCTTGCTGGTTTTATCTTTTATCTTTTTGGGGCATCTATATTGAGGAAGCTTTTGCTGGGTTTTTCCCTTTAGGGTTTTCCCAGGATAAATCTTTGTGTTCATTTTGTATGGTTGTGCTTGTCTATCTTTCAGTGATCATGTTTATATGCTTTGTTATGAAAAATGAAATGAAATATTGATGTCTTAGCTAAGCATATGAAAATTTTAACAGTTCTTCCGTTCATCCACACCATTTTGTTGTGGTGTATATGGAATAGTGTGTTGTTGTTGGATTCCTTGTTCAATGCAAAAAGTAGTAAACTTGTTGTTAACATAATCTCCTCCATTGTCAGATCTTAACTTAATAATTTGATGACCAGATTGTTTTTCAACAAGGGCCTTATAGGCCAAGAACATGTTAAATACTTCGCTCTTAAGTTTTAGGAAGTAAACCTAAGTGTGTCTGGAGTAGTCATCAATGAAAGTTAAGAAATATTTGAAACCAGAAAAGGAAGCAGATGGAAGAGGGCCACACAAGTCACTATGCACAAGCTCCAAGGGAACCGAGGCGTGCCAAGAGGCATGTTTGTCAAAACTGTCTCGACGATGTTTTTCGAGTACACAACTGGAACAAACACCATCCTTGCAAGATACCAGCGGAAGACCAGTCACCATATTGTCTTTACATAGTTGTTGCAATGAGCGATAATTTAAGTGAACAAATCGCTCATGCAAAAGTTTGCTCAAGTTATCACTATGAGCAACAAAAACTGAAGGAAAAGGTGATGACCCAAAGTTGTTAAATTTGTACAACCTGGTAATATCATCAACAGTTCCGGTAACAAGGATATTTTGAGGATTTTAAAAATCCTTTATTACAACTTGGTGAGGTGTAAACGTCACAGTTTTACCTTCACCTGAATGAGTAATTTGATAGACTGATAACAAATTGCAGGAAATTTTTGGAACACATAGTACATTACTGAAATGACCATTTTCTACTGGAACTGTTCCAGATCCCACAACACTTAGAGATCTATCATCACCAACAAATATTTGTTTGGTGTTACATTCATGCATAGTAGAAAAGATGGCTTTATCCTTAGCCATATGATAAGATGATCCAGAATCAATGAGCCATTCAATTGAAGTAGAAGAAGAAGATGCAGTATAAGAGTAACCAGAAGCACAAAGTGCATGTCCATGAGAGGTAGATTCTGAAGACGAATCTAGGCTGATGTGATGCTTCTTCATTGCTGCTTCCAAGGCTGCCATCTTCTTAAAACACTTAGATCCATCATGATTATCTTTCCCACAAAAATTGCAATGACGCTCAGTCTTCTTTCTTTTTTGCTTGGATCCTTTGTCATTTTTTAAAGAAGGAGTTTACTAAGAGGGTTTGGGACCCTTGTTGTTTTGCTTATTATTGCGAAAATTTTGTTTCTTGGGAGGCTTGGAATTTTCTTTCTGTTGGGACAGTAAGGCTTTCCCAAATGTATCTGCATTGTTAATTATTCCAAGATGAATGAGATTATCTTGCTCTCTAATTAAGGAATCACAAAAGGATTCAAGGCTATGCTCTTGATGGATAGCTGCAGTCAAATATTCTTTCATGGAGTACAATGTAGATACAAAAATAGAATATGCAGGTCCAAGTTTTGAAAGAATATGATAAATACATTGTTTGTCTTCTTTCTTAATCTTGCATTTTGCACATAATAGTCTAAGAGTTTTATACTTAAATAAATAGTCTTAAATGCATGAAAAATCATTTGGATTCAAGGAAAGCAACTCATTCTCAAGTTGATGACCCCGAATTTCATTGTGTTTACCAAACACAGATTCCAACTTTTCCCAAGCGAGATTAGGTTCATCAATTCCAGATATGTGGAATTGCACATCAGTAGAGATTGACATCCCAATCAATCCACGAGCTTCATCACACCTATTTTCCCATTTAATTTTCTTATCATCATCAGTGGGTTATGTTTCTTTCCTTGAGGTTATCCTGAAAAGTACCCTACTTCACAGAACATCCTCCATATGAGATTTCCATGAGAAATAGTTAGAACTTGTAAGTATAATATCACAAGGGGCAGACATACTATAAAATAATGGATGAAGGAATAGAAACTAACTGTCTAGATGCAAAGAGCTTGAAAAAATATGCGGTTTTAAAAAAAATGGCACTTAAAACTGATTCTGGATGATGAAGTTATGCTTGATCAAATAAAATGTTGAAGATGTCCCCAATAGTGATGTGGCAGATATTAACTTGACCAACTAAAAAAACAAGCCCCCTCTTCTCAAGATCAACCTTTGACAATCACTTTTACAATAAAGTTGCTTTGAAGTGAATCACTTTTGTAGAATAAGTGATGTTCACTTTTACAATAATGTGACTTTTAAATAGTGCGGCAATAAATTAAAAGACTTAAGTAACTCACTTTTATTTTTATTTATTTATGTGAGCTACACTTTTACAATAAAATATCTTGAAAATAGAAATTGCATGAACTAAAAAAATAGCTTAATAAGACTTAAACTCAAGATCTATTAAGTAATAAAGCAACTTTGGACCAAGTGAGCTAAGTTTAAAATGTACGTAAAATAATGGAAAGAGGAAGGGGTTTTTTTTTTCACTCTTCTCTCTCATTCTCTGTGCTTGCTTTCTTTTCTTGCAAATCACAAAAAAAAAAAAATTCCACACAATGGGGTTAGATCTTAGTTAGCTTACCCGGAAAGTATACTTTTTCAATTTTTCTCGTTGTTTCTGATTTGTCGTGATCGCACAAGGTGCACGGCAAAGAGCATATGTAGCTGAGAAAACAAGCAAAAAAAACGTTTCCTTACTGTTTCTGATTCGCCGCGATCATGCAAGGTGCATGGAAAAGAGCATACGCAGTCAGGGAAGGCAACAGTCCAAGACCAAAACAGAAAAGATCTAATAATAAACTAATAAAATATGAGAGATTTAAAAAAAACAAATCCGTCACTGTAACATTATACCTTCAGATTTTCCAAAATGGGTGTTTCTGGAGCAAACGGAAATGGTTTTCGGTGAAACGAAAACCACTTCCCAATGTAAATGGTGCTTTGGACACAATGGAATAGCTCCCACATGCCAAAAATGCACAAAAAATACAGAAACAAAAACCTTTTCAAACTTTCAGCAACACTGGTTCCAGATCTTGATCAAAACCAAAAGCGGCTCTTCATAAAATCTCTGATACCATGTTCGGGTACATAGGGTGCTCCCAAAAGACCGAACACCTTCATCAACCGCTTCACAAAAATAGATCACAGATCAACACACCGATGTTTGTCACGTGGTTAAAACCCTCGAGAGGGAAACAGTCCACGGCCCCAGCCAAATAGATACTTGGAGCAATTTATTATGCAAAAGAAAAAAAGTTACATATGAGCTTCTCATAATCGATCAACTAGCCAAGGACCCTCTATGCTCTTTAAATAGAGATCATAGACTAATCGAGTGTTAAGCCACAGATCAATGGTAGGTATGATCTAAGAGAAGTTGAACCGTTGGATCACTCTATGTCTAGAACATATCGTGACTGTCGGATTAGAATATTTACAAATGCATACTAATGGATACTAAAGAAACACACTTTCACCTAACGGATATATTACACAAGTTGATCTCAACTAACTCCTATGTGTCTAAATATCCTAACATTTTTCACACATCAATTTATTGCTTGGGTTTCTTTACAAACTTTGAACCTCTTACCAACTTTCTTGTGGGAATATTATACAATATTATTTTACTCACAAGAAATATTTGAGCATTTGCGTTGTTTACAATATTATTCTATGTGCATATATATGTGTTCATTTGCAACCAATGTCATTGTGGTATAATTTCTTTTATGTGACCTCCTCATTCTTTCATCTGTATTTCTTCAAACTAGCTGTCAAAGAGGCCTATTAGTAATTTCATCTGATTCTTTTGACTTTTGGTCCTTTGTCATATTTGATCCCTTGACATCTTTAATTCTTCGACACCTTTGACATCTTTGACATATTTGAAACCTTTTATTATTTGACATTTTTAATCCATTGACATCAATGACAACATATATTCAACAAAAATATTATAATTGACAAAAAATGTATTGAAATTACTAAAACTTAAAAAAATGAAATAGATGTATAAAATTCATTTTTTTGGTTTTGAGTTTCTAACCTATTGGTGTGGAGGCCATTTGTTGGTTGATTGGTAGTAGGAGGTGGGTAGTTTGGTCATCCGTGTTCATTGCAAACTATCAATCTAGCAGTTGCTACAAATGCTCATTCGACCTTTCTTAATAGTCGCATAAGTGGAATAAATCAGGGAGTAACTTTTTTTGCTTTTTATAACAATTACAACAACTCAATCGAGGTTTAAATCTCCATTAAGATCAAGATATCAATTGACAAGTATATAAACTCTCGATCGATCTTTAAAAAAAATATCAATCGAGCTCTTGGTTAAGCCCTCTATTGCGATTTTGAAATATTGATCAATGGTTTAACCAAATCTAGATCAAACCTTATTTTCCTTATGTTCACGTGCTCCTATTGCCAAAAAGTGCTACCAATCTTTACAAGAAAACCCTTTGGTAAAACACAATTTCAAAACAATAATGGAGGGTTGTGAAGATGGAAAACTCTTAACAATACAAGGTATAGTCATTCCTTGCAAGCAAGATTTTGCAACATAAGTAGATTTATCTCTTAGCTCCTTAAGATTATGACATTACAAATTTGGAAAATTTTCAAATGCTTAAGTAAAGTTAAAACACAAGGGGTGGTTAAAGGGATTTCCTAATTTCAAAAGGGAAATTTCTAAGTGCTAAGCATGAATAATTGGTAAACAAAAGAGAGATTATTTTCTCCCAAGTACACGATGAACAAACATATGTTTGCAAGTTATACATAGTGACATTTGTGGTCCTATGGAATATTCTTTTGGAGGATGCAAATACTTCATTATTTTCATTGATGGATTTACAAGGATTGCTTGGGTATATTCTTTGAAGGATAAATCAAAATCCTTTCAAAAGTTCAAACATTTTCAATGATTAGTTGAAAATGCCACCAAATAAAAACTAGTTGCATTGAGAATATATATGGGGGAGAATTCACTTCAAATAATTTCGATGGTTAATGTAGGAAAAATGGAATAAAAGGCAGTTGAAATTTTTTCATACTCCATAGTAGAAAGAGGTCACAAATATAATGAATAGAACTATAATGGGGATGGAAAAATATCTACTACATTTCAAGGGGTTAAGCATGAAATATTGGGAAAAGAAGTTCATATATTTGTCTATCTAAGGAATCAATCACCCACATAAGCCTTAGATGTAATTAATCCATATGAAACATGGTATGGTACCAAGTCTTTAATTAATAATGTTCAATATTTTGGGTCAACTTTTTATGCCTTATTTCTTAAAGAAAAAAGGAGAAAGTTGGAAAATCACAATATGATATGCATACTCATTAGATATTCAAATGAAAAGAAGGGATATTAGTTTCTATCTAGTGAGAAATTTATTATTAGTTAAGATGTTATCTTTGATGAAATGAAATTCAAGTTACAACATAAATTAATAATCTCCTCAAACACTTAGATAAAAGGGTAACTCCATATAACACAATCCATCAAAGAAAACCAATTTGGGTTGAAAAAGACTTATCCTCCAACATGAATGATCAAGACTTAGATTACTCTTCAGATAATATTTATACAAATGATTATTCTTCTTTAGCACATATCAATTAAAATATAGACACTTTGACATGGGTATAACACAGTAAACCCATATGGATCACACAACTTCTAACAAATTTCATTCAAATGAACAAAGAAAAACTTGAACTAAAAGTTCTACCACATCTCAATTTATTTTTTTCTTAATCACTTTTACTTCCATATTTTAACCCACTATTTTAGCATAAGCAATAAAACAAAACGAATGGTAGCAAGTTATGGTGAATTAATATGATTTCGTCTTTGCAAATCGAACATGGAAACTTGTTTATTGTCCAAAATGTGTTAAGCCCATATGTTGCAAATGGATACAAAATCAAGTCTACAACAAATGGTTTGGTTGATAAGTATAAAGAAAAACTCATGGAAGATGGGTTTGTTTAAAAATAAGGCACAGACAATGAAGAAACACATGCACCAAAAACAAAGTGGAATACAATCATAATGTTAACCAATTTGATGGATATCATTATTGGACACTTCACCCAATGGATATTTTTTTTTTTTTATTGATGTAATTTGAAAGAAGTCTATATGACTCAACCCCCATGATTTGAAGTTTAGAGAAAAGATTAGTATACAAATCAATCAAAGCCTTATATGGCTTGAAACATGCACCTAGATCATGGTATGGCCAAAATGGATTAATACCTTATAGATGTTGGTTTTTATCGAAGTGAGTCTGATACTATATATTTAAGGATGAAAGCTCAAAACTTTGTAGTCATTGTTCTTTATGCTGATGACTTCATCATTGCAAGGAATCATAAAGTTCACATCAAATAGGTGAAACAAGAACTTAAAAAAGGATTCAGAATGGTCGAATTGGTGCCACTTCAATACTATCTTGGGGTGGAGTAACTCAGCAATCTCATCAAACCTTCCTCGGTGAAACCAAGTATGCAATATAATTGTTGAATTTTTTTAACATGGAGGATTGCAAACCCTCTCTTACACGTATGGAGCAAAGCTTAAGACTTTCAATATTTGAAGGGGGGATTTGGTTAAAATAATTGTTTACAAATTATTGATTGGAAGCCTCATTTACTTAAGAAATACTCATCTAGACTTGTCGTAGGCAGTTAACATTTTTTCCATATTCATGCATGAACCTAGGCAAAGTCACTAGAGTGCAACATAATGGGTCCTTAGATACGGATTATGGTCTTGTTTGTGTGAAAAATGACAATTTTACACTTGCTGGATCCAAATGCATATTTTGTTGGTGATATTGATGATAGAACATCATCTTTGGGCTATTTCATGAATATGGGGTAAAAATCAATATCACGGATTTGCAAAAACATGCTATATTGGAAAATTCCATAGTAGATGCATGATACATCTGAGTTTGGGAAGAAACATGTGAAACTTCCTGACTACACAATATTTTACAAGCTCTTGCTATTATTTAGAAAACACCAATTACTATATTGATTGACAAATCAATCGGAAATAAATATGCCCAAGAATCCAATATTTCATTCTAAGTACAAGTAGGTTGGCATCAAACATTATTTCATCATAACACTCATCAACAATGACATCAAGCCACATTGTTGTCCATATAAAGCTCAACTTTCAAATATTTCCACCAAACCACTTTGTAAAATAAAATTTCATAACTTTAGAGATGAATTGTTATTATAAAAAAAAACTTTAGAATTAAAGGGAGGAATGTTATCCTCATAGTCCTAAAGTATATTTTCCTATAATTAAGTATTCCTAGAAGTTTGATATTTCCTAGAAGATAGATTCTCTTTGTCACATCCTTGTAATCGTTATTAACTTTGCATTGTTGGTCAAGGACACATGACATTTTGTGATAAGACTACATAGGTTATATATATACAATACGCCACAATGATACCATTACCTTCAAACATGTCTGCAGGGAAAGGAATGCGGATGTAGACAGACTTTCTAAAGCGGGCCTGCACATGGAACCAAGCACTTGGAAATTTCTGGAAACAAAGGAGGCAGAGGTATATGAATTTTTTCATAGACCATTCATAGACCCACTGACGGGGGTGGGAAGAGATTACTTTTTTGGTTATCAGAACTTGCCTCCTTTCTGTTGGACAGAGAACAGTCAAATATCTGTTTTGGGACAACATTATGGAAGAGTAACAATGGAAATTCAAAATGCAGGAATTTATAGAACAAGGAAAATTTTTCTCTTGCAAGATGTAATAGAGAAAAATCATACATCACTTTTGATGTGAATATTGATGTAATTATGCTACAACAAAGACTTTACATGCTCTGTATGTAAATATTTTTTATTAATACAAAAAGATTTTTTTCCTATGGAAAAAAATATACAATATGCCACACACTTATTATGAAATATTTGTTTTCTTGATTACTAAGTGAAATTAACATCCAAATTCTCACCTTAAATGGTATCATGAAGTTTTCTACGAATCTAAGGACAATGAGACCATTAAGAATACCAATAAAAACTATGTCATAATTTATAATTAAAACAATTCACTCACTATTTTTTTTAGGTTTAGAACAATTCATAAAGTGAAGAGTTAAGTTATATTTGCAATTTGAAAATGTAGAACAACTCACATAATGAAGAGTTACACTATATTTGCAACTTGAACAAAACTATTATTAACAAAATCCATATCATATCATATATTGTAAGAATTATGATTGAGATTGGATGATTGTATTAAATAGATAGATACACATTCTCCTATTTTCATTCGTGGTAATTAGAATCCATGCTAAAATCAAATTTATTATGATGGACGTGTCTATCTACTTATGCATGCAATAACCCAACTTTATCTCTCATTCGCTCTCTTTAACATGATGGGCCAAGTGTATCAAATTCCTTAAATAATATCATGTCTCCTTTCTGTTAGACTTTTAGTATTCAAGCTAGAATTATTATCTTAGGATCTTTAACTGAGAGAATAACATGCACATCAATAAAACACAAGAGACAAGAGACACAAATAATTTTCCTCGGGGAAACCATAAAGGAGAAAACCCCACAACTTCCTCAGAGATAGAATCAACACCAAAAGCAAAACCCAAAAACATAAAGATGATCTCTCGACGGCAGTAGTATCTCTCTTGTCCCAACAAATTCTCTCTCACTCATGCGCCCCAATGAGTGAATGTGTGTGTAATAAATAGAGAGGCTCACTCTCTATTTATATTCTTTCATTCACTTAAAATCGACTCCATCATGTCGGGCTCACTTAACAATTACTTACTAGAGCTGACATCTTTAGGAGTGTCTAATAACCCTAGTGCCCCATAACTTGTGGCGACTTTTCCCTATGATCAACAAGGAGGGTTAACCTTGACTTAGATGGTGGGGACTATTGCCCCGACTTACAATAACTCACCTAGGGTTGACTTCTCTAGGATAGTCTAATAACCCTAGGGCCCCACAACTGCGGGGACTTTAACCCTTGAACAATAGTAGGGTTACCCACAATGACTTGACATGTCTTGTTCACATTATAGAAACTCCCGATAAGAACATCAAGGCATTACATGATTCAAATACATTATAGACACTTCCCTAAACAAACATCAGGGTACAATACATAAGAAATACAAGTGAATACATTCCAAAGTTACAATTACATCAACACTCCCTCTTAACTAGGAAGGTATTCTCTTGACACAATTTATCAGCACAAGTCTTCTTCTCTGTATCATCTGAATAATCGTCAAGTTCTTGTCATCTTCATCTTCAAGTCATCTTCATCTGGATCTGGATCATCACTCGATCTAGATCATCATCACTCAATCTGGATCATCATCACTAGATCTAGATCATCACTGGATCTGGATCATCATCACTGGATCTGGATCATCATAATTGGATCTCGATCATCACTCAATCTCTATCATCACTAGATATGGATCATCATCACTGGATTTGGATCATCACTTGATCTCGATCATCACTGTCGGATCATCACTGTTGGATCATCACTGCTGGATCATCATCACGAGTGCTATCTCATGATTCTTCTTGTCACGGAATTTCTACAGAGCCAACCCTTTTTCATGCTGGTTGTAGGCCTATCCTCCATGTAGGTCTTCTACAGCGCTTATATCTGACCCTAAGTCAGAATGGCTCGCCCAACACTTACATCTGACCATGGGAGGAACACATCCAACACCATGTTAGAAAGGCATGCCCAGCACTTACATTCACCAGCATGATAGGACACACCTACTATCATCTGTGAAAAGGCACAGCACTCACAACCACCAGCATGATAGGACACACCTACTATCATATGTGGAAAGGCTCGGTACTTACATCCACCAGCATGGTAGGACACACCTACTACCATATGTGGAAAGGAATAGCACTCACATCCACCAACATGGTAGGACACACCTAATACCATCTATGGAAAGGCACAACACTTACAATCACCGGCATGGTAGGACACACCTACTACCATTTTGTGAAAAGGCCAACACTCACATCCACCAGCATGATAGGACACGCCTACTATCATCTGTGGAAAGGCTCTGCACTTACATCTGATCATGTGGGAACCAATCCCACAGTCACATTAGAATGGATACTAGCCCTAGGCTGAGTATTCTTGGTAACTGACCAAGTGCCTCCATTCTCCCAGAGAATGGAATCAACCCTTATATCTGGTCAAGTGGGAACACATCCCTCAATCACATCGGAATGGCCCTGCACTTATATCTGATCATGTGAGAACACATCCCATAGTCATATCAGAATGGCCCTTAGTCCTAGACTGAGTATTCCTGGTAACTGACCAGGTGCCTCCATTCCAAGAATGGAAATAGCCCTTATATATGATCATGTAGGAACCAATCCTACAGTCATATCAGAATGGCTCAACACTCATAAATGACATGGAAGGAACCAATCCTCTCACCATGACAGAATGGCTCAGCCCTTATATCTGACCATGGAAGGAACCTATTCCTCTCACCATGTTAGAATGGCTCTAGGTCTCATCATTTCCCCTTGGAGGGAACCTCGATATGGAGAACACCAATCTTCTCCTTGAAGTACTCAAACTTCACTTTGGCCATTTCTAGCATAGAATCACGTCAGGGCTGATTACGTTCAAGGATAACCTGCGAGCTTCGCCAGGATAGATTACATCCGAGGACAACCTATAGGTCTATTTACATCTGAGAAACCTACGAACTTTGCTAGGATTTATGCTCAGACAACCTATCTCACCGACTATGCTAGAACTTCCTCTTTCGAGAGATCTCGATCTGGATCACATACTGGAGCTTCACTGCTCCTCTCTGCATCATACAAAAAATGCAAGTCAGATCAAGAAAATCAAATGGTAGTTTTCAAAAGAAATATACTACCTCCCAAATAGCAAGTGGCAACATCTTTTTCCTCAGCTATACTCAGCGCCATGCAAGACTCCATCCTACCAAACCAAGAGATCACACTTGATCCCATACTGAAGTAGCACCTTGAATTTCTCTTCCTATCAATGGCATTGCCTGCCCAATATGAATCCTCATAACCCTCCAGGTTAATCTTATGATTCGCCTCATACTTGAGCCCATAATCAACTGTACCCTTCAGGTACCTCACTGCATGCTTTGCAACCATCAGGTGAGCATGTCTCAATGTGTTCACAACAAAGAAAATATCTGGTCTCGTATTCATCGGGTACATCAAGGAATAAATCATCTGACGATACATCGTGGCATCAACCAACTCTGATGAAGCAACACTTAATAGCTTTAGATTCGATGCCATAGGTGTGGTCATGGCCTTGCAGTCCATCATCCTGAACCTCTTCGGGATCTCTACTGCATACTTCCCTTCTCCATACCTCCATGCCTAGAACGTAGTGCATCATCCCCAAGTCCTTTATCTTGAACTCGGTAGCAAGTCTTCTTCTTGCAAATTTAATGAGTTCCTCTTTTCTATCAGGAACAAGTCATTGACATATAACAAAAGCATCATTGGCCTTCCTTAAACCTTGAAGCAAAAGTTGGAATCCTCTTTACTCTCAGTAAAACCTAGAGTCTTCAGTAATCTGTCCATAATGCCATACCATGTCAAACCTCAAGATATTATGTAGTCACTCCCTCTAAAGCGGAGCATCATACTCCCTCTATCTTTCGTACTCTATGCACTGAAACATTATGCACCAGAGTGACAAGTAGCTTTCTATGCTACTAATATTCTATGTAACCATCTAGTGTATAGACTTTCATCTTCAACCTTGTAGCAAAGGTTAAGATATTTATCAAGCTCATCATGTATGTGTTTCAACTCCCGCTAGCTGCAAATGTCTCTTCGTAGTCTATGCCTTCTTTTCATGAGAAGCCTCGTGCTACGAATCTTGTCTTGTATCTCATGATGTTTCCATCTACTGCATGATGGAACTACGAACTTCCCTTCACATATCGATACTACATCCTAGACACCATTCTTCTTGAACTGGTCTTCCCTTTCTTCTTGGTTACTTCTTCATAGCTGGAAGGTTCTGCATCAATGATGTCGCCGCATTCGTCATATTATTCTTCCTCTTGAACTGTCTTCACTTGTTCTTCGGAACAAGTCTCATCCTTCTTTACTTGTAGGCAATTTTACGTGATCTTTCCTACAAGTCAAATGCATCAGTTGTATGGTTAGAAACATTTCATAAGGTATATTCATAATGAAAAATTATTTTGCATCAAGATATATGATTATGCAACTATTTTAGCCAGTACAACATTCATCCATATCTCACAGAAACTCTCTAGATGCCTTCCATCTCTACAAGGACAACATTGAGATTGTGCACTAATCTAATATGTCAGCAAAGAGGTTTCATTCTAGATAAGCAGCAATGGAGAGTTGTATAGCACCATGAGCTACTTACCCATCACATGCATGTTAGTAGTATACTGTCATTAATGCAAACATTCTATCATGCATAATACATTAACTGAATATAAACAAATGCATAACAAAACAATATCATGAAATGACAATTGAATACTTATCTTTATTTGTTTTGTGGGTAGACTCCTTCTTGAGCCTTCAGCTTCATCATCTTCTTCATTCATAATAGCATCGTTTCTTATCCAAATTCTAAGGTGGATAAGAGGTTCTTCAAGAGTTGAGTTCTTCATATTCCTCATCGCTTAAGGGATCTTCTTTAAATCGTGAAATCTTTATCTTCAGTTGCTCCCATCTTCTTTTCTCTTATTATGAGTTGAGATTCTTCTTCTTCCCAGAGTCTGCTGAAAGTAATCACTTCCTTCTGTCACACATTCCTTGCATGAATGAATCCCATGATACTGGGAGACCATTCAAGGTGGTTATCACCACTTTTGCATTCTTCACTTCTTCTTTTACTGCTTCAATTTGTTCTTTGATTTGAAAGACCCTTGTAAAGTATAACTGTATGGTCTCTGCATTCTGGATCTTCACATCCTTCAGCTGGTTTCTCAAAGTAATATTCTGATTTATGTTCTTCCCTTCAAATAGCTTGGTCAAGGAATCAAACATCTCTTTCATTGTCTTTAGGGAAGACACCTATGGTATAAGGTGATCTGTGATTGAATCAACAATGATCTTCTTGGCCTTGACCAAGTTCTTCTTGTGTAAGGCTTTTAGTCTCATCTCCCTCTGGAACTGGAACCTCTCTACTTATGTAGGTGTCCAATTCATTTTCTTCAGAGAGATCATATACTTCCATGCTTGTAAATTTTCAACTTCACCAAGCTTGTCATCAAGCTGATGTGATATATCACTTGGAAATGAGAACCTCAAATGAAAATAGCAAAATTTTAGATCTTACCGATTTAAGGTGTCCGTCCTGGTTCTGGACCTGGCTGATCTAGGGTATGTCAGAGAAACCCTAATTTTCAAAACTTGGAATCTTTAAAATTTTATTGGATAGAAATATATATCTCTTCAAGTTGAGCTGTCCAATGTACTCATTTTCTGAAAACAGTGGAGAGAAGCTCCCGCAACAGGAAGCCCTAGTTTACCAATTTCTTCTGCAGAAATTCCTGATACTATTTCTATGATATCTACAAAATTAATGTTCCTCTATGTCTGAAACTTTGTAATAAGGTATCCACACCTATCCCTATTCCAACACCATAGGTTTCATCAGAATTGGTTTCACCAATTGGGACTTATGATCATTTTCCCAAGATGACCTATTACAGGACTGTTCAGAACAATGAAGTGGTATGGACTAACACATGTCATTGTTTCATCTTCTGGGTCTGAAACTTGGACCATAGAAATTGTAGTCCGTGACCTTTCTGGAACATCTTCAGAAACTTCATTTGGAACTTTGTAGCCTGAGATATAGCAATTCTCCTCAGGTGTCCTGTTTAGGGATGAATCCTGGAAGAGGCTAGAACCCTAACTTGGATGGATCATATCTCCCAAAATATAGCGAATCGGAGGCCGAATTTTGGATACGGTGTAAATCAGGATTTTATCTTAGGTATGTGAAAGTTTCATATCTTGATCCTTCTCCAATCCAAATATATAGTGAATCTACCAAAACTTATCTGTTTTAGTACTTAGGGTTTTTCCAGCTCGGGGTCAAACTAGGGTTTGACTTTCCCATAGTTATACCCAACGAAAAATATCAAACCAGGTCTCTAAAATTCGATTTTGATGAGGAGATCAATCCTATTCCGGGCTCACTCAAAAATTACTCTTCTGTAAGAAGCCCTAATTTCCCGCACCGAAAACTGAAAATGTCCAGAATCGAATTTCGCTTTGACAGAAAGATGCACCCTTCAATGGAGAGTCATCCTAGCATACTTTTGCTGATGGATTGTGGAGAGAGACCCAAAAAGTAAGAATCCCTAGCTTCTACAGCTGCACAATTTCTTCTCTCAGGTTAGCTCTGATACCATGTTATATTTTTAGTATTCAAGCTAGCATTATGATCTTCGGATCTTTAACTAAGAGAATAACATGCACAGCAACAAAACACAAGAGACAAGAGACACAAAGAATTTTCCTTGGGGAAACCATAAAGGAGAAAACCCCACAACTTCCTCATAGATAGAATCAGCACCAAAATCAAAACCAGAAAACATAAAGATGATCTCCCGACAGCAGTAGTCTCTCTCTTGTCCCAGTAACTTCTCTCTCACTCATGCGCCCCAATGAGTGAATGTGTGTGTAATAAATAGAGAGGCTCACTCTCTATTTATATTCTTTCTTTCACTTAAAATCCACTCCATCATGTCGGCCTCACTTAACAATTACTTACTAGAGCCGACATCTCTAGGAGTGTCTAATAAACCTAGTGCCCCACAACTTGTGGGTACTTTTCCCTCTGATCAACAAGGAGGGTTAACCTTGAATTAGATGGTGGGGACTATTGCCCTGACTTACAATAACTCACCTAGGGTCGACTTCTTTAGGATAGTCTAATAACCCTAGGGCCCCACAACTGCGGGGACTTTAACCCTTGAACAATAGGAGGGTTACCCACAATGACTTGACATGACTTGTTCACATTATAGAAACTCCCGCTAGGAACATCGGGGCATTACATGACTCAAATACATTACAGACACTTCCTAGAACAAACATCGGGGTACAATACATAATAAATACAAGTGAATACATTTTGAAGTTACAATTACATCAACACTTTCAATAAATGAAAGTTATTATTTCCTCGACATGGATATATATGGATTGATCATCTCTATTAGTTTATCCATATAGGGTTGATTTTTCATTGGAGCTAATGTTAAACTTAAGCCTTACAATTATTTATTTAATATAATTTTCTTATAAATCAATTTTCTTAACTATGATTGGTTGGTATGATGTGATGTTAGCCTCGTGGAATGGTACTCAGGACATGGCGGCGTGTTGACATCATCTCACATTTATGATAAATTTTCTCGAGTCTTGTTCACACAAATCACATTAATTAGGTCTGCAAATCCTAACCAAATTTTTTGAGTGCATAATATTAGAACTCCTTTTAATAAGAACAATGAAAACCCGGCATGCACAACACAACATTATGGTGAAATAGAATGCTCTATAGCTGAAACACCACGTAGCAGGCACTCTCTATAAGAAAACAAAGGCACTCACTACAAGAAAACACAGACAAGAAGAATAACACCCAAACACGCAGAGATTCACCAAGGACAGTAAGGAATGACATCCAACCCTAATTCCAAAATGACTTTGGTTCCAACATTTGAAAGATAGAGCACGATGGCCAGATAGTCGTTCTGAGAACCTTATGAGGGAGAAGGTGGAAAAAGACACATTAGGACCTGCTAGAAACCACGATGATTGCAGCCGGCATTCGTAGAGGTCAATCAGTCTAAATAGCGTTCTTCAAATATCAGCCATCCAAGAATGGTCATCCCCTTTACCTCTATATTATATTTGGCTTCACATCCCTACATCCACAAATCCAAATATACCCATGTTTCCATACTTATGCAATCCCATGTCTATCAAGCTATATCCTGGGTTGGATCATAGATCCTTGAAACCCTAAAGGAGTGCTCACCAAACAATTGGCACGATACAATCAGTTAGTGGAGGAATGAGCCATTACAGGTTCTTAATACATGAACAAAGGCAACATGATGCAAACGTGAATGCCAACAAAAAAACACTACACATTGCAAGAGAACGGGCCTATGGGCATATGCGAAGTTAAAAACACCTCACAAAGATTATACACTAGTTGTACATTGATAAAAGGAGGCTATTGTCAAAGAAGAACGTGCCCATATTTTCTATAGTTCATCCACCAGTGATTCATGTGGAAATAGCTCGATCAATTATGTTTGGTAGGGGCTTGACAATGGAAAGCGGGAGTCCAAGTTTGTGAGAAATAAAGTTTGGATTTTTGGAACCCAAAAAGATTCTAAATTCAAGCTTGTTGTTGGTGTGTGGTTTTGTTCGACCATTTTGTGTCGAGGGATGGGACCAGTGCATTGGTTTTTTCCCATTGGAACAGTGGCAACCTTTAGTAAGAATTCCACATCCCAATGAACCTGGAAATTTGGATTGGTAAATTATGTTCTTGTGTCTTGTTTTGTATTCCTTCGATTTGGTCTCGGTGTTGGTTTTTTTTTCCAAAAAAATAAGTTTTTTGGGGTTTATGCCAAGCCAACATCATCTTATATGTGCTTCTTATTGTCTGATCCATTGAGGATAGGATTTTTAGTTGGAATTTCCTTGGATTTCTGGTTGGAATTGGAAGACTCGACATTTTGACTTCTTATGCTGGTAAACTTTTCTTATAACTGCAAATTTCATTGATTCAATCTTGTTGTCTCAGCAGCCCTGTCCATCCTTTATACTCCCACTACAAAATGAATACTCAACCTGGACAAATTTGCTCTCTTTATTTTTTTAAATCCCCCATTGCTCATCCTTCCCATTGAAGAGAAGGGTAAGAACATCATCCATTTTGTAGCTAGTTGAATATCATAATTAGTCCCATGAAACGTCTAAGAAAATGACCAAATCATCTTATGATACCCGAAGACAGGAGGGAAAGAAACATGGACCTTATAAGCTTTGAAGGGAAATCTTTATCCCAACTGCGTATTTTCATGTTATATCTCAAACACATCCCCAGTGTGAATCCTTTTCATCCAATCATGTTCATACAGCGAAATATATGAACTAAAGTCGAGATTTGGCCAAATACTATGTTGATCCTAAATTCTCTATCGAAGGAGAACTCCTTTTTTAGGTTTCCATCATTGTTGAATGAGTTGTTTGAATTATTTTTTCTGGTATTGTAAAATATCTGATCCCATCCTTAAGCTACATATCTACATGGGGAAAATATTGACACTTTGCTTGGCCAATTTAAGGAGTTTGTGCACACTAATAGAGTTTCTCTGAGTCCCAATATCTGCAATGAAGAGAAGCCTCGCTAGTATATATTTGATTTTATGTGTCAACTAATCTTCCAACATCTTAAACATATAAGATGAGATCGTCAGTTTGAAGTTTCAATGAGATCATGTGGCTGGCGTCGATTCCAAGTGTACCTTTATCTCAAGTTACTCAAGAATCCATTCATCCCAATTCTGGCATTGGCCGGAATTAGGACATTCTTCTCATGATAATGGGGATGTTAGTCATTATAGCATCCTATTTTAAGTTCTATGACAACAGTTTGAGCCACTGGTTCATATATCAGGTAGGGATCAAAATTGAAGTCCTCATTTCCCCTAAGATCCCTATATCCCATCATAGAAGGTTAAAAAAATATTTTTTTATGGAAATGAAAGTTAAATTCTAAGTATTTGTGATATAGGGTTGTTTTTGCTCAGTTGTATGGTAGGTAGCAACTGAATGTATCATGTAAAGAAATGGTAGGATATACTCCTCTGTAGTATTTGTTGTGATCAGAAAAAGGAAATATTTGAAAAAATAGTGGAGAAAAAGAAGTTAGATAAGAGAAAGCAAGCTTTGTAAGTTGCACGTTTTGAATATGAATGTGTATTTTTCTTTGGTTTTTGTTTGTGTGTTTGACAGATGAGATATTGTAGAGTGTCTTTTATCTAATTTATTTTTGTCTCATTCTATTGGTCAAGGTAACGCCAGTCATGTCACATCATATGCTTGGTGTAGTGGGGGTGTCTATGATATCTTTGAGTCCGATGTTTAAATGTTTTTTGTCTATTTGAGTAAGTTTTTAAGCTAGCAAAAAATGAGTTGGTTTAACACAGTTTGATCCAGGCACAAACTACATGTTGTAAACTAATATTTAATGTATTACGAAGTTCTTTAGGTACAAAACTTTCAGAATTTGAAACAAAGTATGTTAAGTCCTAAAGGTCAACAATATTTTTGTGTTCGCCAAGGAAATACCTTTTTATTAGATTATGAAAATGGAGAGGAAGTAGTAAATATCGTTGCTAGAATGGGTGGATTATTCTCTAAATCGGGTTTAAGAGAGAGAAACTTTGATCTGTTTATCTCTCAGTGAAAAATGCTTCATGGGATCCTCCCTTAAATATGAAATCCAAATTCTTTAAAGTTTGATGGAAATCAATTTGAAAAGGAGAACCTTTAATATTTTCATCAGAATTGGCTTCAGGGTAGTAAGGTCTTTAAAAAAAATTTCAAATTTTAGTTTCACATGAAGTAATTTGTAAATTATTTTAAATGGAAGAGGTTCTGTTCCATGGAATATGCAAGTTATTAGAAGAAAACAATTTTGGGAAACTGCAATCTTCTACAATTTCAGTGGAAATCCTCTCTATAGGAATCTTTAATACAAGGTTGTATTTATATTTCATCATAACAATTAGCTCCTAACAAGAAAAACATAAAATGTCTTTGAAAAGAATCATCTTATGTTATGGTAATGCTTAGCAGGTTTCCTTTTACCTTTCTATATGAGGTGTAATCAGCCATTTTATAGGTTGATTACAGAAGTCGGGTTCAGATGAGGTAGTTCTTAGGTTTTTCATGAAATCGTCTACAAATAAATTATACTACAATATTGTGTTAAATTCAATAGTATGTAGAATATTGTAGCAATTAGATTCTTGCAAGGTAGTTTTCGATTTCAAGGAGGAGGGTGTTTTGAGGTGAGGAGAATCCGATGGTTATTTGCTAAAGTCGGCTTCGAATAAGGACATGATAAATTATTCAGTGTGTGCTTTGAAGTGTCTTTGAGCAAAAATAATGTTTACAGAGAGAGCCACGGTGCTAAGGGAGGATTCATATCTCCTTGGATTGCTTATATCATTGCAGAAACCATTTTGAAAATTTCATGGCAACTACAATAGTGTCTCATTGAGGGATCACTTTCATCCATTGAAAGTAAAGGAATAACAAGAGCTGAGAGAGACAGTTGAAACATGGCTTATCAACAAGGTATACACATCTTCAAAAGAGAACGAATATAAATTTAGGTACACAAAGTGAAGTAAAAGAATCCCGCATCAAGTGATGTAAAATAGTCCAATTTAGAGTTAAGCCAGAGTTTTGATTTGTATTGGAGGTTTTAATCTGAACAAGTAAGAAAACAAAATGAGGCGTATTCTTAGACTTAAGGAATTATGGTATGAATTCAGGCAAGGAACGTGTTTATAATTGGATGGTCTAATGACATATTAGGATATTCGAGCTAGGGTTTAGGCTTGGTGAAGATTTTTATTACAAACCCTCTGTTAGGATTTATAATTCTCCCTTGTCCAAACTGGTCTATTAGATTATATTTTCCTAACTTAGGATTCATTTAGTTATTATTGGGTCCACTAGTACCATTGAGTCCACTTGACCTAATGGGGCCACGTGTACCAGTCACTAGAGTGTGGGGAGCACAGATAGAGGCTAAATGCAACTGATTGCAAATTCATGCATCATTTTATGTGCCTCCTAGACCAATCCCTACAATTTAGGAGCCACTGGGAGTGTCGACACCAACCTCCTTCAGTTGTTGGCAGTTGGTGACTAGTCAAGCTTAGTTATGCTTCAGTTACATTCAGTTAGATGTCCTCCAGTTCAGTTAGTGCCAGTATTACATGGATGCATGTGGATAGGCACCTATTCTCACCTACTTCTCACCTACCACATTAGTTAGACTAGTTTAACTGATTATAACTTATTAAGAGACTGAATTAGACAACTAGAGCTTAGCTAGTTAGCTCTGATAGTGATTTAGAAACTTCTAGTTAGCCATGTAGTCAGATTGAGTTAGTGGATTCGAATTCCATTATTTGTAACATTTTTATATAATGTTGGGATTAATGAAGTTTATACTGTAATTATACTGAGCAATACTTGTTTGTTTCCTGTGAGATTTGTTTTGCTCAGTGTGTATTATTCATTCCTTTACTGCATAATAATTCAGTTTAAGTGCACTCATTTCCTGAATATCAATGGCACATTAATTAAAGTATGGTATTAGAGACTCCTTAGGCAAGCTTCAAGTCTGTCTACTCTCCATTGTATACTAGAAGTAGTTGGGTTTCCACAGAAGTCCCATAAAGAGTGCCTTGCTAACTCTGGATTCATTCAGAGTGGCAGTGTGGGAATGATGAACCCTGAAAAAGTGTACATGTCGAGAGGGAAGGCTTGATTCTGATATAGTGTGAATTGTTTTTGTATTTGCAGTGTTTTCTTACAGGTGCTACATAGCTTGATTGAATAAATTGACTTATCAAAAGGAGAATTGGTGGAGAATCAATCTATGTAACCCCGGATCCTAACACCCTTAAACTATGTTGATTGGAGGGAAGATATGCATGTATTCTTGAGCAAGCTTGGCCTGTATAGGATGACAATGGGCCAAGAGACTGAACCTCATCATCCTACTGAGAAAAACAAATTCTTGAACTAGTGGGATGAAGGCTTTGGATTCCTTTGTGCTCACATCTCAAGAGACTTCCTCTTTCATATTGAAGGATTGAAGATTCCCAGAGAAGCTTGGGAGAAGCTCGAATTCTTGTTTGGAAAGAAATATGAGCTTTGGGGACACATTCTAGAGAATGAGCTAATATCATTGCATCCCAACAATTTCGAGACCATACAACAATTGTTTACTAAATTCAATTCTCTTGCACTACAATGTAAACAGTGCGGAATAGAGAGGAAGGATGAGCAAATTTTTCTCTCAGTGCTCATCAAAATTGGCTCTTATTATTTTGTATTCGTCTCTACCTTCCATTCCAGAAGATCTTCCATTCTCAATTGAAATATGCCTTCACTTGACAGCTTTGTCGAGTCTTTAATACAGGAGCAAGAAAAGTTGCTCCAAATGGGAGTCCTCCAAACTTCCAAGAACCAAGCTCTTCTGATGTCTGACTCTACCAATGCACAAAATAAAGGGAGGAAAAAGGGGAAGGAGCCTAAATCATTTGATTCGAAACCAAAAGAGATTCTGAAGCCTTTTGGAGGAGCTTTAGGATCCAAGAAGAAGAAAAATTATGAAAAGACAAAGTGTCCTTATTGTATGAGGGGTTTTCTTCCTAAAATCCACTGTATGAAGAATCAAATTGACTAGTTGTCCGCCCTCCTTAAACAGAACAACATTTCTCTGACCAAAGAATCAAAGAAGTCTGATCTTGGACCAAAGACAGAATATCATGAGAGGTTCCATGCCTTGAAGGCTATCCTTACTCAGTCAACAGCTTATTTGATTGATTATGGAACATCCAACCACATGGTTTCCTCCAAGGAATATTTATCTTCCCTCACACTATCAAGAGGACCTAGCATTCACATGGGAGATGACTCCGAAATTCCAATAGCAGGAAGAGGTTCAGTTAAAATCCAACATGGTTAGTTCAAAAATGTTCTCTATGTTCCCTCTCTTGCAACTAATCTATTTTTTGTTTATCAGATGACCCATACAGGCTCTCCCAAGAGAGTTGCATTCGAATCTGAATTAGTTGAAATCACAGAAAAAACTACTAGAAGGCTCATAGTGAAAGGTATTGCTAATCATGCCACAAAGACTTATGAGTTCTCACACTTTTTTCCTATCTCACCTCCTATAGCTCTATTGACTCATGCTAACAACACCAGTAATATGTGGCATGAGAGATTTGGGAATCTCAATTTCAAATATCTCCAACAAATCCACAATGATAAAATGGTTGAAGGTTTGCCTCTCACCCAAACTTCCGATGGTGTATGTCCTGGTTGCTTGGTAGGAAAGAATCCAAAGAAGAGGTATGAAGTTGGGAAGGCACATAGAGCTGCCTCTATACTTGATTTGATACATAGTGATGTGGCAATACCAATACCCACAACATCAATTAATGTTTGTAGGAATTTCCTTACTTTTATTGATGATTGTTCTAGGTTCTGTTGGATATACTTCATGAAACATAAATCAAAAATTTTTGAATTTTTTAAAGTTTTTAAAGCTATGGTTGAGAATAGTTTCAGGAAAAATATCAAGTCCATAAGATCTAATAAAGGAGGAGAGTACATTAAAAGAGAGTTCCAACATTATTATGAATCAAAGGGGATTCGAATGGAACACTCAATTCCATACACACCATAACATAATGGTGTCGCTGAGAGGAAGAACAAATCACTGAAGGAGATGGAAACATGTCTTCTCCATGCCAAGAATCGTCCTCCTTCTCTTTGGGTAGAAGCTATAAACTTTGCTTCATACTTACATAATAGAGTGCCTCATAAATCAGTGGTTGGGGCCACTCCATTCGAAGCATTGCATGGGCATAAGCCCAATGTCTCTCACTTGAGAGTTTTTGGTTCCAAAGCTTGGGCTAGAATACCCATTGATAAGAGAAAGGCCTTCCAAGCCCAAAGTAGTGAATGCATTCTGCTGGGATATGCAAAAGATGCAAAGGCATACAAGTTGATGGAGGTTTCAACTAGGAAATGCTTCAATGAGTGGAGTGTTCAGTTTGAATAAGATCAGTTGTGTTATCCACCACCATTCGAAGCAAAAGAAGGTATAACCACTCTTCCACTACCTTTTGATGATGATTATTTGTTACATGTTTCAAATTCAGATGAATAGGATCAAGATCAACATGATCTTGGTATTGGGGTTGAACCTCATGAGATTCTAGATCTAGATCCAACAACCATTCCAAACCAAAGGCCTAATCCTTGATGGGCTCAAAATATCATTGTTGTAGCTGGGGATGGTGCCGAGAATCCAAAAGATAGAAGGAGAACTGGGTCCTAGTATCAGAATGAGCATGTTGCTCTCTCTCTCACAGATTTGCTCCCTACATAGTGGTGCAACAAGGTTCCAGGAAATGCTACATAATGATAGTGAATGATCAACTACTTGGCATACAAAAGAAGAGAATTGATCATTCTCTACCTCTTCCATGCAAAAGAAAAACATACAACATCCATCAGTTCGGAAGGACATTGAGAAGTTCACATGCACAGCTTCAGGATATTGCTGCACAAAAGAACCATACTACTGCATGGTGTTGCAAATTGCAACATAGTTTTGGCAAGTTATTTTCTAAGGAGGAAGCTTCTTTTCTTCTAAAGATAGCTTGTATTTTCTTATTCCTGCTTATTTTGATGGGGTGGGGGGGCGTTCCCATGAGGTGTTCCTCTATTTCCTCAGTTTATTAAGAAAACATTTTTAATTCTTTTAGATTTGTATATGGATGACTTTTGGCCTTATTGCGAGGGCATGCAGTTGTCCAAGTTAGGATTCTCGAGGGGAGGGGGGGTCTAGGATTTATAATCCTCCCTTGTCCAAACTGGTCTATTAGATTATATTTTCCTAACTTGGGAGTCATTTAGTTACTATTGGTTCAACTTTGCCTAATGGGGCCACATGTACCAGTCACTAGAGTGTGGGGAACACATATAGAGGATAACTGCAACTGATTTCACATTCATACATTTGTTTATGCGCCTCCTAGACCAATCCCTACAATTTAGGAGCCACTGGGAGTGCCAACACCAACCTCCTTCAATTGTTGGTAGTTGGTGACTAGTAAAGCTTAGTTATGCTTCAATTACATTCAGTTAGATGTCCTCCATTTCAGTTAGCACTAGCCTTGCATGGCTGCATGTTGATAGGCACCTATTCTCACCTACTTCTCACCTACCACATTAGTTAGACTACTTGAACTGATTATAACTTATTGAGAGACTGAATTAGATAACTAGAGCTTATCTATTTAGCTCTGATAGTGATTTAGACACTTCGAGTTAGCTATGAAGTCAGATTGAGTTGGTGGATTCGAATCCTATCCATGTGATTTGAATTCCATTATTTGTAACATTGTTGTATACTACTAGGATTAATGAAGTTTATAATGTAATTATATTGAGGAATACTTGTCTGTTTCCTGTGAAATATGTTTTGTTCAGTGTGTATTATTCATTCCTTTACACTGCATAATAATTCAATCTAATTGCACTCATTTCCTGAAGATTGATGGCACATTAATTCTAATACCCTCAATTGGGAGTGTCCAATCTCTTTGCATTTTTCCAGCAAGTTTTGATTATTGTGCCATAGTATCCATATTTCATGCCATGCACACTCTATTTAAAATCAATCATTACCATGTTCTACCTATTGTGCACCACCCTTGTTTTAGTTTTATACTATTAAGCTCGACATGAATATAATTTGGTACCAATATTATGAGAGGCATATATTTTGGTATCAATAAGTCGAGAGGCATATAATTTAGTATTAAGAAGTTGTTAGTTATACTTTCCAAAGCTATAGGTATGCTTTCCAAATTTGCCCATCTGTTTATTTTTGTTGGTCTGGTTTTAGTGTAAATTCAATGAGGATATTTTCTTCTTGTTGGGCATGTAATAACATAGCTTGTAGTCAACTCATTTTGTTTCCAATTGTTTAACTGTAACAAGGGTAAAGTACTTGAGTTGGATGAATTAAAATGTGCTATTGAATTCTATGTTTGTATCTAATCTATATATCGATGCTAGTCATTGTGTTTGAATATGATCGTATATGCCTCGCCATATACATCACAATTGATTTTGTGGGTGTCTGTAGGGTAAGAGATTCTTTGAGCAGTTTCTTTTTATATTTTTCTATTGAATTCTTTTGCACCCACATTTCAATTTGTAGAGAGGAATCAAAGAATATCCCCGCTTAACCTAAAATTAGAGAAGAAACATCCTGTAAGCCCTAAATTTTCACTTATGTTGATAGCATATGGGTGGCGAATGAAGAGATGGTGGAGGACTTGATGTCCTTACGCCATGCTAATTCCAATGTGATGCAATCTGCAATTGAAAACTATACAAAAACCATTCCAAATGAGGCACTGGACTCACAACTACATACAGTTATGAAATCGAGACCCTGGTGCATTGATGAAGTCAGTGCTTGAAAATACTCCTTAATTGATTATGGGTGAGACACTTGAGCCACTACGAGATACAATAATTATCAGTAATCAATCCTCAAGTGCAATAATGAATTCTAAAGGCCTTCAACTTGAGTTACTGTACCATACTGTTGTTGGTCAAGTCTCAAGCAAGGATTTGGAGGCCTCTTTATTTCAAGTTATGAAAATTGTGTATGATAAACAAAAATTAAGATTTGTAGAGAAGCTCCATCTTCCAGAAGAGCGGATTCTATGTCTTTGCAATCGAATTGTACACAATGCTACAGAAAACAAATGTATCGATATCAAAATTGATTTTAAATCCTTGAATCACCTATCCTTACTGACAATTGGCTTCTATGGGGATAAGCGAATGATGTGTAGATTATTGAAAGATATGGTTGTTTGAGATCATTCCATTCATAAGCAAATGCAAACAAAGATGACAACAAATAGAGATGAATGCAAACAAAGAGTACATAGAAATTTTGACTCATGACAAATACAAAGGTCTAGTAAAGATCTAGTGTAATCTTGTTTATGTGATACAAAATAATAAATTTCTCTTTGATCTTGAAAGGTGGGAAAAGAGTGGCCACTCAATACATGCCTTCACATCCCTAAAAATTATGTATTTAAAATTTAATGAGGCAATTATAAATAACTAGCCAATTTTGTAAAGCATTTATATTAATCAAGTACTTAACACTTCTGGCCAAAGCATTTGTTCTTTTTCTTTTTTGCAAAAAACAGGTGGCAATCTCGGACATTACCACCTTATAGTTCTTGTTCAACAATATACTAACATGTTGACATAACTATTCAATGTTTATGGAGAAATTATACAAACTATAATGTTTAATGGTTATGGAAATCGGTCACAATTAAAGTATTAAATTTTCTAAATCTTAAATTATTAAATATTACAAATGTTAAAATTGTAATAAACGTATATCTTAAGTTATTAAATATTACTGATGTTAAAAATGTAATAAACCCATACTAATTATGATGGATGAGTTATAAATTTGATGTTAAAAATGTAATAGGCGCATATTTAAAATTATGATGGATGAGTTATAATTTTTATTACTATTGATGAGTTATAATTTTTATGGAAAATTATTATTAGATAAAGTTTTATTTTAAAAAAATTATTATTAAGTAGAGTTTTAATTTTAAAAATTAATTTGTTTTTTTTAAATTAATTAAAATTATACTATTTATGAATATATATTTGCATATAGAATAGTTAGGTGTTGTAAAGTTCAATATAGGGAAGACGTTGTCACAAAATTAACACAACACTACACCAACATGTCACCTAAAAAAGAAAAAAAAAAGAAAAAAAGAGAAAAATATGTCCATTTTATTTATCAAATAATAATTAAATCAAATAATAAAACCCCAATATTAAAACCAAATGAAAAGTAATTAAAACACTCATATTAAACCCAGATTTACCAAACATAAAAGAGATCAAATTTTTTGAGATGTGATAAGATAAAAAATTTACACCACAATAAATTAGATCCTTTTAAATGCTTTATAAATCAAAATTTAAAAATATATATATATATTAATATTGTAAATATTTTTAAATATTTATTCATCTTTACAATATGCTTACACAACTTTGAATTTTTTCTATAAACTAACTACTTAATAGGAAAAAAGGATCACCTAATAATTATCCTCAAGTGCACTTCATAAAAAATCAAAAGCCATTATGTAATAAAAAAATCATAATGATATTTTTTATTTTCCTTACNAACAAAACCATAAAATAGAAAGAAAATATATATATATTTTCTTTCTATTTTATGGTTTTGTTTTCATTAAAAGAGAATTAAATTTTTTTATTAATAATCTCAAACATATTTTTTATCAATATTTACTCTCTTTTTAATTTTATAATTTTTTTAATCAATAAACTACAAATTGAATATTCTAAACTTTTTTTTCGAAGCGAAACCAATAAGAAAGAAAAAAAATTATTTATTTTTATTTTCCATTACCTTTCCACCATAAATTTTTGGTGGATGGATTTCATTGTCCTTTCACATTATGGTTTTTATTTTTATTTAAAATAAATTAAATTTTTACTAATGATAATGGCAAGCATATTTTTTATCAACATTGTATTTAGTCTGGATTTTTAGGCATACATAAATCACAAATTGGACATTTTTAATTTTTAATTTTATTTTGTGTAGATACACAATTAAGAGAGAAAAATATATATTTTTAATCTTAGCATTAGTCTTTACCCTGGAACAAGGACTATAGAAATTGGTCAATGAGAATGCTATTAATCTAACATTGTTCCTAAGGGTCTTTATACAAAAGTTTTGGTCCCTGAAATGTCTTCCCACCAATCACATAATTAGAAGCCTTATTTGGCCTCGAAGCCTTATTTGGCCTCATATCGAGGCAGGCTCTCCGTTGTTGGGTATGTAATGTAATAGCTTAGGAAATAAACTAGTCTAGTGCATGCACTTGCGAGATGCCACTATGCCAAGACTAGTGCTTGCCACCATGCGACACCAGGACCACAACATGCGTTCACGCCACAACCATAGCATACATTGTTTCCCTCATATCAAAGTCAAGAGAGAAACATATTTCACTAGATTATACGCTAAGCTGCATGTTGTCTACATAAGGTTGCTATCGAGTTAGATTTCTCGTGTCTCTTAAAGGTGAAATGGGTTGTTGGTTTAGCAGGAGCACCAGGTTTATGTCTTTTATATATTTTATCTATGTTCAGGTTGCATCATGAAACATATTTGTCTTGCTTGGTATTGTGGTGTTGGGCTCTTTATATTTGTATTATTTGTGTGAATTTGTACTCGGACTCTGCTAATTTTAACTTTGATTTTCATCAACTGTGGTGTTCTGGGTTTATCCATTCTTTGGCTTAACACCTTTTTTGTAAGAATTCTCTCGTATGCTTTTAAGGTATAGTCCCTAATGTTGGGAGCTAGATCTGACCATTTGTACTACCATAGACAACTGCTTGAACACTGACCATCATCTTAGTTTTGCAATCTCTCAGCTAGAAAATCCTTTAGTTTTAGCGACACCCTCACGAATTACATCTTCTAATAAACCTTTTATCTTTATTTTATTTTTTCTTTCCTTTAAAGAAAGACGCTGAACCAGTTTTATTATCACGTCCTTGTGTGATGTATTTATCCAAGTACCATAATTAGTGGTGAAGACATATTATCTTATTCTCCATATTATCCATGTTGGTGAAGCAAGTGGACTATAAGTCCCTTGATTACGGATCAATTTAAGAGGTGACACTACCATATGGTGGAAGTCATTTGACCAAGACAAGATGAGAGCACTTTTAGAAAAACAATTGAATAAATATTTTAGATAGGTGGTCTCATGCTATGAAGAAGGATAAAGAAAGCACTAAGGGTTTGTTTTCATGCATAAACTTCCTATTGCATGTTTATGGATGTATACAACAAGAAAGTATCATTATTTTTATAAACCTTAGTACCAAATATAATCCCATCTATGTCAATTTGGCTAAAAAGTTGCAAGTCACTATACATCATATTCAAAGCACACATGTTGAGGGTGAAAATGTTCATTTTTTTAAATACGATGTGGATGTTGTTTTGGAATACCCTTGAATGGACATTATTAGTACAGTTAATATTGATGTGAAAAAAAGAAGTTTTTGAAGCTTTGGTATAAAATAGGAAAGTTAAATTGTAAGATATTTCTCTTATTAAACAAGACAACCTAAGGGGAAGATGAAGAAGTATTTACAGGTAAATTAACCGAAATTCTTGCAGATAAATTAATCAAAGTCCTTACTCACACATAAAATTAGGAGTCTAAGGTTAAACAATGAGAAGACAAAACTATAAGAGTTGTAATAGACATAAACAAATATTAATAAAAATCAATTGATAATAACGAATGATAAACAATAAATCATGAAAAGACACATTTAATGAGGTGGCATGACCTAATGAAAATGTATGTTTATTTACCCATCGTGCCCAATCAATGTTTATTTAAAGCATATTGTTCTATGCCATTGTCACATCTCATCTCTATTTAATATATATTTTTATTTGGATTACAATTTGTTATTTTCCTTGTTTTGAATATTTAATTTGGTATCTAAGCAAAATCTAATCCATCCCTTGGCCACCACTTTTCTAAACTTTGTCTAACTGGCCAAATCATTATTTCAAAGTTTCTCTCAACTAGTTTCTTGACCTTTGAGTTGTAAAGTTTACAAATTCTACTGAAAAATATATTCATATGTCAAGAATAATTGAATAAATACCAAAAGTTTGATTATAACCAAAAAAATTTGAAAGTAACCCATTGTCTATTCTACAAATCTGTAAGTGACAATACACCCAGAAGAGAGTTTATAAAATCGAGATCAATAGCAAAATAATAATAGCACATATCAAAGAGCATAACTATCTGGATTAGCAATATAAGAATAAAATCTGACTCGAAAATCAAAGATATATACGTATGAAAGTTTTGACCATTTAAAAAAACAGAAATAAAAATTGAGAAAAATTATAACCTCTTCAATGTAAGAATAACAATTCAACCAACGCACTATCGAAGCTATTGTGCGCATCATCTAAAGGATTACAAGACTCCTTCATCCTCACCTTGAAAACATAACAATTCAACAAAATCACTATCTAAGCCACGCACATCATTAAAGGGTTACAAGACTAATTGGAGGAATTTCGTTCAAGAATATTACCATGTTTTCTAGTAGATGTGTATTTTGTAATTCGTATAACCTGTCCCATGTAGTATACACCCATGGCTATCACTTCCTCTATTTAATTAAAATTTGGTACAATTTATTCATGGCGTTATGTACATACGAGAGTGAAATAATAATTCGTATAACCTGTCCCATGTAGTATACACCCATGGCTATCACTTCCTCTATTTAATTAAAATTTGGTACAATTTATTCATGGCGTTATGTACATACGAGAGTGAAATAAAATTAAAAAAATAGATCAAAATGCAATCTCGACCTTTCAATTAAAGAGTTACGCGTTAAGTATAACTTTTTTTTGTTGAAATATATATATGTTAAAAAGATATAAGAGAGTTAAAGTATTGAAAGAGATATTACTTAAGCTTCCGAGAAGAATGAAAAAATCAAAGTTTAGGTAAAAGGATAGTATCAGCATTAAAGGTGAAAAGAAGTTATTGAAATTAATTATTGGTTTTTGCACTGAGAGAAGCGAGGCGTTCTTAGCCTAGTATGGGGGAGATCCTGTCACCTTAGTCACATTATGCTAGCGGACATAACGGACTTAAATAAAAAAATATAAAAAAATATATTGTGGATTCATATATTTATATAGTGTAAACAAAAAAGAATATAGAGAAAAACATGCCGCCTAATTTATCAAATAATAAAAACCCAATAATAAAATTAAATAAAAAGTAATTAAAAGATCCATGTTAAACCCGGATTTACCAAGCACTAAACGGATCAAAATGTTTGAGGTGTAATTTTTTATGAACATTTAAAAATTTAAGATCAAAATAACTTACACCTAAAGAAATTGGATTGGATCCCTCTCAGTGCTCTCTAGATCCAAGTTTAAGATGGATTTATGCTAGTTATAATAAAACGACGCATCAAGAATAAACAAAATTCACAAGATACAAAGCTGCTTTTAAGTGAAATTCAAAGGTGTTGGAAAAAGAAAAATTATATCACTAAATTATAAGTGCACTTTGTTTAAGTGAANTGTTTTACATGTATTTCAATAATAAAAGAGGGTGGTTTACTTTCTATGAAAGTATTGAAAACATTTGTTTAACATTATTAAAAATCGAAGATACTATTTAAGGAAAAGTTGTTAACATCATGATTTGTCTGAATAACAAGAGGAATCGTTGATGTGTCCAATCAATTATTGGTCCCTAAGATGATCATAAAAGAAACATTACATTTCAAGAACGAAAAACAATATGAAATAAATGATCTATTATTGAGAGTTAATGATTATATTTCATATCAAAATTAATGTCACATCCATCTTTTATAAAGACATTGATATAGTTATAGGTTCACCTTGAGTACAAACGCTATGTACTTCATTTTAAACATGGAGAAAAAGTTTTTGGCATTCTCCTTTAAGATAAAGAAAATAACATTATAGGATGTTTCAATGAAGCCATGCTCAGAAATTTCCTCCTTAGAAGATCTAAAGGATGTATCAAAAGTGATCCTCAAGATACCTGGAAGCCAATACAAGACTGACAAAAAGATTATGACAAGACTAACATTGGAAAATATGAAGGAATTACTCATTTAAAAAATCATAATCAGAAACTACTTTCGAAAATCACCAAAATCCAAGGATAAGAATCAATGTACTAAAAAGTTGAAACAAAAAAATCAATATCTCAAGAAACAGTTATCAGAAAAGATGAAAAATCTTCCAACTTAAGTAACCTTAATCAGAGATTGATTGAGAAAATCAAAAGATTAAAAGGGGAGCAATATGTAAACCAAGACCTTCAGTGCAAAGTCATGAAGTCCTAGTATGATGGATAATTTTCTTGTCTAAAGAATCATAATCAAAGTTTACTTACCCAAATAAATAAGCTAAAAAATGACAAGAAGTCACTATAGAACAATGTAGATGAATCTACCAATAAGGAATTTTTAATAGATAAAGGAACACTGACTGGACCAATTACAATATGGATATCATTAAATGTTGAAGTACAAATGATGGAAATTCCAAGTATCTCTTCTAATAAAGATTTGATGATCAATAAGGTGGAACAAGTATGTAAGGAAAACATACTGCAAAAGGCGAATGAAGAAGACTTTACAACCATGAAGAAGAAAGATAAGGTTATTAAGGCACTTTATCAGTATCTTAATCATAAGAGTTGATTCCTTAACCAATTAGTATATAAGCATCAACAAAATTTGTTTGACCAATGTACTAAAGAATACTCATACCTATCCAATTATGTCTCAAAGTATAAGTTATATTAGAAATCACAATACAACAAGTTCTCTCCAAGAATCCTATTAAATGTTCAATTCCACAAAAGATTGAATTAGGGTGGTAGACTCTTTCACAACTTGATAGTTCAACTCAGTGCTTAGAAGATCACACCATCTTGTATCATCTACCTTGACGAACTTAAGAATAAAGACTCACAAGAAGTTAATACAAGCCAGAATGAAGACATAACTTTTGTATGCTTTGAGGACAAAGCATTTTTAAGGGGAAGGCAATATAATAGAAATAAATAATAATAATAATTTAATACTATTAAATAAATAATAATAAAAATAATTAATTCTAAACAATAAATAATGAAAAAAATTTAATGAAGTCACATGACCTAATGAAAAGGTATGTCTATTAACCCATGGTGACTAGTCAATGCTTATTTAAAGCACAATGTCACATGGCATTGCATCATCTCATCTCTATTCAATAATGAATTGTCACTAAATAATGTATTGCCATCTATGTTGAATAATGTATTGTCATTGATGTCAAACATGTACTGTCACATGTCATAATCCAAAGTGATTATAAATGTTGCACTAATACTCTTGTATATCTGATCTCTGTATGCCGAATAAAAGAAATCAAATATGTATATGTATGTGAAAATATGCAAATAGTAGTAATGTGCATGAGAGAAAATATCCCACTATGACGAACATTGAGATTACAAATATGTGCAAATACCATTTGTGTGAGACTTATGAATGAAGAACACGAAACATAAACTTGCGTGTAATAGTCCCACAAAGAAAATGGTATGTGGTACAAAGACTTGTGAAGAAAAATATGAGTTATGAACCTATGAGCAAAAGTCCCACAAGGATGTTGGCATATATGTGCTAAATCCCATAAAGATGAATTTTGGTAAGCGACACACCGACATATATATTAACTTGAAGGAACACAAACAAGTGGGGTGTTATCCAAGAATGAGGAACTCCAGCGAGTGGACACATCTTAATCCAAAAAGACTATAAATCAGCAAGAGACCTATGTGGTGATGTAAGCTTGTGAAGCATGAAGAACTGAAATAATATGGTTAGAAAAGCTTCAAAATTCTTCAGGGTATCGATGGCGCGTTGATCACAGATTTTTTTATGCAACGAAGCTGAAATGGGAAAATCAATTAAAGATTAAAACAAAGAGTGTGCCATATATAAGGATACTCGTATTATGGATGTGTGATGTTCTTACTCAGAAGAGATGTAGACCACAGAACAACACAAGTGAATAAGTGAGGAACTTTGTCTAGTATAAAGATGCAGATCGTAGAACCACAGAAGAGACACCAAACGCAATAATTTTAGCACATTGAAGCTTTGGCAACTAACTGTCCAGACACATATATTCAGATGAAGATCAACAAGTTACAACAGTTGTGGATTGTGAAGACTTTCATCAAAGATAAGGTAACTTATATACATTGCAGTTATTCAATACATTCTTATTTCATATCAAGGAGGTCAAACGGGGCAAGGAACAGGGGGTCGTATCCTCCTTCCAATTAGTGCAGGAAAATATAATCAGGGTGTTGTAGCATCCTTTCTATTGGAGCGGATAAAACCTAGGGGGTTGGAGGCTCCTTCGAGTTGTAGCTGGTAAATATAATTGGGGTTTTGTATCATCCTTTCTGTTGGAGCAGATAAAACCCAGGGGGTTGGATCCTCCTTCCATTCATCACTAGAGAATATAATTCGCAGGTTGGTGCTTCCACAATCAGAGATCGTAGTTATCCCCATGTCGAATCTTCATTTCCACAAGTCATAATTTGCACAATCAGGCAGATATCAGTTCAGGTCAGTGCGTGAAGTTCATGAATCAGTGCTTGCACATATTGAAGTCGTTGCAGGTCGATGCCAACAACCAACATATTGTACTTGAGTATCAAGTCAACACCTAAAATGAGTGGGTGCTCATGTTTGGAAATTTCATTCTTCCACTGATGTAATAATTATTATTTATATATAGATATACAATTATTCTCAAATATTTGTGAATTGTTGTATTTTTTACTATTTCTACTAAAACGTTTAATTGGTGAAAATATGTTTTAAGTGAAATAATATACATATCTACGTTATTACTGATTCACCCCCTTCTCAATAATAAGATAAATCCAACAATTGCTATCAGAGCGTGTGTCGATTCAATAACATAATAACATCTGGAAGAAAAATTCAACACACTAATGGATATTGAAGAAGCATAATGGTCACAAGAAAATTACAATGAAGAAAATCCCTCGTTCAGGCAAGCAAGGGACATTATTTGCACCCAAAGAAAAACCATAGAAAATGTAAAAAGAGTTGCAACCAATTTCATGTAGACACTTAAAAGAAAGGAAGAAGAATGAAAGGAGCCAGTGACATATTTTACCAATAAGTTATAGGAAATGGATAAAAAATGCAAATCTGAGAAAATTAAGATCGATGCACTGGATGGAAAGCATGAGCAAACAGTCACGGAAAATTAGAAACTCTCCAAAGAAATCACACTTCTAAGAAAGAAATTGGAAAACACTGAGCAAGCAAAAAGAAAATATGTTGCAAAGTCAACTAAAGAGGTCCTGTCGCTAAAGGACCATCTCCAAAAACTTCAAGGACAAAGTGATGAAGCATGCAAAATAATCAATGAACATTGAAACAAATTTCAAGCTAAACAACTCCAGATCGTCACTCTAAAAAGAAGAAACTCTGAGTACAAGAAATTGCTTGATGAACTGATGTGTTTAAAGGAAAAGGAGAAAGTAATTGAAAGGTTGCAAACCCAGCTTAATGTGAATGACATGTTTTCCAAAAGTACATAAGTGTTAAACAAAATAATAAGCAAGCAATGCTGGTCTCCTAATATGTTGGACATAGGATAAAAGGATGACATTGACAAAAGAAAAGTATGCACCGAGAAACAAAAGAGATGGTGTGAAGCCACTCCATGTTGGAAGTGCACAAGGATTGGACATACTGTGGAGACTTGTAAAATATCAATTTGTTACAAGTGCAATAATTTTGGCCACAAATCTTGAAGTTGTAGATCTTAAAAATTTTGGAGAAAGACGACAAGTGAGGATGGCAAGCCAGTTCTTTATAAGAGAAATGATTTAAATCAAAAGGGAAAGAGATGCATGATTTGGAGGAATAAAATTAATAACCTAGAAATGGTTAAGTATTTAGGTAATGGGAATTTTGAACAACCAATCCATTTTCACTTCATCTACGGACTGATCCCTAAACATACAAACCATTCACAGTAAAATATATGCGCACAAAGATACTACGATCTAAATAAAGTAGTTACAAATCAGTAATACATTAATTGTAGTGATCATTAATTACTGGGAGGCATCAACATTAAATGATAGCAGACAATTGACTAAATCTAGAACAAATCAACCAAATCTTGAGAAACTTGAAACATTCCAGTTTTTCAAAACGGACCAAATCTAGGTAAGGTCCCCAAAGCACGGAGTGTATTAATGATTCAAGAAGGTGTGGTGATATTTATAAAGCATGAATTTATACAGTTGGTGTGCGTATGAAAGAGTTGGAGGACTTGTAAGATTAATCCTTCTCCACTCAAATAGAAGAATGACTCACTCACAGTCGGACCTGCTACAGTGGAGTATCCATACTGCCATATAAAATTAGAAGTATGAAATGCATGGCACCCAAAAGCAATCAAAGAACAAAACTAAAGAGGTGTCCACTTCAATGCATGTGCAATATTATCGTCAGTATATTCCATCTCAGAAAATGGATGCTCTAATGCTCACCCTTCCAAAACTGGAAAATACGCAGTTGTAGGATCGAAAAGAATACGAAGGGGTGATTACTAAATAAAATATGTATGGTCAAGCAGACAAGCTCGTTCTTGCAGAATGTGATATCATTGATTTCATAAAATTTCCAGAACTCGTCAAGAAGAGGTATATGGAGAAAAGTGCATCAAGTCGATTGGTGCTCCAAGAATGGGTCACCGAGTTATCAAAATCAGGAGTATTGAGCCTACTAGAAGTTACCTTCTTTGGAAAAAATCCATTTGTGAAAATGTGTGCAAAGCTACTACCATCTCAAGTGCATTGCGGATACATGTGGCTTAATAAGGCAATATCCATTGATGTTAAATTGGTTGAATTGATTGTTGGTCTACCTTCCACAGGAGAAGATGTAATCCTTCTCTTTGATAAGAGACATGATAAAGAACTCAAGAAAAATGATATCTAAGAAATACGAAACTCAACAAGTAGGTAGAGGCTTTGTTATCACATAAATAAATGACTTTGTTGTAATATTTGTTGTACATATACTAGCATGCAATATATTTCGAAAGGGATGACATGATTAGGTCTTAACGGTAATCATTGAAGTCACAGAAAAGTGTGTGGAAGGAGTTAAGATGAATTGGTCACATTTCTGCGAAATGAGTTGCGTGAAGACTACCTAAAAGCTCCAAAAAAGGGTAATCCTTTCCATTACACTTGGCTATTAATTTGCATTTCTTTCATTGGATGGAAGGAACCGAAAGGAATATTGTTATTTGACATAAACAGAAGACCCTTTTTGGGTGCAAGATTTATAAATATGTGGTTCTCTACAATTACACGAAGACAGGAGAAGAATGATATCAATTTTTGTGTCTATTGTGAAGAAAATAGATTTGTTCTACAAGAAACTCCATGAGGATCACCTCATGCACTTGAGGCATACAAGAGAATAGTGCATTTCAATACTGGGATGCATTATAACTATATACAGACCAAGAGAGACCTTAACAGGTAGTGGCTTCCCACCAAGTTTATGTGCGTAGAAAATTATATAGAACAAATAGTCCAGGAATGCGATGCAGAATGGAGAATACCACTGACAGAAGAAGAAGATGTTGTGCATACAAAGCGACCTAGCAATGCAATTCCCATAATAGAATAAACGTTGACTGAGATGTCTCCTAAGTCTACTTAGAAATCTATGGCCACTAAAAAGAGAAAAGGAACTACTCATCCAGAGGGGTCAGCAAGAAAGAAAAGGAAAGCTTCCAAGTCTGGTCCGGTTTGTACACTAACTAGAAATGAATTTGATAAAATCGGCATAAACATTATAAATGCAATTAAAGAACCTTCAGAGGGGGATGTTGAAGAACTTGTAAATCAATAAGGAAAAATCATGATGATGATGGAAGAAAATTTTGTAGACCCACAATGGAAAATAAATTCTACAAGAGAAAGCAAGAATATGAATCTCATCCTAGTAGCTCATAGGCACGTCCAAGTGTGCAAACAATTGAAACATTATCGCATCAAAATCCAAAGATTCCATCTGCAGTGCTGGGACTCTCCACTTAAGAGGCATAAAAATCGGTAAGTCATGTAGAATTATTCCTATCATGTTTATCTCAAAATGAATTGTATGAGCAACACACATCTGATGCACAAGAAACTTGACGAAGACATGAAACCACAATATCAGACTAGCACAAAAGTATGAATGAAAAAGAAGCTTATAGGATGAATGTGTGAGGTTGAAAATAGAGAAAGAAAAGATGGCACAGAAGACATCAAATATGGAAAAGGAATCAAAAGAAGCAGTAGCAAGAGGCAATCCTCTAAGGAAGGAATCATAAGAAGAAGGAAGAATGCCTCAAGATTACAAAAGGTAGCATAAGAAGTGTTCAAATTGCTTCCAAAAGTTCAATAAACTGAGGACACCATTCCAGAAAGAAGGACAATGAAAGTTAGTTAAATTATTCAGCGGTTGCATATCAAAATTGAAGAATTATCACAAGCACCTATAACCCCTCCATAATTCATAGAAGAACGTGAGAAAACACTCGAAAGAGACAATAGTGCATTTGAAAACATAAAGAATCTGGATTTAGATAGTGTTAATTTGCATGAAGAAAGTTTCCATATATGGACAATTTTAATTGAAAATGAGAAGCTAAAGGAGGTAAACCACAAGCTATGAACTGCGCAAGAAACAGAGCAAAGGATCCGTGAAATCCTGGTTAGTCTATCGACCATTGAGAAAAATGAATAAAATGATAGAATTTAAACTACAATTGCAAGAAATAAATAGATTTAGGGTTGAATGCAAGAGTTTGATGGAAAGGATTGGACCTCAACAGGAAGGAGCTTACAACCTACATAACCTTTTCCACATCTGCAAGAAGAATCCAAAAGAGAAATTGATGACAATATAAGAGCTCTCAAGTCTGTTTCTAACCAAGTTGAAGAAACACTTGTAGCTAAAGAAAAGGAGCTGAAAGAAGAAGTTGCTATCGCAAAGAAAAAGTTGCAAAAGCTCAAAACTTCCAATCCAATAAAATTATCAAGCCAAGTAGGAATAAATGAGCACAAATCTAGGGGGAGTCAACAAAGAAGAGAGTTACTTTGCCATTGATGTCAAAGGTGGGGATAAAGAGAGATTCAAATGATAGGGGGAGCAGTACTAGGGAAAGTATGTATATTTTAGGGGGAGTCTATGTTTGTTTACATCAATGAAAAAGGGGGGGATTTCTTAATAATGTATTGTCATTGATGTCAAAAATGTACTGTCACATATCATAATCCAAAGTAATGATAAATGTTACATTGATGCTCCTGTATGTCTGATATCTATCTATTAATGAAAGAAAGCAAATATGTATATGTATGTGAAAAACTGCAAATAGCAGTAATGTACATGAGAGAAATGATCCCACTATGATGAACATTGAAATTGCAGATATGCACAAATACCATTTGTGTGAGACTTATGAATAAATAAAACGAAACATGAACTTGTGTGTAATAGTCCCACAAAGAAAATGGTATGTGGTACAAAGACTTGTGAAGAAAAATATGAGTTATGAACCTATGAGCAAAAGTCCCACAAGGACATTGGAATTGTGTGCTAAATCCCACAAAGATGAATTGTGGTAAGCGGTACATGACAGAGATATTAACTTGAAGGATACAAGAACAAGTGGGGTGTTATTGCTTATGGAAATCCTCGTTCAGTTCTAACAAAGGTTGTTTCCCTAGATTAAAAGACTCAAAACTAGAACAAAGCACCTACCTAATAAATAAACTTTCCCTAGGATTAACTAAACCACTTGAATTGTGTGCTCTCCTTACCTTTTACAAGCTATAAAGGTTTGAACTCTTGATGTGTTTAAACTATGCGGAGATCCTCTGATAGACACAACGAAAAAAACCAAGTGAGAGCAACAAGATAATTTATAATCCTATGTAAAATACCAAGGAGTTAAACAATAAACAAAGCATAAGAACCAGATATACAATGTTTATGGGAAATAAACTATATCTGCATTAAAATATAAAGAAGGAGAGTATACAACCAATTCCTTGGTGTTGATAACTCTTCTCAATGGGGTCTTTCCTCAAAGATCCGAATTTCCTACTAATCATTCAAGAGTTTGATAGAATTTGGCCAGAATTTAGATGATATCACACATCCTTCCTCCCTTTTCCCATGAGGGGTGATCTCGTATATAAAGGCCTCAAAGGATAGAGTAGGTTGAAGATTCTATGGGAGAGGTGGAGTGATCATCCCTAGGATAGGGGATCTCGAGTTCCATCTGTCCTGATTCATAGGGACGAGGCTCCATGAAGGCCATCCTCGAGAAGCCTCTCAAAACTCTCTTTTCTTCCTTCATAAGTCGAGCACCGTACCTTTCATGAAGAAGACAAGCGGTGCTAAGAGAGCACTGCCTCTTGTAAATGGGAAGCAAGCAGTGGCACCACTCTTTGCAAATGGAAAAAGAGCGTTGTTGAGATGAGTACCACTGGTTGCACATAGGGAAAGTGTGGTGGTGGCTTAGAGCAATGGATTACTCTTTCTAACTCATTTTTCAACTTCATTCTTTGAGTAATTTAAGGAAAACAATGAGATACTTATCTTGTAACATGGTGTTGATGAGGATTAGGTGTAACAATTATCCAAGGATGAGGAACTTCAACAAGTGGACTCATTTATTAAGCTAAAAATACTATAAATAAGCAAGAGATGGATGTGGTGATGTAAGCTTGTGAAGAATGAAGAACTGAATTAATTTGGAGACAAGCTTCCAAATTATTTTGGATATCAATGGCTCGTTGATCGTAGAAATATTTTTTATGCAGTGAATCCAAAGTGTGTAAATCATTCAAATATTAACAACAAAGAGTGATCCATATAGAAGGATACTTGTATTCTGGATGTGCAATGTTTTTACTCAGAAGAGACGTAGACCGTAGAACAATAGAAGTGACTGAGTGAAGAACTTTTTCTAGTATAAAGACACGAATCACAGAACCACAAAAGAGACACAGATCACAGTAATTTTTACACACTAAAGCTTTAGTAATTAGTTGTTCAGACGTATATATTCAGACGAAGATCAACAAGTTAAAACAGTTGCGGATTGTGAATACTTTCATCAAATATAAGGTATCTTTTGTACATTGCAGTTATTCAATACATTCTTATTCCATATCAAGGAGGTTGGACAGGGCAAGGAATAGGGGGTCGTAGCCTCCTTCTAGTTGGTGCTAGAAAATATAAACAGGGTGTTGTAGCATCCTTTATGCTAGAGTAGAAAAAACCCAGGGGGTTGGAGCCTCCTTCCATTTAGTATAGGAGAATACAATTCAGAGGTTGGTGCTTCNATATATATATATATATATATATATATATATGTTCAAGTTAGTGCCCGAATTTCATGAGTTAGTGCTCGTGTAGATTGAAGTCATTGCAGGTCGGTGCGAGAAACCAACATATTGTACTTGAGGATCAGGTTAACACCTGAAATGAGTGGGTTCTCATGTTTGGAAATTGCATTCTCCCATTGATGCAATCATTCTTATTTATATAAAGATACACAATTATTCTCATATATTTGTGCATTGTTGCATTTGTTACTATTTTGTTGAAAAGTTTTAATTGGTGAAAATATGTTGAAGTGAAATAATATACATATTTGTGTTATTATTGATTCACCCCCTCTCCATAATAAGATAAATACAACATTAATGCTAAAAAATAAACAATGCAAACATTTAATGAAGTCACATGAACTAATGAAAAGGTATGTCTATTAACCCATGATGACTAGTGAGTTCTTATTTAAAGAACGTTGTCACATTACATTGCATCATCTCATCTCTATTCGATACATTTTTTTTGTATTCTATGTATTATTGTTTGTTATCATTCCTGCGTTGGACATTCATTGGGAAATGAACCTTGTTTATTTCAGAAGCACATGAAGAAAATCCCCAAGAAGAGCATAAATATGAAGAACAGTCTAAGGAGATACATGACTCAAAGGAAGCATGGATTGAAGAGCCAAATAAAGAAGAACCAATAGCTAAGGTTGCAGTGTATCACCATGCATGCCGCCATGAGAAATAATAGTCATCAAGGCAAGGTTGGGAGCATCACCAAACATAGAACCAAAAAGGAAACTAATGTGGAGGCACATGGAGGACTAGAGGAAACACATAGAGACATCAAAATTGCACAACAAAACTAGGGAACTAGAGGAGCAACCTAAATCAACATCAAGGTTTCAAGGAAGTAGTTGGACCCCATGTCCACACTTCACTAGGATGGATGGGTACTTGTGACAGCAACCAGTTAGTTACATTTCTTAGTATATCATATTATATGGTTTCCTCCCATGTTTTGAGGATGAAATATGAAAAGGGAGGTGGAATGTAATGTACCTAGAGAGGATAATATGGGGTACCTAGGGAGGCACCCTAGGGGATAATGTATGTAATTTGTCCATGGGCCTACTTCGTAGAGACTAGGTGGTAAATAGGCACACTGGGTAGTAATAAGAAATAATATAATAATAAGGAGTACATATTACCTACAAACTACCAAGTGGTCCTATAGCCACATTACATACGTTATCTCCTTGGGTACCACTACCTCCCTAGGTACCCTATATTATCCTCCCTCGTTACATTATAGTTATGGCCAATATAAAATCTACCACATCCACAACTACTAAACTAGATTTGTTAATTGTATGTGCAATCCTTCTAAAAATATAGTGAACATCAACACGTTTGTATATCAAGATATCATCAAAGAAGGAAAGGAAAACTGATGCAATATGAGTTGAAAGATTTGTTCATGATGCTTTGAACAATGGATGATACATTGCTAAGACAAAATATGTCACCATGAACTTGTGATGACCATTGTTTGTCCAAAAAACAATCTTAGGTATTTCTTCTTCTTTCATTCTAATTTAATGATAATCCAAATTGAAAACAAGTTTAGTGAAGAACTATGCTTCATTCATATCATTCAAGGGGTCATTAATAGCTTGGATAGAAAATTTATCTTTCACTATTGATTTGTCAAGGCACAAACTTGGAACACATGTGCCCAGAACCTTCTCTTTTAGAACCATGACAACTAGAGAAATGGAAGCAATATCTAATGAGAAAGGATACCATCACCTACATCAATCACTAACCACTTCAATATTTGTATTCCTAGAGTAAGTTTCAACAAACCAAACACTACAAGTGGATGATATTTCTACAACAATGTCATCTTATTGTCAAATATAAGAAGGGTGTTATTACTAAGTTGAGCTGGTAGATTTGAATCCTATCCACATGATTTGAATTCTATTTATTGTATAATAATTGTATTATTGATGAATGAATACATATTAATGTTGTAATTAACTAATCAATTCTTATTAGATTTGTCTCAAATTTGTCTTGTTCGGTGTACATTGTTCTTGATATTCCACTGCATAATCCTACTTCACAATTTCTCTCATTTTCCTGTAGATAAATGGTTCACAAATTCAACATGGTATCAGAGCCTTGTTCAGTCTAGAAACAAGTCTTGTCTGATCTCCATTGTGCACTAGAAGCAGCTGAGTTTCCACATAAATCCTTGAATTTTTTCCTTTCTAACTTTGGATTTGTCTAGAGAAGTCTCTGCAAGTGTGATAGACTCTGAGAAAGTGCACATGTCGAGATGGAAAGGATTTACTGACATATGATTGCAAATTGAATTGGTTTTGCAGTGTTACTTGCAGATACCTACATAGATTCTTGAGGAATTGACTGGTCAACATACACAAAGATGGATTCTTTAGCTCACGTACCCTAAATCGTTACACCCTTCAACTATGTTTATTGGAGGGAATATATGTAGGTATCCTTACGCAAGATTGGCTTGTTTAGGATGAAAATGGGCAGAGAAACTAAGCCTTGACCGTATGTTGAAAAGAACAATTTTTTGAATCATCTTGATGAAGCCTTCGGCTTCATGTGCACTCACATCTCTCGAGATCTTTTGTTTCATCTTGAGGGACTAAGGACTCCGAAGGAAGCTCGGGATAATCTTGAATATTTGTTTGGAAAACAAGATGAGCTTCGAGGGCACATATTGGAGAATGAGCTCATTGCACTACAACCCAACAGTTTCTAGACTATTCTATAATTCTTTACAAAGTACAAATCACTAGTACTACAATGCAAATAATGCAGAATAGAGAGGAAAGATGAGCAGTTGGTTTTATCAGTATTGAGTAAGCTTGGCTCAGAATACTCAATCTTTGTCTCTAAATTCCATTTTGGAAGAGATTCCATCCCTAATTGGAAGATTCCTTATCTAGATGCTTTTGTTGAGTCCTTAATATAAGAGAAAGATAAATTGGTTCAAATGGGAGTGATTCAAACCTCCAAGGATCAATCACTCTTAGTGACAGACTCAAACAATGCACAAGCAAGAGGGAAGCACAAAGGGAAGGAGACCAAAAACAGTAAATTCAAATCCAAAGGAGAATCATGAATCTTCTAATGGAGCCTCAGGTTCCAAGGAGAAGAAGAAATACGAGAAGACTAGGTGCCCCTACTGAATGAGAATCTTTCATCCAGAGAGCCATTACATGAAGAAGATCATATAACAACTATCGACACTCCTTGAACAGAACAATATTTCCCTTCCACAAGGAGCGAAGAATTTTGATGCTGGACAACCGACAGAAGATCATGAGAGGTGCCATGCCTTGAAGGAAGTCTTCACTCCATCAAAGGCTTCCTTGACAGATTTAAGAGCATCCAACCACGTGGTTGTCTCCAAGGAATCCTTTACCAATCTCAATCTCTCAAAAGGACCTAGAATTCACATGTGTGATGACTCTCAAATCCCAACAGCAAGAAGAGGTTCTATTAAAATCCAGCATGGAGAGTTAAAGAATTTACTCTATGTTCCCTCTCTTGTAGGAAATTTGTTCTATGTTTATCAGATGACACATACTGGTTCTCCAAAGAAAGTTGTTTTTGGTCCTGACTCAGTGGAGATATCAGATATCTCAACTAGGAATATTATAGCGAAGGGTGTTGAAAACCATGCCTCCAAGGCATATGAATTCTCACACTTTCTTCCATACTCATCTCCAGCACAATCTCAACAACCATTCGAAAGGGATGGTTAAAACTCTCTTTCATCTCCATTTGCAGATAATGATATGTTGTCTATACATTCAGTTCCAGAAGATGAGGAACAAGAACAACATGATCTTGATATTGAGATTGTACCTCAAGATGATCTAGATCCAAATCAAAAGCCTAAATGGGATGAAAATCTCATTGAAGCAGCTGGGAATGTTGCTAGGGATCCAAATGATAGAAGAATAACAAGCTCCCAGTGTCAGAATGAATATGTTGCACTCTCTCACACAGCTTCGCTGCCTACAGAGTGGTGCAACAAATTTCTAGGAAGATGCTACTTGATGATAGTGAATGATCCACAATTTGGCTCACTGAAGAACAAAATGGATCATTCCATTCCTTTTCTAGAAAGAAGAGACAAAAGAAACATTCAACAGATCAAAAGAAGATGGAAAGGTTCACATACACAGTCCTAGGATGTTGATGCACAAAAGAACCATGATTCTGCATGGATGCTCCACAGAGTTGCAAATTGCATCAATTTTTCCACAATTTTTTGCTCAAAGAGAAAATTTTATCTTAAGTAGTATAGCTTGTTTCCTAATTCCTACTTATTTTGTTTTGGGGGGGCGGCGGTTTTCAATGAGGTTTTCCCCATTTTCCTTATTTTATTAAGCAGTATTTTATGTCATTTAAATTGTATAGGTGACTTTTTTCCTAGTTTCCAGGGCCTAAGTTGTCCAACGTTAGGATTAAGGGGGGGTGTTAGGATTAATTAATCCTCTTTTGTCCAATATAGTCTATTTGGTCTATTTTCCTAACTTAGGGGGTAATTATTATTGTACTAGAGTGTGGGGAACACATATAGAGGTTATATGCCACTTACTACATGTGCATGCATGATTTTATGTGTCTCTGAGACCAATCCCTACATTATAGGACCCCACTCTAAGTGCCACCAACAGCCTCCATCAGTTGGTCATGGTTGATAAGAAGTTATGCTAAGTTAACCTCAGTTACAATCAGTTAGATCACTTTCATTTAGCCTAGTGCCATTTTTGCATGCATGTAGGGAGAGTGGCACCTTTTCCCACCTACCCCATCAGTTAACTAATTGTATATTGATTTAGACATCTGGAGTTAGACTAGTGAGCTCCAGAAGTGATTTAGACACACCTAGTTATCTATTCAGTCAACTTTAATTATCTATTTAGTCAGCTTGAGCTAGTAGATTGGAATCCTATCTACATGATTCAAATTCTCTTTATTGTATAATCATTGTATTATTGATGAATGAATAAATATTAATGTTGTAATTAACTGATCAATTCTTATCATATTTGTCTCAAATTTGTCTTGTTCAGTGTACATTGTTCTTGATATTCCACTGCATATTCCTACTTCGCAATTCCGCTCATTTTTCTGTAGATAAATGGTTCACAAATTCAATAAGATCAAGCAGATCCATTTTCAAGTGAATGATACATTGAAGAAGTCACATGAAAAGAACAAGGCTTGGAATATCCAATGCATAATTACAAGACATTTAAGTAAGGAAACCGAGTTTAATTTCATTTTAGGAGAGAAAGGATACAGGACCTTGGTAAGAAGATGAAGGCTCTATGGTATGGTCATTTTGGAAAGTTGGAGAAGGTAGGTGATATTTCCCACGACTCATTCTAACCCCCATATGTGCATTTACTTAATAGTGAAAGTGGAAAATTTAAAATTCAATAGCCTTCTACGTTAGAGAAAGAAATTGGTAGGAAATCCTTACCTACCACAGAGGCCCTTAGCACTAAAATCTTAGGAAAAATTAGCAGAAGGTATAGTTTGCAAAAGAAGTCCTTAACAACTAGACAAGGGCAGCATGAACTCTGGTGGGTTTGGTTGAAAGGACAAAAGTATAGGAAAATCCAAATGGTACTCTAGGGAGAAGGCAGAGTAAATATTTCCTCATCTCCTTTAGTAAAAGATTTTGGGAAACAAAATCCTCCAAAAATTGAACGGTATGATCTGAAATGGATCATTGTATAATTTGTCATCTATTTTAGTACTTTATAGGTAATGAAGCATGTTAGAGGCATTAAATGACCTTTTTGGGTCAAAAGTTCTTGGATTCGGCATTGTTTTGCACGCCGAGAACTTTCCAATGGCACAAGATTCAATTAGAGAATGTGTGAGGAATTTATGTCTCTAGCAAGTTTTCCTATGTTGTTTACCACCATACTACATAGCAAATGCCACATTAGTAGCCATTACTCAAACATGTGGAGAAACTTACAGGTGGAATTTCAAGAAGTTTCTAGATGGTCCAAAACCCTAACACTAATCAAGAGTTAATCCATGCAAAAAACCATAAGAGGTTTCATTCTTATTGTTCCATAGTTGAATGAAGCAAGGAAGTGGGATATTGGAGTAAAACAAATGAAGAAGAAGAACATGTAGTATAGATACAATGCACAGTGTCCATGGAAACTCCATATTCAAATCACTTTTCTTTGTATTTGCATTTCATAATTAAGAAGAAAATAGCATGGCATAGTCCTCCACCTTTTAGTTGTGTTTTCCCAGGGTTTATACTATTTTCATTGTGTGGATGGTGTAGTATTTGTTTTAGCTTATTTTATTTCAATCTTGTATTATTTTAATGTTTTGTGGGATGAATAGTAATATTAAATATAAATCTTAAATAAAACTCTCCATAACAAAGAGTTTGTATAAACTTGTAATATATGTTTTGACGTACTATTCTAGTGGAGTATCGATGACAATTTAAAAAAAAAACATTTTTTTGGTACTTGCAAATGTTGAGCATGTACCTTAAATAAATCTTCCTTTATGCAACCTTCAGAAACTTGGAGTTCCACGGTCTTCAAGATTAGCCAGAAGAGCGATATCACTTTGTTTTCATTCTTTTTTCAATAAACAAATCCCCTTTTCAGTGAGAAAAAATATATATTTTAAATTAATATAAATATTTTCTTAATACGAGTTGTTTAGGCTTTAACTAGTTTCCCCAAAACATTTTAAATGTTTTATAATTTGATATAAAATGTACCCCAAAGCATTTTAGATGTTTTACAATTTGATGTGTTTCCATTGATTTGGAATACACCATTCCCATTAAACCATCAACTTCAAATGGGATTGGGGGACAAATCCCACATCGTCACTTTTATTTAAAGAATTGAGAAAAGGGTGAGCCCCTTTTTCTTTTTCTTTTTTGCAAGTTAGAGAGGAAGTGTTTTGCTTAGATAATTCTTTTTTCTTTTCAAACAATTTGAGAAAGGTGGTTGTTAATGGTTAAAAGCATGTGTTTTCTCCTATGAGGTCATAAGTTCAAATACAAAGGGGGTAAGGTATGTACACCTCATTATACTTTAGCAGAAAAACCATCACACAGAGAGCGTTCATTGTCCCACAAACAAGGGGGTTCTCATACACCAATTTGGCGTATGGATTAGCCATGACCTTAAATGTAAATTATGTCCTAGATGTGACAGGTTCAATTCCAGAGAGGGTAGAGTATGTACACCTCCGTAAACTTTAGCATTCAAATTGTTGTGTGTAGGGGGTACCTTGTTACACAAAAAAGAGGTCTCATACATCAATTTGGTGTCTAGCTTGGCTATTATTATTATTATATAGTACAACCAAAATCATAATAACATAGGTAAAGTATTTTTTTATAATTTATATTGTAATAAAGATCATTAGAATATACTATTTCAATAATATATATCTTTCAGTGTAAAATTTGTTTACATAAATAGTTATTTAAATGATAATTATTATATAATAATAAACAAGGTTCTTATGCTAAAAGATAGTATAACTATTAAGTATGTTAATTGGATGTAGCCATGGGTGGTTCGGAGGAACGATTGTTACCGTCCCCGCTTAGGTTAAATTCTTGTAAGTAACATGATGCTCTTATTGAGCCTCTATGTATTGACTATGTAATGGTTTGACTGGACATGTAACTCTAGCCATACCTTGATTCTTCGGAATAACACGTGTTGGCATATTTCAAATTGAAAAATAGTATAACTATTTAATTAACAATGTACAATATGTATTGTTTATGTATCGGAGTGGAGATTGAAGGTTTTCTGCTAGGGTTTTCTCTTCAAGAGGGTGTGCATGGGGGTAGGTTATGCCTCCCCTGTGATGGAGGCCAGATGCATGGAACCAAGGGGGAGGGGCATACCCGTTCCCTGAATGAAAATACAATAGGTATGACAAGGGGAAGGAGAAGGTGACTAATGGATCTATATCCAGAACATGAGGTGTAGGATCGATATCAAAATGGCCTAGGGGTCAGAACGAAGAAGGAGACAATAGATTGGGTAAATGTATCCCTAAATATGCAAGGATCCCAATGATGCATATAAGATTGGAGAATTTGTTGTACATAATCCAGTACATGAAGGACCACACACTCATCGGTAAGTTCATTGTGTGTGGCTCAAGGAGAAGGATCTAATCAAATGGATCCAGTCTGTATGGAATCCTAAAGGTCACTATGATCTTTGACTTGGGTCGAAATGTTTTTTTACAATATTTTTTTCTCAATCTTGAAGATAGAGATAGGATATTTGAAGGAGGACCTTACTTCTGTTATTATGTGGGCCTCTTTTTGAAACCATGGCAAGAGAGATTTAACCCTAAAATGGAAGATATGAAGAAAGATCTAGTGTATATTTGCTTATATTATTTTCCTTGTGAATATTGGGATCCAAAAATCCTAGAGGATATTATGAATACTCTAGGGGATTTTGTTAGGGTCTCTGATCAGATGAAAAGGTCTCGTTATTTTTATTACGCTTGAATATGTGTTTATATGGATACATCAAATGAGCAACCAGAAGCAATCACCCTCACATGGGATGTGAGTACTGGATCCAACCTGTGGATTTCAAGCATGTTCTATTCCGATGTCGAAAATTCCATGAACATGGTCACCTCTTTCAAGACTTTCCTCCCCATTCTTTAGCCTCCTAGGAGAGAAAGAGTGAGGATATTGATGATGAGGGTTTCACCAAAGTTTCTAACCAGGGGAAGAAGAGTGTTAAAGCAGTAGATCACACCCCCCCTCCCAATTTCAAGGTTCATACTTCCAATAGTTTTGATATATTGGGATAAATACCCATAAACACGGGTGACATAAACGAAGGAGGAGAGATGAAGGAAACATAAGCTAATGGGGAAGAAAGGGGAAGGAATGAGGATGCCAACAATATGATGAACAAGAGAATTGAAGGATGCATCAATGATGTCTAGATGGAGGACGCAGAAGAAAAGGAGATGGATTTCGGATATTTGGACTTGGATGGAATTGAAGCGACATATGCTCAGGAAGGACAAGGGTGTGTTCCACGACACTAGATCGATATTCTACAGAAATTTATCCTAAATTCAACAAGACCTTCCTCCTTGGGTGTGAAAGGGGATATCCATAAAGATACCAAAATGAAGTTCAAAGAAGGAGAGAAGAAAATAGGACACATAAGCAACAGACAAAGGCTAGCGGTAGTGGGAACCAAATTGGTGGAATCGGGTCAATACTTGATCATTAAGGCTACTTTATTTGCAATCAAGATTCAAATCCAATGAAGTTGTTATCCTGGAACATAAGAGGTATTAAGGGGTTAAGGAAGATGAGGATATTGAAAAGGAAAGTAAAAATAGAAAAACATGTCGTCTTCTTTATTTGGGAGACCAAGTGCACATAGGAGTTTTTACGAATGATTAGTGGGAAAATATGGAGGGGAAGTGAATTGATGGCGGTGTATGCTCAAGGTGGGGAGGACTTGCAATTATATGGGACCCTAAGCTCATAAACTTGTCTAATTTTATGGCTACTCGGAAAATCATTATGGATTATTTCAAAGTTATTGGCTCCCCCATTAGTGTAGTGCTCACAAATGTATATGGGCCACCCATCCTCCATCCCAAAAACTTCAATTCTTGCAGTCACTGGGGGCTCTCATGCTGATGGAAAATAATAGGCATTGGATTCTAGGGGTGGATTTCAATATGATCACTTCACTGGATGACAAAAAGGGGGGAGGAGATAATTGGAGGTATCTAGCCTTGAATTTAAAGATTGGATGGAGGAGATGAAGCTTGTGGATTTGGAAGCTAATAACCATGTCTTTACATGGAACGATAAGCAAGGGGGAAATGGTCACATAACTTCCAAGATGGATTGGTTCCTTGTGTTGCAATCCATATTGACTTAAGGAGGAGAAGCTTTTGTTATAGTCCTCCTTGCTTCTATATCAAACCACTGGCCAATTAGTTTGTCATGGGTTAAAGATGAGGTGGCCATGAGAAAATCGTTTCGTTTTGAGCAATTTTGGTTGACCCAGCCAAGTTTCAAAGAAATGGTTCAACACTTGTGGGAAGAGGCAATATTTCTAGGGGATCGTGTATGTACCAATTCCAACAAAAATTGAAGATAATAAAAGAGAGGTTGAAAAAAGGAACAAAGAAGAATTTGGAGATATTTTCCAAGACAAAAGACAAATTGAATCGAGGCTTAAGAAAATACATATAAAGGGGATGGAGGGGGGATATGATGAGAAATTGAAACATGAGGAAATATTAGTGGGTATCAGGCTGGAGGAAAGGGCTAGGAAGGAGGAAATATTGTGGAAAAAAAATACATAAATTAGTGGATCAAAGAGGAGGAGTGTAACACGTCCTTCTTTCATAGATCCACAATTCAACATAGTCAAAGGAACCATATTTCAATGCTGGAGAAAGAAAATGGAGATTAGGTGCAGTCTAGATAGGAAATTGAAACTGAGTTGGTGGACTACTTTAGTCAAATAATGAGGGAACTGATTTTCGACAAGGTAGAAGACATCATGAAGGTTACCTAGCACATACTATTGTTGGTATCCCAAGAATAGAATGAGTTTCTTATGTGTCCAGTGGGGGCATAAGAGGTAGAAGAAGCTCATTGGAAAATGGTGAACGACAAAGATCTTTGTCCTTACGGTTTCACAACCAATTTCTTCCATTTTTTCTAAGACATGATTAAGGATGAAGTTGTTCACATTGTGAAAAACGCAAGGGTGACGCAAGGGGTGCTGACGAACTTTAATGCCACCTTCCTTTTGTTGAGTACCAAGAGAAGGGAGTGGGCATGCCAAGTAAATTCCACCCAATTTCCCTTTGTAATGTGATATATAAGATAATTTCCAAAGTCATTGCCAATAGGCTTAAGCCAATCCTGCATATTTTGGTATCTCCAGAGCAATCTAGTTTTGTTGAGGGAGACAGATTTCAGATGGTATCATCCTAGTCCACAAAGTCAATCATTCTCTAAAAATTACCAAGAAACTAGGCATGATGATAAAATTACATCTCGATAAACCGTATGATAAAATAAACTGACAATTTATGAAGGGAGTTCTGAAAGCTTTTGTCTTTAATGAGCAGTGGATTTCTTGGATTCACAACTTCACATCCTATACATTCTTCTTGGTCTTGTTAATGGGGTTCCTTCTCAACCGTTCCGTCCTTCAAGAGGTATTCGACAAGGGGACCCTCTTTCCCCCTCCTTGTTTATCCTTGCGGCAGAAGGCTTGGGAAAAATATTAAAGCATATGATGGGAAATCAAGAGATTTGGGGGTTATATTTACATCCTCAGTTGCATAAAAAATCCCACCAATAGTGTGTTTATGATATAATGTTAATGGGGCATGCATCAGTCCAAGAATCTCGGATGATCATGTGGGGTTTTGGCCTTTTCATCAAAGCATCTGGATTATTGGTTATTGAGGAAAAATCCTAGGTTTAATTTTTTAGCACACCCAGGATAACCCAACATAACATTATTTGAATCCTTAGATTTCAAATGTGTTCCCTTCCAACCAAATATCTGGGGCCTCCTCTAACATATTATGTGGTGCGGAGGGCCTCATGGAAGGAGCTAGTGGATAAAATAAGAACAAAGTTATCTAATTGGGTGCTCAAACCTATAAATCTTGCAAGCAGATTGGTTTTAGTGAAAAGCGTCCTCCAATCTATGCCTAGATATCTGTTCTCAATCATGGAAGCCCCATAGGCGGTGTTGAAAGAGATTTGGGAGTTACAAAGGATGTTTTTATGGGGCAGGACTGAGGAGAGATAGACATGGGCCTTAGTTTGATGGGAGAATGTGTGCTAGCCCAAATCATAGGGAGGTATTGGTTTACATGATCCTGAGAGAAGTTGTTTAGTCTTAGGGGTCAATATATGGTGGAGGTGGGTAACACATGAGAATGAACCTTGGGCCCAACTGTCGCATGCTAAATATGCACAAGATCTATCCAAGAAGGATTTGATTCGTTTCAATCATATTAAACCTAGGTCCTACATATGGAAATCTGTGTGGCAAGGGAGATAACTTATTCAAAAGCATATCCTCTAGGAGATCTGAAATGAAAAAATAACATACTTTTGGAATGACTCGTGGCAACAATTACACCCTATCAAAAAACACATTAATAGGCTAGCTATTCAATAGTGGGGGTTAGATCAAGGGGACATCATGGTCAAAGACTACTGGAAATAGTTTCCAATGAACCATAATTTCAAATTTTGGGAGCTGAGGGAGTGGTGGAGGGGTAGTAGTCTAGATGAGGAAACATGTGAGATCGATCAGGAGTTATAGAATCAGTGTATCAGAATTCAAACCAGACCTGACAAGCTATGATGGGGGTATTCTTCAAATGGGATGTTCACAATTAAAGAATATTATAGTTTGGAGACCATGTGGAGGCGCCAACAACCTCATCTAGAGTGGAGGAAATTTTGGGGATCTCATATGTGGCCAAAAGTGACCACATTGTTGTGGTTACTCTAGCACCAATGGATCCTAACGAGGGAAAATATTTATAAAAGGGGCTTGGAAGGCCTTATTCGTTATAGTCTCTATGAGAGGGAAGACGAAATGACAGACCATCTGTTGGATTCCTTCCAATTCTCCTCAAAGTTATGGGATATGGGTGTGACCCGCTTCAGGAAGACGTTACGAGTAAGGGGGTATCTAGATCACACGATAAAGGAATGGAGAGAAAAACCCTTCCATAAACATGTTGTAAATAACATCTGACAACTCTTTTTTCCAAGATTTTTAGTATGGGATGTATGGAAAGAACGAAATCAACGTATCTTTAGGGATAAGAGGAGGCCACTTGATCCGGATCTTGGGGGTTGAGACCCAAAAGGCTTGGATGAGAGAGAGGAGGGGATTAAAGCTACAAAATTGTTAACATTTGATGCATAGAGTAAATAAACCACATGGAGGGGTGAGGCTCAAAGAGAGTTCTTTGCTCATCACCTCTCAAACCATACTAAGAAAGACACTCAGAACCAGTAACCCAATAACGCAATAGAATAAGAGAAGTGGAGGATGTAAAAAATCCTTGAATGCTTTATTGAGAAGGCATAAAGCCTTTTTATAACATTATTACAATGTGCCTTGGGGAAATACCATGGGTCAAAACCATGGATTGTGAAATACCATGGATGAGAGAGGTACAATGTGCCTTGAATGGATGAGAGAGAGTGGCCTCTCCGTTTAATGCTTTTATGACTCATACATCCGAATTTAGACCATATTCCCTCTTAAATTCAAATCATTCTTCCTCCCTTAGAAAATGATGGTTCCCATCATTTCATACTAAAAAGAGACCCATCATTACAATGTGTCAATCGCCAATGAAGAGAAGGGTTTTATGTGGTTAACCCATAACCGTTGGTTTTGTGTGGTTGACCCATAACCATAAATGTGGGTTTTGTGTGGTTGACCCCTAACTGTGGGTTTTGTGTGGTCGACCCATAACCATAACTGTGGGTTTTGTGTGGTTGACCCCTAACCATAATCGTGGGTTTTATGTGGTTAACCCATAACCATGGATTTTGTGTGGTTAACCCATAACCATGATTGCAATAGGATTTCATAAAAGTAAAAAAACAAAATGGTTTTTGGTGAAGTTGATGCCTTGGTGCAAACCCATTCATATATTTTTGATGCAGGTGATGAAATTGAATTCCGTTGAAGACCCATTTGAGATATTGAAGAGACTTTTCCATCTATAACATACTCTCTCTATGGTGGCCCAAGGAGCGAGAAAATGGTTGTCGAAGCTCAAAGGACGCGCGCGCATTGATTTTCTAGACACTTGTTGCTTCAATCGATGATATCTCTCAAACCAGAGATCTAAATGAAAAACCACAAAATACCCATTTTAGCTCACGGAAATATCTTTCCAATAAGCTATGGTAGAGCCTCTGATATGTTCTGTGGACTCCGTGGTACTTGTTTTAATTTGCGGTACGTGAACTCGCACGGTGTACAAACATACGCTGCTTCAAACACGCGTATCCCACAAACCAGGAAGGTAAATGAAAAACTGAAAAATACCCATTTTAGATGACGGAAATATCTTTCCAATGAACTATGGAAGAGCCTCCGAAACTCTCTATGCAAATTTCAGTATCAGTTAGAATTTGTAAAGACGTGTTGATCTTTAATTCGTATATTGCCTTTGTAGAGCAAAATCATATGTGGTAGAGATCATGGAACTTCCTCTTGAAACTTAGATATCATGTATTGCCTGAGGACTAACTGTGATGTTTATAGTGTATGGCCTAGCAATGGACTCCGAGTGTGCCAAAAGGAGGCTGAAAATCTCTGCAGATCTTTGATCCTGAACTATGCTCAAATCCTCATTCCCATGGAGAGCATACCTGCTCTCATACCACTGATCTGGATTTTGGGAGCTGAGACCTGGAAGGCTTGGATGCCAAGAGAGGAGGAAAAGAGATATCATAATGGATAGTTATGAGCAAGACACATCAACGAGATCTAGGATATGAATATCTTAGACAATGAAACATAAAGTATGTAGGCCACCTTGAGGGGTGATGCTCAAAGAGAGTTCTTTGAGCCTCACCTCTCAAATCATACTAAGAAAAACACTCAGAACCAGTAACCCAATAACGCAATAGAATTAGAGAAGTGAAGGATGTTAAAAATCCTTGAATGCTTTATTGAAAAGGCATAGAGCCTTTTTATAACATTATTACAATGTGCCTTGAGGCAATACCATGGGTCAAAACCATGGATTGTGAAATACCATGGTTGAGAGAGGTAAAATGTGCTTTGAATCCATACCATGGAACAAAACCATGAGTTGTCAATTACCATGGATAAGAGAGGGTGGCCTCTCTGTTTAATGCTTTTATGACTCATACATCTAAATTTAGACCATATTCCCTCTGAAATTCGGATCACCACTGGAACAGGTGTGGAGTATGATGCAAACCCATATATTGGAAACTTTATGTTAACCAGGTGGATTGACAAAGAATGGAAAGCCCCTCCGAATGGGAAAATAATTCTTCAGAAATGGGGAATAGTATCTAGAGTAGGGTTCATTGGTAAGTCTGGGTATACAAGGGTGGGTAGTAGGAGTCTAGAGTCGTAGTCTGCATCGCCTCAAGGGTGTATCAACTTAACTTTGATGGGGATTTGAAAGGAAACCCCATGTTAGAAGGATTTGGGGATATTTTCCAGAACTTTGCAAGAGATTTGCTATGGGATTTCTAGGGTTCTATCAAATTAGACACCAATAATGCAACGAAAGCTGAAGGCCTTTTGAATGGTCTTACCCAAGCCAGACTTAGGGGGTATGGTCTAATTATTGTTGAAGGAGATTCATAAACTGTCCTAGGCATGGAAAAGGAAATACAAAATGGGGAGTTGGTGGCTAAGGTGTGGAACCTAGAGTTCAGGTTGTACAAACTGGAGGAAGCTATTCACTAGATAAAAGGGCTATCCCTCAACTATGTGAAGAGGAAAGGGAATAATATACTATATTTCCTAGCCAATAAAAGAGTTTAAGATCGAGCCCACATTAAGGTGGGTAGAATATAAGACCTGGGGAATTAGAAATTCGTTGATCACTACGAGGCGATAGCAACCCACAACAGTTCTTATAACATTTATCTTTTTAAACAACATGATAATTCACAAACCCATATGGCACAAGAATCATGGTTAGGTTGGACATATGCATTCATTATAGGAGCTTTACTAGTACATGCAAAGGAATGGAAGATGTATAAATCTATGGCAGGTTGAGTCGAGTGGTGTATAGGTGCATCCTCAATGGGTAATGAGCCATGAGGTCTTGAATTATGATGTTTATGGGTGAGAAGAGGAGAGATGTTTAAAGAGAAAATTATTAAAGAAAATAAAGTTGTTAGGTAATAATAATAATTTTAATTGTGGAAAGAAAAATAAAGATAAAAATGATTTTTAAGAAGAAATATAGAAGAAATTATTTGTGAGTATGTAAAATTTGTCTACTTTTAATTTATTTTAAAAATAATGTAAAATAAAAAGTTTAACCTTTATTAAATTGTTAAAACCCAAAGATTAGTTTGATAATTTTTTTATAAAAAATATTAAAAAAAGATACAAATCAAAATATTACAGTATAAGTACAACATATCAAATATATATGCCATTGGGAGGAGTTCCTCAAAAATTCACAAAGTGGCTCTGGTTCTATCTATATTTTTTGCTTCTAGACTTCATGACATATTTTTAAATTAGGATATGATTGAATTTGTAATGGGATAAGATCAAATTTGGAAAGCGTATTTTATGATATAGAGTCCTTTGAACATTGAGAGAGCCTTAGTCATTAGGTATATAGATCTCACAAATCTTAGATATTCCAGATTGGATACTCAAGCTTCTATATTGTTTTTTAAAAGTATGTACTTTTCTATTCAATTTTGAACAACAAAAGTATGATTTATTTATTTTTATGTTAAAAAAACATATCAAAATATTGTTGGTATTATTAGATATATACATTAAATATATATAGTAGAAATGAAATTATTTTTCAAGATTAATTATATAGAGTATTTAATAGTCAAATTATTTGCAAGGACTAATATTTCATGAGTGTCATTTACTAATGATCAATTTCTCTAAATTTTGAATAGTGAAGAGTTTATTTAATGATCATATGTAATTGTATTGACTGAAATTGGTCAAATGAATTGTAGAGCTGATTATCATTTTAAAGGGTTTGCTCCTATGAGCTTAAGCTTCAGAAGAAGGTCTCAACTTAACTTTTGTTTAAGGGAAATTAACCATGATTTTTTTACCTATTGTCAAGTTCACAATGAAGTTCACTTAGCTTTCTATCCCATTTGCAAACCTTAGCAAGTATTGTTCCTTGGATCATTCATTACGAGTTCCTTTCACATTATTTAAGGATGTTGGGAACTAGGTTCACTTAACTTTCTATCTCATTTGCAACACCTAAGTAAGTATTGTTCCTTTGGACCATTGATTACAAGTTTCTTTCTCATTATTTAAGGATGTTGGGAACTTCTCATTTGACTAGTTATTTAAGGATGTTAGGATGAAATACCATTTTGGGGGGTTAACTCTATGGACTATCCATCCAACTAGCAAAATGAAATCATTATTTTTATGACTTCCTACCAATAAGGTCACAAATCCAAGTATATATTTATCCATAATAAAGTCCACTTAGTTTGCTACCCCGTTTGCAAAAGCTTAACAAGTATTATGCCTTGTGCAAATTCATCTATAACTCTTTAGTTAAGCAAGTGAGGAAAAATAAATAACAAACATATTCACACAACCAATCCATTATGACGATAGTTAGATACAATAAAGATTATAACATATTAGAGTTTATACCTTATTATGAATCAAATCTCTCAAATAATGTGGAATTAACTTTTTTTTTAATAAAAATATTTATGTTAAAAAACAAATAATTAACTCAATAAAAGCCAAACAAGTATTATGCCTTATGCAAATTCATCTATAACTCTTTAGTTAAGCAAGTGAGGAAAAATAAATAACAAACATATTCACACAACCAATCCATTATGACGATAGTTCGATACAATAAAGATTATAACATATTAGAGTTTATATCTTATTATGAACCAAATCTCTCAAATAATGTGGAATTAACTTTTTTTTTAATAAAAATATTTATGTTAGAAAACAAATAATTAACTCAATAAAAACCAAACAAGTATTATGCCTCATGCAAATTCACCTATAACTCTTTAGTTAAACAAGTGAGGAAAAATAAATAACAAACATATTCACACAACTAATCCATTATAACGATAGTTTGATACAATAAAGATTATAACATATTAGAATTTATATCTTATTATGAACCAAATCTCTCAAATTAACAAACATATTCACACAACTAATCCATTATAACGATAGTTCGATACAATAAAGATTATAACATATTAGAGTTTATATCTTATTATGAACCAAATCTCTCAAATTAACAAACATATTCACACAACTAATCCATTATAACGATAGTTCGATACAATAAAGATTATAACATATTAGAGTTTATATCTTATTATGAACCAAATCTCTCAAATTAACAAACATATTCACACAACTAATCCATTATAACGATAGTTCGATACAATAAAGATTATAACATATTAGAGTTTATATCTTATTATGAACCAAATCTCTCAAATTAACAAACATATTCACACAACTAATCCATTATAACGATAGTTCGATACAATAAAGATTATAACATATTAGAGTATTATGAACCAAATCTCTCAAATAATGTGGAATTAACTTTTTTTTAATAAAAATATTTATGTAATGTGGAATTAACTTTTTTTTAATAAAAATATTTATGTTAGAAAACAAATAATTAAATCAATAAAAGCCACCAAAACCGTGATAGTGGTAAGATACCCAACTACCTATGTGTACGAAAAAAAAACAATTATTTTCTTTTCAACAAATTAATGTGCGAAAAGTTGAAGTGCGATTGGAATTTGAGGAGAGGTTTTGAGTAAATGATCAAACCCCAGGTTAAATTTCAAATCACGTTGCAAAGTTTCTACGCTGAGGAGTGGTCACTGGTCATATTTGACTGCTAAATTATCAGTGCAATTTATCCGTCAAATTCCACCACAGCTCAAACCGTTGATATTTTCAAAGTTCAAACTTCTAAATGAGAAGTCAATGAACGGCCATAATTGCATTCCAAGTGGTAACGACACTCACCGAATTATTCTGTGGCTGCCAGCGATTCCGGCGCCTACTTTCCTTTGGAAACAGGAAACTGAGTGGCCAATCGCCGAAGTTAACACAGCGGTATATCTATGGCAGATTATAAATTTATTTCTGTGTGCTGTGATTGCACAGCAATATGAGTCTTCAACCCGTTGTCCAGCTCTCACAAATGTAGTTGACCTACCCATCTATCTACATATTTGCTTTCATTCATTTGAGGGAATGGGTCATGTTTTCTTCAAGCTCATTGGAGACTAGATTCTATTCAATGACTTGGGTACATGCACCATTCAGGTAGCTGTCGATTCGAATATAGAAAGTCATTTATTTAACTTCAATTTGTTCAACAGTCTGTCAAGAAAAAGCTCCTCAGGAGCTTTCTCTGTGTTCAAACAGAAATGTATTACTGCAACTTGTTTCATAAACACCTATGTCCACATAGGTCTGAATCAGATCAATAGTTTAAATTAAGTTGTTAAAACTTAAAACCTTTAATGGAAAAACAGTCCACAGTTAACGCAATATATTAATGTAAAAAGAAAATATTTTTTATATGACTTTCTCACAATTAACCATAAGCCAATTACTCCCAAGCTCTTTAAATAAATACCATAAGCCACAAATCAATATAGCCGTTTCTATACACGAGAAGATGAACCATAGAATCATTTTATGTCTAGAACATAATTATGACCACTGAAAACACACTTTACCTAAAAATACATTAGACCAAGTCAATTTTAACTAACTCATAAGTGTCTAAATATCCTAGCATTCTATCTTACAAACAGTTTGAGATAATATTGAAGAATTTACAAAAGGGACACAATACATGAAGGAAGGAGGCATTCAACCCTTTCCTCCCTTAATGACAACTTCCTGAACTCATAACATAAATCAAATTTCAGAAAACTTTGCTTTTGCAAGATACTTCTTTGTGAATATGTCAGAAACTTGATTAGTTGTATGGCAATCATGCACTTCAAGGGTTCTAATGAAATGCATATGTAGCTCAATGTCTTTGTTGCTTTGATGTTGAACTGGATCTTTGGCAAGCTTGATAGCACTGTAAGTGTCACAATGAAGTGTGGTTGGATGTTGTTGCTAGAATCCAAACCTTGAAAAGATGTATCAAAGCTATAGGGCTTTTTGACTTGCATTCATTGTTGCTCGATACTCTAGGTTGATGATAACATTTACAGTTAAAATATTGATGAAGGCTTCATGATAACATGAACCCGTGATCTTGGCTTTGTTCATGTAAGGTTGATGATAACATGAACCCGTGATCTTGGCTTTGTTCATTTAAGGTTGATGATAACATTTAGAGTTAAAATATTGATGAAGGCTTCATTATCGTTGCTTTGTATGCCTATGATATGTTGTTCATAAAATTTTTATTAAGCATGTAAAACGGGACCTTGCATCCAAATGTGAGATGATAGATTATGGTGAGGTCAATTATTGTTAGGTATTAAATTCAGCAGAGATAGAAAAAGAGAACTTATTTTTCCAAACGAAGAAAGATATGTTTCAGAGGTGATGAAAGAAACTTCCATGGAAGATTGCAAAACATCGATACTCCAATGGAAAGATGTGTAGCTTTGCAAAAATGATGACCTATCCAAAGCTATAAATTATAAACTGTACTTGTGTCTAATTGGCATTCTTATGTATATAATGGTATGTACAAGCCCCGGTATAGTTTTCTTTCCGCTATCAGCCTCAACTGATATAATTGTAATCTAAGTATTGATCATTGGATGTTAGCCAAAAGAATATTGAGGTATTTAAAAGGAGCTGCAAAGTATGGCCTTGTGTATGGTGAAAACGGTTTTCAGCTTATAGGATACACAGATGCTAATTAGAGAGGTTGCACAAACACAAGTTGATCAATGGGTGGTGGCTGTTATATATTAGCTGATGCGGCAGTGGCATGGCTCAACATGAAGAAACTAATTAATAGTTGTTGCCTTCTATAGAAGATGAATATGTTGCAACATACCAAGCAATACAAGATTTAGTGGATTAGTGTGGTTGAGAAGATTAAGAAGATGAATATGTTGCAACATACCAAGCAATTCACGATTTAGTGGATTAGTGTGGTTGAGAAGATTGTTGGATGATATAGACATGGGACAAGACTATCCAATAATTTTGATGTCTGATAGCCAAAATCTCCATGTGCAGGAATCTAGTATTTCATTCAAAGCCAAAGCATATAGCTTCTCATTATCAGTTTGTGTAGGAGAAAGTTCATGATGGAGATCATATGCCTACTCAGGGAATGATAACAGATATGATGACCAAAATATTGCCTACGGAAAAGTTTTGTATTATAGAGGACAATTGGAATTAGTAAAACTTTTGTCTGAGGGGAGTGTTTGGAATAAAACAGACTTTGAGTTGGACATATTTAGTACATGTTGCAACATATATAATTTGTAACTGTTTTCCTTTAGCTTTTAGCTTTCTGGCTTTGGATAAACTTTATTTGGAAAATCCCAAGTGGTAGAGCTTTGCATGTACATTCTAATTTGGGGACTATGTGACTTTAAATACTTATGGAATTAAGAGTGTACAGAGGTACTCAGATAGGCATTTTGGAGTTTGAGTGACACTTCCTTTACTTCATTTCTTGTTTCTCTCTTTAAGTCCTGTTAAAGCATGAATTTCTGTAGTACTTTTGTAGGCAGTTTAACAGATATCAGATCTTTCTGTGAGGGGCTAAGAGGCCTTCCATCCGCACAAGTCTGAGTGAAAGTCCTAGAGCCGTAAATATGTGATCTACCCTGGTTTCCATGAGAATTTCTAAGGGACCCTTGTGCCATACACGGCAGCCAGCAGCCTAGTGCTGTTTCTATTATGCTGTATTTGAACATTTGTTTGAGTTAATATAGTTGTCATTGTTCTACAATTCTGAGTTCTGATATGCGAGAGGTTTTCTATGTATTCGTAAATTATATCACAGATTTGCATAACTTGAAATCTGCTATGTTTGAATATTTGCATTGACTGAATATCAGAACATTTTGGAGATTGCAATGAATGTCAGAACAGTTATGAGATTGCGCGAGATTCAAAGGGATAAGTCATGTGCAACTTTCCTGGAATAGATACCCTTCCTCTTTGCCTTGCAGCTCCACAGGGTATGTTTCTCGAAGAACTTCGGCTTATATATCCAGCTCCAATTTATTGAAGAGTGTGAACAAAACTTATAGATAAAAGAGATTCATGGGTGAATTCATACTTTTGCCATGCCATCCGAATAACGGGCAGTGGCTGAGATTTACCTGCCCGTTCAGCATTACCTCAAGGAACAGTTCATTTTCTACACTGCCATTTTTACGAGCATTGCAATTTGCTCCCCACAGTTCCCCTGGAGTCACAACCTCCTCGTGGAAGTATTTTTAGCCAAACTCATGCTACAAAACACTCAATGTTCTGAAAACAACTTGTGAAGTGGAGAAACAACATGAATGGATTCTCTTCAAATTATTTGGAATTGAGTTAACGCAACTTACAAGTATATAATGTCCATGGAGGTGTTAATTTGGATTGTCTATTCAGTTGTCCCGTGCTTGATGCTGAATAAAATCAAAGAATCTACAAAATATGGCAAATAAGTATGAATTCCACTTAAACATAACACAATAGTCCTTGCCTTGATTTGCAGAGTCTGAGTAGCCATGTTGGGAAGGCTCCACTGTCTAGAGCCTAATTATGGTTCCAGATCTTCAACACAGCCCTGTATTGAAGGTAAGAGCTCTTCCAATTCAATTTTGTGCAAATCAGTTGGTCAAAGCTTTCTTTATTTTGCCAGTGTTTAGCATTTCAACCTCTGCCATGAAAATCGCATAAACAGGCCGGTGATCCGAGAATCTTGAGTCACCACGGACATATGAAAGCTGTTTTATCCCTTCACCATACCATAGTATCCGGTCACACCTGCATTCGACACACCAACGAAGTGTAAAATTGGGCACATGCCAGAATTTTTCGAGCAAAGCTCAGGGTTCAAATGTATCTCAAACTTATTAGGCACCCACAATCTCCGCGGGGTTTTGGAGGTCCTCGCCGAATAGGATATTGAAATTATCTCATCAAAGCACTGAGGTTCAGAATAGCAATAAATGCAATCAATGGAAATGTATTTACTTGTGCTTACCATGCTGGTGTGCGGCGCTTTTCTCTAGATTTCAAGTCTTCACCTGCATACCGATCTGAATTGGTGGAGTACTTGTATGTGGGTGCAAAATATATCTTTCCTTCATTCCAGCCTGTGAAGGCTCTCCCAGCTCTCTGTTCGATTCTAAGCTGTCAAAAGCATTCCAGGTTTAAGTCTTTACAAAGACATTACTTGTTAGTGGTGTGACATGTCTGAATGCAGAAAAGAGTCCCCCATTAGCACCAAGTGCAGCTTGACAGATATAATTACACAACATTTTTATGAAGCAAAGATACCTACCTGATCTTTCTCCAGTAGTGTCTCCCAGTCATGATTTTCTAAGAGCTTCTTTGTGTCACCATAACTGAGTGCAATTCGATAATTCATATCCCCAAGCCAAATAACTTTACTGCCAGAGTTGATCACCAATTCACCAGATCAACTTAGACTACCAGCCTCACTAATATACTATCTAAGAAAAAAGTAAGAGACCTGTATTGAACATAAATTCAAAACTTCAATTTGAGTGTTTCTAGCCTTTAAATTAAAAACTATTATAGAGTCATATTAACCCTGGACATATTGAGCACCAAGAGATTAAAGAAAACTTTGGTTCAAACCTCTTGCTGCTTTAAAGATCCCAGGTTAAGATAGTCTATACTAGTCTGTTTTTTTAACATTATGGTCAGAGTTTTCATTGTTTATTGTAACACATCTCTTGCACCCTGAGCTATAAGAGAATCTTGCTTCTCTGGAGAAAAAAATATGTTCTTAATCTCAATATACTATGCCGAGAGTTTAGTACTCCAGCAATATATTTCAAGGTGCAAATTTGTAGATTCAGAACTTACTCATGCTCAAGAATAGTTTTAGGTGATTTTTCTCCAGAAAAACAGTGCAGCTGTGGAAAGTATGTGTTCTTTAGTATTTCCAGGACATCAGAATTCCTTCTGAGTTCATCACCGTTTTTCTGCCCAGAGGCCAAGTGGCTACACATAAAACAGAAGGCTGTCTGATATAGAGACATGCTAACTGAAACACAACCCTGCAACAAAAGATTAAATTTGCACTTCAATTAGAAATAAGATTAAAATTTGCAACTCAATTAGAAATATGAATCTGGCAATGATTCTGCATGGCTTTCTCACTTTCTCACCAAGCAACAGCTTGTTGGTTATTTGACATAGAATGTTGGGGAACAGAAACAGAAACACTCAAGGAATACCTTTTATTAGTGGTAAAAGCAGCATCACAACAAAACTTAGTCATGAGCATGTGTCTCACCTTGTTACCTAAGTAACCCATTAGCCCTCGTCCAATGCAAGAAACCTTCAAATTGTGTACATGATATCTCAAATCGCTCCGAACCCACACAGTGAGAAATATACCCACCATTTGTTTACTTGCGACTAAACAATATTTCTTCTGCTCTGAAATCCTTGATGAAGAGCTCCTTGGTGTTGAAGAGAAGAGAGGTAAATCTCTCACACGATAGCTGTTTTCCTCTTCATATGAAGAAGCTGAATTAAAACTGCATGTTGAATCTGTCCTTTTGATTTTCCTGCCCAATAAGATGCGGTCAGAGACACTCCACAGCCGTTTCAACATTGGCCTGCCCTTGACATCTTCTCTATGTGATCTGAAGCTGCTGCTCAAATGCCTAAAAGACACACTTTGTAAAAGAGACGAACCCTTGACCGTTTTCGGAATTTCAAAATCAGAACGCAGACTACTAATTTGATCCGTCATATCTCTAGACTTTTCTCCAAGAGATGATAAAGTTCTACTGTTGCTTCTAATTGTGCATGTCCCTGGTGAATTATTGAGTGTTTCATGAATAAGGGCAACCCATTTAGCTGCAGGACCACTATCCTCTGAACCCAACACATTTGCAGCATTTAAAGGCACAATTTCCTGAAACCTGGACCGACAAACACAAAGAGCAAGCGTCCTGTTAACAATTGATCAGTGCATATTTTCCCATTATTATAAAGAGAATTCTGAAAAGCAGTGTCCTCTATACAAGCTTTATCAGTTGACTGAATTAGAGATGGCTACACAGATCCCCAGCCAGGATGGAATTTTTAAGCAAAGATGCAGGTTCTTCTGAGATCAGAGCCAAAGCAGACATGCTTTTCCTCCTTACTTATGTGGGGAGGGAACCCTTTCGATCCATGGCCTATCATTATTGATGTCCATTTTTATTGTTTATTAACGAAGTGTGATATGCATATTCCAAAACATAAAAGTGCTAAAACAGAAGGAAAAGAGAACCTATACCCCAAAACATATATGTCTGAAAGATCTGAAATTCGAAGGAATTCCTTGAGGTCAAGCCCATTATTTGGAATTTTACCTCCCACGTTCCATGTTGCCACAAATATCCTGCCAGATAAAATTCCAAACCAGGACCAAAATCCAAACAAATCCCAAGCTCAGTAAATTCCTAAGGAGTCCTTGTTGGGTTGATGAATAGCAATTCATATTCAAATTCTACTTTCATACCTGAAGTCCTGGACGTCCATGGCTTGGGAAACGTCAGGTTCTAGCCTTTGAAGATTGACATTTTCAAGCATTTTCTTCTTTGGCCATTTTTCTGCCATGGATAACAAAAATGGCATCATACTGCATGCTAATCCATAAATATATTGAAATGGTCTTCCTCCTACCTGCCCATGAGATGGAGCTCCTTTGTATTTTCAAAATCGTTTAAGTTTTCTCAAGACAATCAGATGAGCTATGCGCTCATTCAATAGCTATAGAGTTCAAAATCCAGAATCCCAAGAGATCCTTGGTACCCATAACAATCGCTATTAGAGATCGTCAAGGCTAAAACATTTTACTGGGTTTAAGTGACTTCTATTTAGTACCTGTCAAATTCCTTCCAACAATGAATGGGTTCTTATCTGAGAAGCGACCTTGCTTTCCATTGAAGGACCCCACACCCTTTGTATGTTACAGAAGTTATACAAGACAGCAATTTTTGGATTATCCTTAACAAACACTTAAAACAGCAATCAGGGCAAGATTATCAGTATTACCGTTAGCTTCATGTCTCCTGGTCATTTCATCTGGACGGAATTCATCCCTAAATTTCTCTAGATATGCAGCCACTTGCTTCCTAAAATATTTGGCCAACATAAATTCAAAAACACAAACGTACTATCTTCAATTCAGGAGGCATTCAATAATATATTAACAGTATGATCATCAGACACCATAACTTCGTTAATATCACTCCTATTATAGGATAAACACACAAACATATAACGAAGTCGTACATGCCCACTTCCAGATATGAATTTTAATATACAGAGAAAAATATCAACTCCTCAATATGAATTTACAAACACAGAGAATAGTACCAACTTCAAATACAGCAACTGAATACCTTGTTTTTCTTAGACCTGACTACAGCCTTTATTGCATTGCAACAGCACATGTTATGAAAATAACACAGTTTGTGAACCGTGGAAATGCAAACACAGCCATGAATAAATATATGAAGGTTGGTGTACTATTTGAAGAAGCAGATAAATATAATCATAAGACTGAATTGCCATGTTGGTCTCCGTGAACGTCACTGCAGCACCAGATGCCATCATTGCAGTTCTGATCTGTCTCTTCAATCACCTGCATTGAAATTTCTTATGACTTTGTTGGTGTACTTCTGCCTCATTCACCAACCAGTAATGATAGAATAGTCAAATCCTGGTTGAAGTTTATGTTTGCTTCGTAACCGGTCAATTAAAAGGTAGAAAAAATGGCAGGGAATGAAGATTGTTTAAGTTAGTAGATTCATTAGGTGGGAAGATTGTTGTCCGACTTGTTTGTAATTTCTTGATTTGTTGAGATTGGTCAACTCGTTATCTAAAAAATATGGGATTTCGCAGATAGAAAAGATTTATGAATACGCATTGCTCATGGATTTTGCATTGGATTTTTTTAAATAAATTAATGTGGAATATGAATTGTCAAAGTTTTTCTTAATGTTGTTAAGGCTAGGTGAGACAGTCTTATGTTGTTTGTATTTGAATTTGGATTATATATTAATTATTAATACAGATATTTTAATAAAATAATATTATATATGAATTTTATTTATTTATTTATATAATATTATATACAGAATTTTTTAATTTGGATGTGGTATAATTTAAAATTTTATAGGAGTGACTAATATATTTTTATAATTAAATCATAATATAATTAATTTGATATTTTTTTATTATTAATTTAGATTTTTTTATAAATGAATTTATAAATATAAGCAAGTGGATTAAATTATAATTAATATAAAAAATATGGATTAAACTACAATTATAAATGGTATGCAAAAGTGTGTTAGGTACAAATGTATAATGATTTAAGAAGTAAATATGTTATTAAGTGGTATTTGAATAAGAGAGGAATCAGCTCTTCTTTTGAACCACTCCTAAAATAACATATGCATACTTTTAAGAATGATTATAGAAATCAATATCCAGTTAATCAACTTACAAAAAAAAAATTAATTGTTATCTAAATTATATAACAAAAACAATGTATTTTTAAATTTTGTACTTTTACCAAACTCACTAATTAGTTATCATTTTAACAAAAATAATGTATTTTAACTCATGAATTGGTTAAGGCTTTAAATAACATTGTCAAGGATACAGTGGGGGCTATATGGATTTCTTTCCATATACTACCATCCACATATTTGTGTGTAAAAAAATGTTTTAAATAACATTCTATTAGTTGACATTTTATTAATGTTTTCACATTATAGTCTCTTCTTTGACATCCACACATGTTCTACATAGTTTCCCATTTGACATTTTTAATAATGTCCACAGTTACACTCTTTGTTCAAATGTGTAATGTCTTGATTTATTATAATTTACTAAGAAATATGCCAACACCTGTTATTATGGAGAATCAAGGTATGAGCAATTACATAATACACTCAATCATTATATAGGGGCTCAACAAAAGCATCATGTCATTTACAAAAAATGAACTTGGTTGAAGATGGTAATAATCATTCCTCCCAACCATCCAAGTTAATGTTTATGTTGCATAGAATAAAATATAATTTTTTTCACAAAGGAAAAAACAACTTTTTATATATGTTACAAATTGTATCATAAATACAAACAATTAGAGAGCGATTCTCTATTAGTTACATCCAAACAAAGATGTCATATAGACTATGTTGTAATTACTTCAAATAATAATTTTCAATGTGCCAAAAAACTAGGGTACTCCAGCCTATTTCACCCGATTCATAAACAACAAAAACATGATACTTAATGTTCAAGTTGACAACATAGAGTCTAAAGCTCAAAAAATAGCAAAAGTAAAAGCTGTATAAGTTCACATTACTTAGTAAACTCTCATAGCTCTGGTGTCTACCAAGTTTTCATCCAGAAACTCCTCATATAAAATATATCCACTCTTAAGTCCAATGACCCTTTTTTATAAGGTATCAACTTCTCCATTGAATTCCCTATATATACGATGAAGAGAAATATGTGGAAAAGATTCAAGTAAAATTTAACCCTTCTTAGCCAATGAAACAAATCCAGTGATAGAATTTGATGTACATGATTTTCCCAATCAATAATGACTTTAGAGTCCCCCGGAATCAGTGAATAAAAAAGTTATTTTTTCTGTGCAAACCATAATAAACCCCAAAGAGCCAATAGCTCCACTTTTGTATTGGCTCCTTTACTCATTGCCATTCTTAGTAAAAATATGTGATTCCTCTGCAATTTAATAACCATCCTTGCCCCGCAGTCACCCTTTTGTTCAACTCCATCAAAAAAACCAGTCACCACAAAGCCATCCAAAGAGGGATAGTGTATCGGTCTTGTCGAGAGTTTCTTGTTTCCACATCCATACTCTTTTATCCTTGGAATTACTTTAATACTAACATGTAAAGCATCAATGTAACCCTCCTGAAAAATATTGTAGTTCCTAGCTCTCCAAACTTTCCAAAGAGTTGCATAAGGAACACCAATTAATAATGGATGTGAAAGTTTCCAACTATATATATTCTCTTCCAGTTTTCACTTGTCCCACTTAAATATAAACTGTAGACTCTTAGAGATCTCTAACCAAACATACTGAAAAAAGAAACAATCACCAAAGAGGTAATCCAATGACTCCAATGATGAAAGACATAAGCAACTTCTACGTGGGCCCATAAAACCTCTTTTCTGGAGTCCATCCCAAGTCAATATTTTCTTATTTAGAGTCATCCATACAAAACATTTATTTTTTGTTGGGAGGTTCCATTTCCAGACAGAAAGCATCCACCAAGAAGAATTCATAGTCAAATATTGCTCAGCAAGACCACTGTAGGCTAGTTTTGTAGTAACATCACCCCTCTTCTTGTTTAGGCACCAAACTATTTCATCACTGATGTTTGATAAATTGATTCCAACCAAGTTTAATCTGGAAACAAATTCATCCCATTCATTGGCCAAATCTCCCTGCAGATTTAAATCGGTATCCGAGTACCAACTAAAGGTAGACTCAACATTCACCTTGACCGCATATTTAATCACAACTATGTTCCTCTTCCTCTGATGGAGATGCCTAAGTATATTGACTGATAGAGAAACGTTATCCAACAAACCGACAATTGGATCAATGCCTAAAAGAACTTGAACACACCTTCCAATCAACCACCCATTTTTCTAGTGAGTCATCCCCAAAGATGAGGACATCGTCAACAAAAAGTATATGAGAGAGTGAGAGTGTTCTAGCCACCTTGATCCCCTTTATCAACTTCTGCTCCTTTGCATTACTGATAAGTCTACTCAGTCCTTCTATAGCCAAAATAAATAGATAGGGGGAAAGAGGACAACCTTGTCTGATTCCTCTAGAGCCTTTGACTTAAGGGGAAGGAGAACCATTTATCAAAATAGAGAACCTAGTTGTAGAGACACAAGACATGATCCAATTTGTGATCTCCAAAGAAAAACCAACCTGAAGCATAATAATTCGAAGAAAATCCCAATCAATTCGGTCATATGCCTTCTCCATATCCAATTTTAATATAAAAGAAGAAAGATTCTTCATTTTAATTGAATGTAGACATTCCTACGCTATACCCACAACATCGAGGATTTGGTGATTGGGTAGAAAACCAAACTATACAACTGAAATGTGTTTACCCAAAAGTGGCTTTATCCTCTCATCTATAATTTTTGTAATAATTTTGTACAACATATTACATAGAGATATAGGATGATAGTCATTAAAAGTGACAGGTCTATCCTTATTTTGGATACGAGTAATGTGAGTTGAATTGAGAATCTCTAGAACTGCACATGATATTCCAATATCTTCAATGGACTCAGCAATTTCATCCCCCAACAAGTCAAAAAAATGCAAGAAAAATTCTACAGTCCACCCATCTGGGCCCGGACTCTTGCCTTTGGAAAAATATTTAAGGACTTCCAACACTTCTTTTGTAGTAATTTCCTTACCAATATCCCAACAATCACTGCTATAAAAAAATGGGGAAAATGCCTAATAGTATTCAATTGATCTTCAATATTAGTGGATTTATTATCCGAATATAACTCCTGGAAGAAAGAGTTAACATCTAATTTCAGAGATTTACTATCATATACAATCTCATCCACAAGGCCACTGACCTCCCATATGGAATTTGTGAGTCTTATTTTATTTGCAAAACAATGAAAAAAACTTAATATTGTTGTCCCTTCCTTAATCCAAGTAGCCCGACTCTTTTGTCTAAGAGTTTCTTCCTTCTGAAGCAGTAAATATTGTTTCTTAAGTTCAAGGGACTTCAGAATCATCTTCTTCTTTTTCGTGAACAAATGGTCATCATCTAAGCCATCAATGGATTGTATTTCATCCTAAATCTCGACCAGGATCATGCCAGTATCTTTCTTCTTATGCGTTTCCCAACTCACCACTTCACTTCTTAGTAACGACATTTTATTTACCAAACTAAGCATCGAATTTGAATGATCAGCAGAAGCATCAATAAAACTGGTCCACTTTGTCTTAAGTATAATGCCTTGTGATTAAATACCCCTATCGAGTAATTCCATGATTGCTATCTACCAAGTCTTTCACACAAACCTTCAACCATATAGAATATATTAAGTCTTTTAGTTATACCCTTAATCCCACATCTCCCATTTGACCATGTTGGAGCTAACACTTTATGTGTGATGTCAAGGATATTTGCTTCCTCAAACATAGCCAAAAAATAATCCGTTAAAGGATCAAGAGCTCTCATAGCTACCCACACTTCCTCCGAATAAGTAGTAAAATTTAAGTCACCAACAACAATAAGGGCGGGGTCCGAAAATAGACCTGAAGAAACTAGCGGGTCCCAAAAAAAAATTCATGTCTGAGTAAGGTTCGTAAATGTTTAAGATGTGAATAGGAGAAGTAAACCCTTTTAACCTACCCTCCAATAAAATACATGAACAAGGAGGAAAATCCCTCATTTCAACCACCAGAGGATTCCGTGCAATCAAAGTCCCCCCTGTTGAAATATTGTAACTTTGAAGAATATTTTAAATGTATTTTACTGATGTAACCCAAGGGAGATGTATTATTCCTCCGTCGGGATGATACTATTGTATTTGGTCATCATAGATTCATGAGGTATAACCTCCATTGTAAGTCAGGTCAATAGTACCATCTTGAATATAATATAATATTGTTTTGTGTCTTCCTAGGTGAAGTATGCCCAGTAAGTTTGTTGGGGCCGACTTGTTAGGGTGAAAGTCAAGTGACGAAAAGAGTATAAATAGAGGAGTTGTGTTCCTCATTTGAACACACACACTCATTTGTGTATAGCGCATAGGAGAGAGAGAGAGAGAGAGAGAGAGAGAGAGAGAGAGAGAGAGATCAACAAGGAGAAGCAGTACATGTTTTGGGGTTTTATCTTATACATCTCTATAGATGAATTTTTGTTGTGTTTTCTTCCCCTTGAGGGTTTCCCACGATAAATCTGTGTCTATCTTGTGATTGTGTTTCTTTCAGTGATTATGCATATGCTATTGATGTGAAATTGGATTAAACACTAATGATATCTAGCTAAGCATATGAAATATTAACATGGTATCAGAGCTATCCTGAATAGAACAACTTTCACAAGGTGAAACTCTCTCTCCTCTCCCTCTGGCAAGAAATTAGGGTTTCTGTCAAAATTGGAATTTGGAAATCTGATTGCATAGAAAGTTGTGCCTCCCTAGAGTGCATATATCGAGCCCTAGATGGAAGTTTTTGAGTGGGTGAATCTTCGAGAAAGCTAAACCCTAGTTTGGCCTTGAACCAGAAAACTACAAAAAACCAGAACCAAAAATCTACAAAAACTAAAATCTTGCAAGCAAGTTTTGAAGGGTGAATATTTGGAATCTCCAAAAACCAATTAGACCAACGAACTCTCCTCAGTCGAGCACATCTTCTGGTAAGGTCTCATTCTCAGAGAGAATGATCTTGAGAAATATATCAAAGATGAAGTTGCATAACTAGAAGAAGATGAAGTTAAGGAAAAGCACCAGAAGGACCTAATAAAGGCAATGAGGATCATTGTTGATTCTATCAAGGATCGCTTGATCCCTCAAGTGTCATCCAAAGAGAAACCAAAGAAAATGTATGATGCCCTTTCCAGAATGTATGAAGGAAATAACATCAACAGGAGGATGAATTTGAGAGCTTAATTGAAGGGTACCAATATGGGTAAAGGGGAATCCATTCAAGACTACTTCACGAGGGTTTCCCAGTTCAAGGAGCAAATAGAAGCCATTGGAGACTCCCTTGATGAAGATGAACTAGTTATGACCTGCTCTCAATTGTCTCACTAGACCTTGGGATTCATTCATATAGAATATGTGTGCCAGAAAAGAAAGTATGAAGTCTTACATTGTATGGGAAGATTGCATCCAAGAAGAAGCTAGAGTAGTTAACTGAGATTATCTACTCAAAGAAGATAATCAAGCCCTAGACACCCATACCAGAAGAGGAAGAAGAAAATCAAGCTTCAAGAAGGAAATTAAAAAGAAGTATCAACCTCCCAAGAGGTTTCAAAAGAAAAGAGAAACAATCAGAAGAAAGACTACTCCCAACATCAATGCTATAACTTTCACAAGATAGGACACCTTGTCAGAGAGTGTCCATTTAAGAAGAAGAACAACAAAAGACATCATGCACATCTAAATGAAGATGAGGAAGAAGAAGAAAAATAAAGAACTTGAAAGATACAAGCAAAATAATAATATGTACTATTCTATGCACTCTCTGGGTCTGTAATACCTGGAGAATATACATGGCTTATTGATAATGGTGCTTCAAAGCACATGACAGGACAAAATAAAACTCTGTCAAGACTTGACGAAAATAACTCTCCTTAGAAAGTATTATTAGGAGATGACTATCAATATCCCATCAAAGGTGTGAAGCAAGCTACAAGATTTACTCTGGAACTCCTATGAAGATGAAGGAAGTACTATATGTACCAGGCTTGAAGAAGAACTTACTTTCCATCTCAACATTTGATAAGAAAGGACATAGAGTTGTTTTTATAGATGGAAAAGTAATCATGTGGACTAAAGGAAAATCAATTGAAGATGCAGTTGTCATTGGTGAAGAAGGAGGAGGATTATATAAACTCAAGGGACATTCAAAAACAACCTTTGTCCATGTAACACCCCGGTTTTGACCCCATGGTATTGAAATTATACATGATGTATATATTGTATTTAAATCATGGCGAGGAGCTCAGGGCCAAGGCCCTTCCATTGATTTGGTGTTTTGTGTATCAATGATCAAGGTTGGTGCCGATGGGTATAGTGCTAAGTCAAGCACAGTATATATTTTTGAATTCATCATGTAAATATACAATTTAATAAAATACCACAACTAGCTATGCACTGCAACGAAAAAGAGATGGGGGAATGATTCCACGAGGAACAGGGAGGGGAGTTAGTCAAAATCCTGAGCCATAGGGTGAGACCAGATGTCAATGGGGGAACCCATAAACCCTCGGCTACCTTTTTGTCCTCTATCCAAAATCATTCAATTCTTCCAGAAGAATCATTGATGTAGTTAATGCCTTGTGTAGAGCAAGGCATGGTAGTCGGTTTCATGACTGAGCTTTCCTGCAGCCTGTAGCCTGCAGTCTGGGAAGCCACATTCTTTCTTATGAAGCAAGTAATTACGGGGATGCGTGCACATTTTGTCATCCTTGTTTTCACCTAAACATTGTTGGTCATTCCAAAGAGGAAGGGGGGTTGTTCATTGTTCACTATCCTGAGTTGAGGAAAGTGATTGCCTAGTGTAGTTCAACATCCTGCAAATGCAGCGTGAGATAACATAGTTTTGCTATGCGTTTCTGCAAGTATTTTCCTTTGTCGAGACCCTGGTTGATGGGTTACAGTGTTATTCTGAACTAAAAAGTGGTATGAAACCCTGTTTCTTGTGTTACAATGTAGAACCCTATGTTGCTGAGTTACCATAGTTTGGTTTTGGTTGTTGTGATGTGCACCCTGGTTTGGGTATGAATAGTATGCAAGACTTAGGAGTGGAAGAGACTTTGAATGGGATTGATAAACATAGTGAAGAGTGGAACCTCATGAAAAGATAAGAGTGGCTGGTGAATCTTCTCTACATGCCTTGAAGAGAACTGGAAGGGAAGGTATAACCTGAGGGACTGTGTAGCAAAGAAGGGGATACTTCCTTTTGTTGGGTTGCAGGTGATGTGGATTACAGGCCAGATAGATCTTGTGGAGGTTTCCCTATCTCTTGAATGAGCCACTAGCTTAGCCATTCTTCCTTTCCATTTCCTTAGCAGCCTATGAAACCGAAACATAGATTGGCCTGGCTGGCAGCCTGTGAAACCCAATTGTATATTGGATTGGATGGGAAGGCTGTGAAACTCATTCAGACATTGGCTTGGCTATGTATTGTTGTACATTTGGCCATGTGTGGCCCTTGGATGGAAATATTGATAAACCCAACTGTTAGTTGGCTTGGTTGAATAGCCTGTGAAATCCAGCAATGAGATGGCTTGGCTGAGTAGCCCGTGAAACCCAATGTTAGTTGGCTTGGCTAGTCCTTAATGTGAATGTTGGCTTAACTGTGTGTCGTATGTGAAACCAAATTGTTGTTAACTTGGCTAAATAGCCTGTTAAACCTAGCAGTGTATTGGCTTGTTTTCCTGCATCCTGTTAAACCCAATTGCGTATTGGCTTGGATGGACAATTTGTGAAAACCAACTGAAGGTTGGCTTGACTGTGTGTGATATGATCTGGTTGTGTGTGAGTCTGTTGTTCCCTAGTTCCTTGTGGAAGTCATGCCCAGCTTGGGGGTGGCAGTTGTGTTTAGAGATTAATGAACACAACTGGCCTATGGTTGGGCGGAACGTTGTAGTGACATAGCTAGTTGCGGGACAACTTCGTCTTCAAGATAAGTATTCTCTGTTATTCTTATTTATGCAATGTATTTGCTTATTAATGAATTGAAATGTTGAATGCTTGTTAAAGAATCAAGTAGTTTACTGTTGATTAAATGTTCCTGCATTTGCATATGTATATGCCTTGTATGTTTCAATGCATTCTTCTTATGATCATGGAGGCTAGAAGCCTAGTTACAGAGTCAGAAGGCATCTGACTTAAGCATTTTTGCACCCAGGAATCCACCCACGGAAGGCGGAAGGCGGGAGGCAGAAGAGAGAAGTTGAAACAAAGAAAAATGTGAGTTTCTGCACTCCAAGATCTGGATGCAGAAGGAAGGAGGAAGGCGGGAGGTAGAAGGTGGAAAGCAGGATAAAGATAAGGCAGAATGTTGGTTTTCCGCACCCCGGGATCCACCTACAGAAGGTGGAACACGGGAGCGGAAAATATCCCAAAATTCTAAGTTAAAAGTGTGTTTCCACACCTTGGAATCCGCTTGTGGAAGGCGGAAGGAGGGAGGCGAAAAATGGGGAAAAGGTTAAGGCATAAAGTTGTTTTTCCAATTTCCGAGGTCCACAGTGGAAGGCGGAAGGCTGGAAGTTGGAAGGCGGAAAGTCGAAAGGAAAAGTGATCATTTCGTGGGTTTTTCGATTTTTGAGGTCTGCAACGAAAAGTGGAAAGGTGGAAGTTGGAAGGTGGAAAGCCAAAAGACCAAATATCGTTTCATGGAGTTTCTGATTTCCGAGGTCCGCAATAGAAGGCAAAAGTTGGAAGGCGGAAAGTCAAAAGACAAGGTGGTCGTTTCGTTGAGTTTCCGATTCCCGAGTTCCACAACGGAAGGCCGTAAGGTGGAAGGCCTAAAGAGGGAAGTGGTTGAATGACCCCGTCGCATATTATGTTTTTAGATTCCGCAACAGAAGGTGGAAAGGATAATGCAGAAGGTAGAGTGCGGAAAGGTCGAGATTGGTGCAGAATTGACCTTTCCGGTTACAGAGCGAATTTGTTGATGGCAGAATGATTGTTACAGTGGGTTTTAAACCTAAGAATGAATGTTAAAGGATGTTACATAACCCATGACTGTGTTAAAGAGAGAGAGAGAATAAACAAGTTTTAAAATATTCCGCATATCAGTCAGGTGTATGGGCACTGGGTTCATGCACATCCTAGTATATCAGAGTAGTGGGTACGCTACATTGTGGTATCAAAGCGAGCATAGCAGTTGTGTTTCTCCTCCAAGGTGGGAGGGGACATGACATTGTGGTATCAGAGCTATTGGTTACAACATTGGGCCTAGATGGGCCAAGTGAATAGCTTTCAGAGCTATTGGTTACAACATTGCACCTAGATGGGCCAAGTGAATATCTTTCAGAGCTATTGGTTACAATATTGGGCCTAGATGGGCCAAGTGAATAGATTTCAGAGCTAATGGTTACAACATTGGACCTAGATGGGCCAAGTGAATGATTGGTAAGTGGTTTTCAAATTCTGAAATTGTCATGTAGCTAACAAATGGTGTTTATTAACACATTTTGCAGAGTCATAGTGCACATTGGAAAATTTGGATTTTGCTCAGCCATGAGAACCTACGGTATGAATGGTGCACATGATCCCTACAAGTATGAGGCAGATGCTATGGGGGAAAACATTTGAGTTGGAAATGCTGAAACAAAGTCCAATGGGAGAAGATTTCAAGAAACTCCACCAGATATTGCGGCCACCATGAGAATCCTAAGGGTGGGATTGCAAAGCTGCAGAGAAGACAATGGAAGAACGATTAAAGCTTAGGAAGAGCAGAATCAGTTGAATGCATCCATGTTGTAGAGTTTGACAGACATCCAAATGCAGATGAACTCTGGGCATTGGGAAACAAATCCAGAAGGAAGTAGGAGCAGTTCCATAAGAAGAAAAAGGTCTTCTAGTGGATCATTTGACTTTGAAGGATCCACTGGGGGTTCAAGCTCTTCATCTCATAGGAATAAGACAAAGAGGCATTACCAGAATAGTTCATGTGATGAATTTAAGAAGGAAAGGCCTCCTACCTTTAATGGTGAGGTAAAAATAGGTCAAGAAGCTGAATCTTGGCTTCTTGGGATGAAAAAGTATTTTCAAGTCCAAGACTATTCATGAAATATGAAGGCAAGAGTAGCCATCTTCAATCTGAATGGAAGATCATCTATATGGTGGGAGCACCTCAGGAAGGTGAAGAAGATTAATAATAGAAATATTGTGTGGAAGTAGTTCAAGAAGTATTTCAAGAAGAAGTACCTCTCTGATAGGTACTATGATGACAAGATTAAAGAGTTCCATGAGCTGAGATTGGGACAATTGACCATGGAAGAATACGCAAGCAAATTCTTGGAGTTGTTAAGGTATGTCAGGTATATCAAATATGATAAAGTGAAAATTTATCATTTTTTAAGTGGATTACCTCAGCCATACAAGGATAGGATTGAGTTTAATGAACCTAGGACTCTAGAAGAGGCTATCAGGAAGGCCAAGTATTGCTATGATTAGAAAAAAAAAAGCAAACATGATATCCATAAGGCATGGAAGGAAAAGAAGAGGGAGAAGTTTAATCAAATGAAGAAAGGTTTCAAACCCTCTCCTTTTCGAAATCAGCAAAGGCAACCATCACAATCTGTGACTAAGCTAGCCAGAGTGATGGAGGACATGCCAAGAGGTCCAAAGGAGTTTAGAGAACCACTCTAATGCTGGAGATGCACAGAAAATCACATGCAGAGGAACTATCCACTTGAGAATGGGTATGTACGACAAGTTCATAACATTCAAGAAGCAGAAAGAGTGGGTCAAGTGGCAAGGATTGTTCCTAGAATTTATGCAGCGCTAGAGGATCGTCAGGAAGACCATCAGTCAATGGTGGTTGAAGTTGAAGGTAAGATTGCTGAGCAATCTATTTTTGTTTTGATTGACCCTGGATCTACTCATAGTTATATCACTCCTAGAATAGTTGATATTGGTGCTTTTAAGAAATTAAAGCATAGCAAATCATGGTTAGTTCAACTAGCCACTCGAACCAAGAGAAAAGTTAGTGAAATGGTAGAGAAATGTCCATTAGTCATGGATGGGTTAGTCACTTATGTCGACTTGAATTTTATGCCACTTGGTTGCTATGATATTCTCATTGGTATGGATTTGTTAGAAGCACAAAAGTTAAGCTTTTATGTTACTACAAGACTTTTGAATGCATGGATGAAGAAGGAAACCTAAGGGTTGTAAGATGTATTCCAAAGGTGATTTTTGTTAGGAAGATTTCAACAATGCAGCTGAAGAATTTATGTAGGAAAGGTTGCAGATTGTATGCAACCCATGTTTTGGAGGCAACAGAGAATGATACTCCTAGATTGGAGGAATTTCATGTATTGCAGGAATTCAAGGATGTTTTTATTGATGAAATTCTAGGTCTTCCTCCAAAGAGAGACATTGATTTTACAATTGACCTTGTGCTTGGAGTAACACCAGTGTCCAAGACACCCTACAGGATGAGCACATCAGAATTGTTAGAGCTAAAGATGCAACTGCAAGAGTTGTTGGAAAAGAAGTATATCAGGCCAAGTGTGTCTCCTTGGGGAGCACCAGTTCTATTTGTGAAAAAGAAATATGGTACACTCAGGTTGTGTATTGATTACAGACAGTTGAACAAAGTCACTATGAAGAATAAATATCATTTACCTCAAATTGATGACCTTTTTGATCAAATGAGAGGAGCAAAGGTATTTTCCAAGATTGACTTGAAGTTTGGTTACCATGAGGTAAGAATCAAGGACGAGGATATTCATAAGACAACCTTCAGAACAAGGTATGGACACTATAAGTTTGTAGTGGTACCATTTGGTCTCACAAATGCATCAGCTACATTTATGTGCCTCATGAATAGTGTTTTCAACAGGTATCTAGACTAGTTTTTTCTTGTCTTCCTTAATGACATTCTTATTTATTCTAAGAATGAAGAAGAGCATGAAGAACATTTGAGTATGACATTGAAATTGATAAGGGAGCATAAGTTTTATGCAAAGTTGAGCAATTGTGATTTCTATAGAGATAGAATTCATTATTTGGGTCACATTATTTCAGAGAAAGGAATATCTGTGGACCCTGAAAAGATTGAGGCCATCATGAATTGGCCAAATCCAAGAAATGTGGCAGATGTGAGATCTTTTATGGGACTTGTAGGATACTACAGAAGGTTCATTGAAGGATTCTTCAAGGTTGCACATTCCATCACTTCTTTGCAAAAGAAGTGGATAAAGTTTGAATGGAAACCAAGATGTGAGGGGAGCTTCTAGCAGTTGAAGAATCTTCTTACAAGTGCACCAATTCTGAAAATTGCAAACCTAGGAAAAGACTTCGTGGTGTGTGTTGATGTAAGAAATCAAGGACCTGGAGGAGTTCTTATGCAAGACAACCACGTGGTGTGCTATGAGTCCATAAATTTGAAGGAACATGAGAAGAACTATGCTACTCATGATCTAGAACTTACATCCATAGTACATGCTCTCAAGATGTGGAGGCATTACTTAATGGGCAGAAAATTTGAGCTAAGGACAGACCATTCAATCATTCAATTCTTCCAGAATAGCAGTTGAGGTAGTTAATTCCTTGAGAAAAGCAAGGCATGGGAGTCGGTTTCGTGACTGAGATTTCTTGCAGCTTGCAATCTGGAAAGCCGCGTTCTTTCTTATGAAGCAAGTAATCATGAGGATGTGTGCCCAGTCCATCATCCTTGTTTTCACCTAAAATTTGTTGGTCAGTTTGAAAAGGAAGGGGGGTTTTTCATTGTTCACTATCTTGAGTCGGGGACACTAGTTTCCCAGTGCTGTTCAACATCCTGCAGACACAACATGAGATAACAGTGTGTTGCTACGCGTTTCTGCAAATATTTTCTTTTGTTGAGACCCTGGTTGATGGGTTACAGTGTTATTCTAAACTACAGAGTGGTATGAAACCTCGTTTCTCTGTGTTACAGTGTGGAACCTTGTGTTGCCGAGTTACCCTAGTTTGGGTCTGGTTGTTGTGATGTGCACCCTGGTTTTGGGTGTGAATAGTACGCAAGACTTAGGAGTGGAGGACACACCGAATGGGCTTGATAAACCTAGTGAAGAGTGGAACCTCACGAAAAGATAAGAGTAGCTAGTGAATCTTCTCGGCACGCCCTGAAGAGCACTAGAAGGGAAGGTATAGCCCTAGGGACTGTGTAGCAGAGAAGGGGATACTTCCTTGTGTTGGGGTGTAGGTGATGTGGATGCCAGACCAGATAGATCTTGTGGAGGTGTCCCTAGCTCTTGAATGAGCCACTATCTTAGCAATTCTTCCTTTCCACTACCTTAAAAACCTGCGAAAACCCAAACATAGATTGGCTTGGATGACATCCTGTGAAACCCAATTGTATATTGGCTTGGATGGGAATCCTGTGAAACCCAATCGGACATTGTATTGGTTGTGTCTTGTTGTACATTTGGCCATGTGTGACCCTTGGTTAGAAAGCGTGATAAACCCAACTGTTAGCTGGATTGGATGAATAGCTTATGAAACCCAGCAACGAGATGGCTTGGTTGAGTAGCCTGTGAAACCCATCTGTTAGTTGGATTGGCTGGTCCTTAATGTGAATGTTGGATTGACTGTGTGCAGTCTGTGAAACCCAACTGTTGCTGGCTTGGATGAATACCTTGTTAAACCCAACAGTGTATTGGCTTGTTTTTTCCTGCATCCTGTTAAACCCAATTATGTATTGGCTTAGCTGGAAAGTCTGTGAAACCCAACTAAAGGTTGGATTGATTGTGTGTGATATGATCTGGTTGTGTGTGAGTCTATTATTCCCTAGTTCCTTGTGGAATTCATGCACAACTCGGGGGTGGCAGTTGTGTTGAGAGATTAATGAACACAACTGGCCTATGGTTGGGTGGAATGTTGTAGGGACATAGCTAGTTGCGGGACAACTTCATCTTCAAGCTAAGTATTCTCTATTATTCTTATTTATGCAATTTATTTGCTTATGAATGAATTGAAATGTTGAATGCTTGTTAAAGAATCAAGTAGAGCTTATTGTTGATTAAATGTTCCTGCATTTTCATTTGTATATGGCTTGTATGTTTCAATTCATTCTTCTTATAATCATGGTTACAGAGTCAGAAGGCATCTGACTTAAGCATTTTCGCACACTAGAATCTGCCCGCGAGAGTCGGAAGGTGTGAGGTAGAAGAGAGAAATTGAAACAAAGCAGAATGTGAGTTTGCGCACTCTAGGATCCTCCTACGGAAGGAGGAAGGTGGAAAATAAGATAAAGATAAGGCAGAATGTTGGCTTTTTGCACCCCAATATCCGCCTATGGAAGGAAGAACACGGGAGCTGAAAAGCACCGAAAATTCTAAGGTAAAAGTGTGTTTTCCGTACCCCGAAATCCGCCTGTGGAAGGCGGAAGGTGGGAGGCAGAAAATGGGAAAAAGGTTAAGGAAAAAGTTATTTTTCCGATTTTCGAGGTCTGCAGCAGAAGGAGGAAAGTCGAAAGGCAAAGTGATCGTTTCACGGTTTTCTGATTTTCGAGGTCCCACCGGTAGGTGGAAAGGCAAAAGTCGGAGAGTGGAAAGCCGAAAGACCAAATGATCATTTCATGGAGTTTCTGACTTTCGAGGTCCGCAGCGGAAGGAGGAAAGGCGGAAGTCAGAAGGTAGAAAGTCAAAATACAAGGTGGTCATTTCATTGAGTTTCTGATTCCTGAGTTCCACATCGGAAGGCGGGAAGTGGTTGAATGAATGCGTCGCATATTATGTTTCCGGTTCCCAGATTCCTCAGCAGAAGGCGGAAAGGATAATGGTGAAGGTAGAGGGTGGAAAGGTCGGGCTCGATGTAGAAATGACCTTTCTGGTTACAAAGTAGATCTGTTGATGGCAGAATGACTGTTATAGTGGGTTTTAAACCTAAGAATGAATGTTAAAGGATGTTACATGTCCCATGACTGTGTTAAAGAGAGAGAATGAACTGCAAGTTTTAAATTATTCCGCATATCAGTTTGGTGTATGGGCACCAAGTTCATGGACATCCTGGTATATCAAAGTAGAGGGTACGCTACATTGTGGTATCAGAGCGAGCATAGAAGTCACATTTCTCCTACAAGGAGGAAGGGGACGTGATAGTCCATGAGATCACTAGCTCAAGTGAAATATGGAATAAAAGGCTCGCTCACATCAAATACAAACCATTACTCTATGTGAGAAAAGTAGTATCTGGTTTACCAGATTTGAAGACGAATCATGAAGGAAATTGCAAAGGATGTGCAAGAGGAAAGAATATCAAGAACCATTTTCGAAGAGTGAGACGAAGACTAAAGGTACGTTGGAATTAATTCATTTTGATGTATGTGGTCCAATGCCCTCCACATATTTAAGTGGATATGAATATTATGTTATATTTATTGATGACTATTCAAGAAAGACATGGATATACTTCTTGAAAACAAAGAATGAAGTATTTGGGAAATTCAAGGAATTCAAAGCCTTGATAGAGAACCATTTAGATAGAAGAATCAAGACAATCAGAACAGATAATGGTGGAGAATATACTTCAAAATAATTTGAAGACTTTTGTAAAGAATTTGGAATCAAGAGGGAACTAACCACTCCCTACAATCCCCAACAAAATGGTGTTGCGGAAAGAAAGAATAGGACCATTATCGAAGCAATGAAGAAAGTGATACATGATCAAGATATTCCTATGCATCTATGGGCTGAAGCAGTAAGAACAATAGTTTATGAGCATAATAGATTATCCCATAGTGCTGTTGATTTCAAGAATCCAGAATAAATGTACACACATAAGAAGCCTGAAGTGAGCCATCTCAAGATATTTGGTTTTCCAGTATATGTTCACATTCCAAAAGAAAAGAGAACCAAGTTGGACCCTTCCGGAAAGAAGGGAATATTTGTTGGATACCATGAAGGATCTGAATCCTTTAGGATATACATTTCAGGATTCCATCACATAGATATTAGTAGGGATGTAACGTTTAACGAAGAAACAACTCTTAAGAAATCTAGAAAGTGTCATAATGAAGAAGTATATGAAGAGGATGTACCTCCCAGAAAGTAGAAGTTGCACCCTCTCCTGAAATACAAGCATCAGAAGATCATGATACGCTAGAACCTCAAGAACCCCCTACTATGGACATATCTCAAAAGAGAAAACCTGCTTGGGTAAGAGAAATCATGCAAGAATCATAACTGTATGGATCTCCAGAAGGATCCACAAGAACAAGCAAGAGATCAAATCCATTCTCTAGCTATGCGGCCTTCATGTGTGATATTGTAGATCAAGAACCTACCAGTTATGAGGAATACGTACATAAGAAAGAATGGGTAGAAGCAATGATGGAAGAATACTAGTAAATAATGAAGAATGTTGTTTGAGACATAACACCCAAACCAGAAAACAAGAGTGTGGTATCTTCTAAGTGGATCTACAAGATAAAACATGCAGCTGATGGAAGTATTGAAGAATACAAGGCAATATTTGTGGCCAAAGGATTCTCTCAGAAAGAGGGGATTGATTATGAAGATAAATTTGTTCCAGTAGCAAGGTACACTTCCATCAGAACCATCATGGCACTTGCATCCATGATGAAGTGGAATCTACACCAGATGGATGTAAATACAACCTTCCTGAATGGTGTGATTGAGGAAGAAGTATACATCGAACAACCACAAGGATTTGGAGTTGAAGACAGAGGGACTCACATATGTAAGTTGAATAAGGTTCTATATGGAATAAAGCAAGCTCCTAGAGCTTGGTATGGAATAATAGATAGATTCTTGAAAATCTTGGGCTTTACCAAGAGTAATGCTGACCCTAACCTTTACTTGAAAGTTATGGATGATGAACCTGTCATACCATTTCTATATGTGGATGACTTATTCCTGACAGGAAATGAGAAACAGATTGCAAATTGCAAGAAGAAGCTTGCTGAAGAATTCGAGATGAAAGATATTGGATTGATACACTATTTTCTCGGCTTGAAAGTATGACAAATCCCAGAAGGAATATTTCTGAACCAGGGAAAGTATGCAATGGAAATATTAAAAATATTTGATATGTTGGATTGTAAAGCCATGGAAACACCCATGGATACCAACCTGAAGTAGTTATCTAATGAATCATCAGAGTTAGTAGATGTGACTCAGTACAAACATATTATTAGGTTGTTGATGTATCTGACGAATACTAGGCTAGATATATGCTTTGCTATGAACACCCTGAGTCAGTATCTATTTAAACCTAGACGTGTTCACCTGATAGCTGTAAAGCATGCGATGAGGTACCTAAAAGGTACAATAGAATTTGGACTATACTATGATGGAGACCATGACTATAGATTGTATGGATATATGGATTCAGATTGGGCAGGAAGTTTCGTAGAAAGAAAGAGCACCTCAGGTGGATGTTATTTTCTGGAATCTACCATGATCTCATGGTTTAGCAAGAAACAATCCATTGTTGCTCTCATCACGGCCGAAGCAGAGTACATAATAGCCTGTTCTGCTAGTTGTGAAGAGATATGGCTTCGGAAATTGATGCCTGTTCTATTTGACTTGAAGTTGGACACCAAAGTGATTCTATGTGACAACCAGAGTTGTATAAAGATGACAGAGAATCCCGTGTTCCATTATAAATCATAACACGTAGAAATATGATATTTTTACATAAGGGATATGGTACATAAGGGAGCTATAAAAATCAAAAAAACATTTGTCTCGAGTAAAGTTTGAATACTTCCGTGAAAAGCTTAGTGTAGTCCGAAAAGACTTTCCTTGAAGGGAGGAACAATGATGATGATGATGAAGAGTTTCCTCACAAGGAGGAACAATGATGATGATGTTGAAGACTTTCCTCACAAGGAGGAACAATGATGATGATATAGATCTTTCCTCGTAGGGAGGAACAATGATGATGATGTTACAAAATTTCCTCGCAAGGAGTAATGATGATGATATGGACCCTCCTCGGAAAAGGGGAGCAAGTTGATCGTATGGACCCTCCCTAGAAAGGGGGAGTGATGATGAGACTATCACTGTGAATGAGATGGAACTGATGCACTCGTACATAAAAGGCCAAGTGTGCTTGCGGATGCTGATGAGGTACGACATTTACTTGTGGATGAAAGTATCCTCTCTTGAGGATGGTCTTGCAGTGAAGAACACTCTGCTCTTGAGAGTGGTCCTAGCCCTTACCGACTGAGGATGGTCCTCTAGATGATACTCTCTTTTGGAGAGTGATCCTACTGTTAGGATTATAATCCTCACTTGTCCAAATTGGTCAATTATGCCTAAATTAGGAGTCTTTTTAGTCATTATTGAGTGACAAGTACCATTGGGTTCACATAGCCTAATTGGGCCACATGTACCAGCCACTAGAGTGTGGGGAACACTAATTGAGGCTAACTGCCACTGACTTCACTTGCATGCATCAGTTTAGGAGCCTCCTAGACCAATCCATACATTTTAGGAGCCACTGGGAGTGCCGGCACCAACATCCTTTAGTTGAGTTCAGTTGGTGACTAGTCATGCCTAACTATGAGTTAGTTACATTCAGTTACAGTCAGTTATATTCAGTTAACGCTATTCTTTGCATGACTGCATGTGGAAAGGCACCTTGTCTCACCTACCCCATTAGTTAGGCTAGTTTAACTTATTCTAATTGATTGAGCCACTGATTTAGACAACTGGAGTTAGCTAGTTAAGCTCCGATAGTGATTTAGACATGTCCAGTTTTCCATGCAGTTAGATTGAGTCAATCAATTTAAATTTCTCTCTCATGAATTTGAATTATCTAGTTATTAATAACAGTGTATTGCATTGTAATAATTATCCAGATTGTATCCATTTAATTTTTTGATTAATGAAAGAATTATACATCTACAACCCATTTTTCGCACCGTTTCATGTCAATTATGAGTAAATTGTTTGTGAGATCTATTTGTGAGTTTTATCTTGGTTCATAGATTCCTGTGAGCTCAATTTTTATACCTACATTCACTTGTAGGATGGTGTCATAGACAAGAACACTCTCTTGAGATTGGTCCTAGTGTTAACAGGCTAAGGATGGTCTACAATGAGTCCTGCATTCATTTGCTGACAATGTGGTCATGCATTAATTTGCAGACGATGTCTGCATTCAGTTGCAGATGATGTGGTCCTACATTAATTTTCGGACGAGATCTGCATTCAGTTGCGAACGATGTGGTCCTGTATTCATTTATGGATGATATTTGCATTCAGTTGCAAATGATGTGGTCTCACATTCATTTGCGGATGAGATCTGCATTCAATTGTGGACAATGCATTCCTACATTCATTTGCGGATGAGATCTACATTCAGTTGCAGTCAATGTGTTCCTGCATTTATTTGTGGATGAGATCTACATTCATTTGTAGACGATGTGGTCCTACATTAATTTGCGAATGAGATTTGTATTCATTTGCAGACAATATGAACCTGCATTCATTTGTAGATGATCCAAATGGTTGATTATGTGGACCCTCCTCGTTAAGGGGGAGTAGGATGATGAGTATTGCATCATCGTTGGACTTATGTCCAAAAGTGATAGGGATTGATCATCCCACAAAGAGATCATGTGTGTTGTAGGTAATGATGCTTCTGACGATGTTATTGATCAACAGATCAAGCACGGATGCAGACGATGAAAGTATTGATTGAAGGATTAAGTGATCAAGTGCTACAAAGGATTGAGTGATTGATTGTTGCAAAGGATCAAGTGATCGAGTGTTGGAAAGGATTGAGTGATGGAAACAATCAAGTGATCAAGTGCTGCAAAGGATCTAGTGATCAGGTGCTGCAAAGGATCAAGTGATTAAGTATAACAAGAAGATGAAGATCAAAGTGTTGCTGCAAAGGATCAAGTGATCGAGTGCTGCAAGAAGATGAAGATCAAAGTGTTGCTGCAAAGGATCAAGTGATTGAAAACTAGAGAAGATGAAGACTCGGTGCTATAGAAGATGGTGTTCCAGTACTGAAGATGTTCCAGTAACAGTTCCAGTTGCTGATGATTGCTGAAAACTTCCTATGACGTATATATGTATTAGCTTGATACTGCTGATGATTCACTCTCTCCTTGCTCCTATAGTTGATGATGTTGTATTCAATAGAATACCTTTCTCGTTAAGGGGGAGTGTTAAAATATTGTAACTTCAAAGAATATTCTAAATGTATTTTACTGATGTAACCCTAGGGAGAAGTCTTATTCCTTTGTCGAGATGATACTATTGTATTTAGTCATCATAGAGTCATGAGGTATAAGCTCCATTGTAAGTTGGGTCAATAGTACCCTCTTAAATATAATATAATATTGTTTTATGTCTTCCTAGGTGAAGTCGGCCCAATAAGTTTGATGGGGATGACTTGTTAGGGTAAAATTCAAGTGACAAAAAGAGTATAAATAGAGGATTTTTGTTCTTGATTTTACCACACACACTCACTTGTGTATAGCGCATAGGGGAGAGAGAGAGAGAGAGAGAGAGAGAGAGAGAGAGAGAGAGAGAGAGAGAGAGAGAGATCAGCAAGGAGAAGGAGTACATGTTTTAAGGTTTTATCTTATACATCTATATAGAGGAAGTTTTGCTGGGTTTTATTCCCCTTGAGGGTTTCCAAGGATAAATCCCTGTCTATCTTGTGATTGTGTTTCTTTCGGTGATTCTGCGTAAGCTATTGATGTGAAATTGGATTAAACACTAATGATATCTAGCTAAGCATATGAAATATTAACACCCCTCCCCTAGTGACTAGTGGCATCACAGGCAAAAAATATCCAACTAGGTTTTAACCTCAAGAAGAAATCACAAACAAAAGAAGCAGACATCATGGTCTCCTAAAGAATCACAATCCTAGGTTTGGTAAGATCTAGAAATTGTTTTAAAGCAACTATTTTAGGGCCATTTCCTAAGCCCCTATTGTTAAAAGAGATCAATATCATTCTAAAACCTCCAAAGGGGATGTCGTATCTCTAAGTCCCCGTAAAGAGAATCCAAAAACTTGACTAGGAGAAACACTTAAACCCCTGTCAAGTAGTAAAGGAATAACTGGATTTACAAAGGCATTGTCAAAAATAGAGTGTTCCTTACCCATAGGACCAATCCCTTTTCCTTTCCTAGTTTTTCTAGGTTTTTTGTTGGAATCGTAGGAATTATCCACATCCTCCATCGAGTAAATAGGGATAGGCTTTAGGGAAACAAATGGTTCTAACAAAGTATACCTTGTTGGTTCAGACAAAAAAAGGGAATTGAAGAGGGAGACAAATTAACGTCTAAGACCGGTGGTCAAGAAAAGGGTAGAGGTGGACAATCAACATAATTGAAGATAGAAATATCAATATCCTCCACTCTAGGGGAATCCATTAAAAGAGAGAAAGTAGGGTCCAATTTCAGGGAATCCTCAAGGATAGCCTTCCCCCTTAGGGTAACCCCACATTTCGAAACAAAAACAACCCTACCATCCACACACTTAGAACCCAGAGAAAACTCACCCCCATCCTCTTTAGGATAATTAACATACATAACACTCAGAATATTGACAACATGAAGAAATTTCAACAAGATGGGTATCGATTGTGCAAACTTACCAATGAAATAAAGTGCATATGCCTGGTCCATGGGGATAGGGAAGCTGAGATCACGCTCCATTGGTTCCAATTCTTCCTCAACAACATCCTTGACAACATGAACCTTGCAGAAATCCAAAGCACGAATAGGGAAATGTGCTTTCGAGTGTCTGGTCTTCTGACAAATATGGCACTGGAACAGAATGTACCAATAGTCAAGGAATTGAATAAATGACCCACCTTCTCATCTAACCTCCATATCCTTTGGCATCCCATCAGTCGCAGAAATTTCTACCAGAACCATAGGAGCTTTTCGGCTAAAACCCAAAAGATGGTTGTCTTCAATTATAATGAATTTTCCAATAGTATTAGCAATACCCATTAAACCTTTATGATTTCATTAGTAAATAGGGAAACCAGGAAGAAGAAACCAAATGTGACACTTGTCCTTCTTTTCACGACAAGGATCAAAACCCACATGCCAACGTTTTAGCACTAAAGATCCATGTCCTATAACCCAATAATGGTCCTCAATAGCTTTCCTGTCATCCGCCAACAATAATTGAAAAATAACCCACCTATTTTGCAACATCATAACCCGCAGAGTGTTGACAATGAAATGTTTCCAGTGTTCCTTCACCCAAGAGAGGATTTACACTTTGAAAAGTTTTATAAACTCAAACTTACCCATCATGGCCCGCTACGTAAGTGCCAAAACCATATCCATTGTTACGTATTTTCCCAATGTTTCAGCACTAAAAAGCCATGTCCTATAACCAAATAAAAATTCTCAATGGCTTTCCTGTCATCCGCCGACAAGAATTGAAAAATAATCCACCCATTTTCTAGCATTATAACTCGCAGAGTGTTGACAATGAAAGGTTTCCAGTATTCCTTGATCCAAGAGGGGATTTCCACTATGGAATTTTTTATAAGCTCAAACTTACCCACTAGGGCTCGATGCGTAAGTGTCAAAACCATATCCATTGTTACTTCTTTTCCCAATACACACATCGGCTTGTAGCTCTTCACTTTTTCAAATGTGATCTTCATGTGCCTTTGCATAAAATCTGCTACAGAGGACGGGATAGAGTCCATACTTTTGGTCCATTTAGAGCTAGGGTTACCAGTAATAAACGAAACCAGTTCAGAAGGAACAACTCCATCCAAAGGTTCATCAACCCTCGCCCAAGGTTTGGTAGGTGAGAAAACCCTATTTCCAAAACACCCAAGTGGCGCTGAAATTGTTAACCCATATGTCGAGGATGGCACCTTACTAGAAGAATGTCCTAACTTGTCACAACTGACCGGAGATAGCATGCATGGAGTCAGTATCACCTTGGTGAAAATCACCTTTTCCGTCAGATTAGAGCGAACCCCTGAACATCTAGGTTCTTCATGAGACATAAATAGCCCCCCCCAAGGAAAATGAAATAAGTAAAAAAACCTCCTTGAAAACCACCAGGCTAAACCACCTAAAAATAGACCATGCAAGGGACAACGCCCCTCTCGTGACCACCACATACAAGCAAAACTGGTCCCTTCACGAGAGAACAACACAATGATAAAATAAGGTAAATTCCCACTTTTTGTACTGGTTGGTACTAGGTTTATCAAAATGATAAATTGGACTCCAGTGCATTGACTACTCTCATCAAGGAACCAATAATAGCAATACTCTGTTCCCAAAAAACAAAAGAAAACTACCTCAGGGGAACAACCACCAAAAAATTATACACCACACATCACAGGGATGAAAACAAGACCACATAAAACAATAACAGACTTGTGCCTACCTCACCTGCATGGTAACCAACCAGCCGAGCCTTCGTGTAGAAACCCTCCGTCTTCATCCTCCCTCCATCCCCACCATCGACATTACCCATTAACACTGCATATTTCTTTCCCCGATAAGGTTGTGCTTAAATATTATGTGTTCGAACCATCTCTATCCAAAATATAATAAATTATATCTCTAATAACATTTAAAAAAATCATATTTTTTATTTTTAATAAAAGTATTATTCTAAGATTAAAATAAATTTTTTAAAAAAATGCACAAAATTTTCAATTTTTATCTTTTATATATTAAATAATAAAAATAAAATATAACATAAAATAATATTTATAAATTTCAAAATATTTAATAAAAATATTAGAAAAATATCTAACAATATAATTTTATTATCCCATATCCTCCTCTCTCCCATAAAACGTCTTATTATTACTATCACAACCACTTAACTTATGGCCGATGAACATCGATAGGTCGCAAGTTAAGGGCCAGTGATAAGTTATTAGTTCCTTATTATCATCTTATTTTAGTTAAATGACTTATCTCTCACAATTATCTCTTACAAACTGTGAGTTATCCATGCATCAACTAGGAGTTATCCATGCATCAACTACTTGTTATCCATTCATCAACTATTTTTTATATTCTTTTTTTAATAATTGTTTATTTTGAATTTGTAACGAGTGCCAAATCAATCTAGATAATACACTTGTCTCATCTTTGCCCATAGATGAAAAAGCATAGATGCTTGTCCACCTCAAAATATCAAATAAATACACCTATACTAAAAAATATTATTTGTGTTAAAACTTTATTTCATGGAAGGATAATTACATAAAATCTCATACTTAATAATATATACCACGAAATCATATACATTATTAATATTTTATATTTTGTAAATAAAAAATTAACAAACATATTTAATATATATTTATAAAATTAGTTATAAAAATATAAAAGTTTAATTTTATTAAATAATAACAATAATGGTTTAAAATTAAGAAAAATAATTTTATATTTTGTCTATCAATGGATGAGCATTCACAATTTCTAATTGGAAAAAAACAAGAATCCTCAATTCATTTTCTTATAAAATAAGAATCTTCAATTAATTTTGTTAAAAATATTTAATATTATTAAAAATTTGAAAAAAAAAATATTTTATTAATATTATTAAAAATTTGAAAAAAAAAACATTTTAATAATATTTTAATAATATCATTCGCAGTGCATCAATTAATTTATGGATTATTATAATTAATTTTTTATTAATTAAAATAAAAATAAATGTAAATTTTTTTATTAAATATATTAGAAAACAATTGGTCAATTTTTTTTAATTTTTTGAAAATGATTTATTTACTATTTTAAATAAATATATCATAATATAATTAATTATTTTTTCAAAAAAAACCATATAAATGTTATTTATCAAGAAATCGCTTGTACATATATTGAAAGCTTTCTCCTATACTACTATAGGGTACTAACCAACCTATATCTTTATCTCTTTCTAAAATAATAAAGGTGTGAATCCTTAATAAAAAAATTAACTTCTCAAAAGAGCAAAAAATCCACAAAAAGCCCCAACCATGAGGTAGAAAAAACCTTTACAAAAGGAAATTATGACTCATAACTTTAACTTGTCTAAAAGACCTTCAATAGGCCTTCTAAAACCACAGAGGCATCCTACATCTCCTTATAGGCAAGAAGCCTTACCAAGATCCCACCAAGACTTAAAGGGGCCTCCTTTGATAAAGCATCTACGACAACATTGAACTCCCTAAATACATGAGAGACAGATAACTCCCTGAAAGAATTATGCAGAAATCTCACCTTTTGCTTCCACCACCTTAAAGCCATTACTTCCAAACAAGATTTTCTCGAAATCCAATTTATAATGACTTTAGAATCACCTACCACTTTGAGATGAACAAGATTACGAGAATTGACACAATATAAAAGACCCCACATGGTAAGTAATTATTTCCTAGTATTCATCCAAGCTTGCGTTCAAATACATGACCATCATACAATTGGAGAACCATACCTGCACCACACTTTCCTCTCTGGACCTAACAAGCTCCATCAAAATAACCAACAAGGCCTTTCTAAACAAAAGATGAGCCTGGAGAAACCTACCAGCAATAGCCTAAGGCGAGTTGCAAACCTCCTTATAGGCACCCAAAACCTTCTTAACAACCAATTTGTTATCTATAGCTTTGTTTTCAAACAACAACTGAATTTTATGAAGCTAAATTCCCCATGAAATAAAAAAGAAACTATTTATGTTCAGGCTGAAAAATATGCTAGCCAACTTGAAAGATTATTTTCAAAAGTGATAGAAACCCAACTACTATTGGTATTTAACACATATTTAACCATCCTCCATATTTGTTTTGTAAAAGAACAATGAACAAATAGATGATTAATAATTTCTTCCCCATAAAGACAAAGAAGACAAACATTAGGTCCCTAACCACCTTTCTTTAAAAAATTGTCCCAAGTTAGTACCCTATTAGCTAGAACCAACCAAATAAGTAGTTTTATCTTTAAAGGATAATTCCATTTCCACGGAACAGAATACCACCACCTATTATCATCATCATGCTAAGTAGAGAAATTGGATTCATAAGCCAACTTTGCAGTTACATGTCACGTGGCATCATCCAAAGACCAAGACAACTTATCCTCTTTATCTAAAAGAAAAATACCACTATGATCTAGCCCATGTAAATAGTGATTCCATTCAATAGCCTGAATCACATCTAACTGCAAATCTTCATCTTGGAGCCACTTATGACCACCACCATGCCCATTCCTCAAATTCCTAGCTTGACCAAAGAAAACAAATCTTTATTCTAATAGTCTCTATAACTGGTTTAGATAAGCTATAAACAATTTTTTATATTAATGAAAATCATGGATGGTAATCTTTTTTTCCTAGAAAAAAAATGGTTTAGATAAGTCATAATATTCCCTAATACAGACCCAAGGATATTCTCCAATAATTACCTTAACCTCATTCCCCACTTTCCAAGCAAGCCAACATCATAATCAAAAGAAAAATGTTTCTTTCTAATCTCTACTTACCCCTTTACAAAACTAAATTTAAACCCAAGTATAAAAGACTACAACATTTCTTCCAACCACTCAATTTACACTTAATTATGATTTTATAAATATAATAATATATATCAATTAACATATAACACACACCTATAATTAATCAAAAGAAAAGTGTTTTATTTCAACCTATCCCTTTACCATGTAACACATTCTCTTCTAAAATTGTAAAATTGAATGATTATCTAAGCTCATATTTTTGTTTACCAAAATGAAATCGAACTTTTGATTTTAGTAAAAGGTTTTTTGAATTATTTAATTTGTTTTTTAATAAATTTTGATTTATGATTTTATTTTTGTTTTTTACCACTTCATTATTTAAAAACTACATTAAGTTATATTCAAAATATTTATAAAAATATTTAACATTTAGGATACAAAATATTCATTTATCATTGTTCAAAATATATAAATATTCAAAATTAATAATATTGTAGTGAATATTTTATATCAAACTTGTTGATTTATTATATATGATTAAAAATAATTCATCAAAAAATTATATATATAAAAAATAGCTTTAGTTTTTTTCCAAAGAAAAAATTTATAAATATCTTTATTTACAATCAGCAGATGGCACAAAAGTCCATTATCACAAAGAGACCCAACCTTTTAAGCTGGTACTTACATGCAAGATACAGCTCCAAAAAAAAGCTCAAAAAACAAAATAATGTTCATAGGCATAAAAGCCATAACAAAAATACATATACAAACTGCTCGAAGAAATGATCATTAACTCCATCAACATAACTGCTCAAAACAGTTTCAAAACTGATCTCTGAAAGCTGTCTCTGATAGTGCCAAAAACATGGAATTGATCCATAACCAAAAAACCCTTTATGGAGGGTATCCTTCAATATACCTCCTACTAGCCCAGATTTTATGTTCAAAGGCCTAAGCATATCAAAAAAATGATAAAACTATTTCACAAAAAAACACATATAAATGTCCCAAAACATGATCACCATCGTCAACTAGTTCAGAACTAATCTGAGCATCAAACCATCATCAACCAGTTCATAATCCAAGTAGAAGAAGAAACAGGCTATCTCCAACAGTACCAAAGTCATATAAAACAGAAACTGATCATACCCCATGACCCAAAGAACCTTATAAAAGTTGTATTATTAGAAAACCTGAAAGGCTTCCACAACTTCATCTGCTCGATGTTCCATAATTGTCTAGGATCCTTCCAAAATCCTTCCTCCAGCTTTTGCCAAAGCATCTACAGATGAATTTCTTTCCTGATATATATGTTTGAACACAACATAATCGAAAGAATCAGTAGGTTTGTGTACATCCTTAAGAATCATGGCTAATTCTAAATTCATTAATTGATACTTACCAGATGCCCAGTTTATAACTAACTGGGAATCACCGAAAATATGAATTTTATCCAATGAATTCCTTCTAGCCAAATAGAGCAATAGCTTGAGGGCACATAATTCTGCAGAATTATTACTACCCATTCCTAAACCATCCTTAAAAGAGAAAAAATGAGCATCATATATATACAACATACCTCCAGCGCCACAAATGTTTGGTTCCCCTGCTGCAGATCCATCAAAGAAACCCCATGCATAGGTTTTATCAATAACTTCCACAGAAATAGTTCTAATAGAAGCCACAGAAATATTCTGCAGCATAGCCTTCATCATACCCAAACTATAGCTGGAAACCTGTGCAGGTGTCAGAGAAAGATCCTCAAAACAAGACAAGTTTATGGCCCTCCAGATAAACCATAAGACTATGATGGGTAAAGGTTTAAATTCAACAACCTCCATATTTAAACACCAAGTTCTGAAACAATCAGACACAGATACACCACTCCAAAGGTTATTGGGTTTTAAATTATCTGCAATAAGTAACCAAACACTCTGAGTAAATGGACACTCCACTCCAATATGATAATTGGATTCACATTCCACCTTACATAAGTAACACCTTCCCCGCCCTTCTCTACCTTTCATGTTAAGAACATCCCAAGTCAATGCTTTACCAGAAAAGATAAACCAACAATTTTTTTTTGTTTTAAGTGGGCATTTCAATTTCCATAAAACTTTCCACCACCAGATATGTACCACATCCCTCTACATGAGTTGTGGATAACCTTCCTTAGGTGTATACTTACCAGTTTTGGATAAATTCCAAACCAGAGCATCATCCTCGTTTGAAAGCCTGGCATGACTAGATTTAAGAATGGCTAAATAACCATTCCACATAGCAATCTCTTGAGGATCAGTAAATCCTATAAAATCAGCATTAAACCATTGCTGAGCCTTCAATGCTGTCAAACCATGAAGACCAATGTCAGATAAAAAATAGAAACCTGCCAAATGTAATTTTTCAATCATGGAAGAAGGAAAAGCATGTCTCCATTTGCATCCTATCCAAGGATCTACTCCAATATGAACAACATTTCCATTTCCAATATTCCATACCAAGAAATTACCAATAATATCAAAATCCCAAAGAACAGCTTTCCAACATATTGATATACACTTTTTCTTTTTAACAGGAGATCTAATCCATTCCAAAATATTCAATGGATGAATATATTTTTGCACAACAATGTTGACCCATAGGCCCGTTCCATGAATTATATTCCATACATTTTTAGCTGCAAGGGCTTTAGCAAAAACAACAGGAACTTTTAGTCCCCAACCACCCAGAGACTTTGGATTTGCCAAATTCTTCCAGGATGTCCAAGGTAAACCAATGGACTTCTGATTACCAGACCAAAGGAATTTAAAACAAAGCTTTCTAATCTTCTCGATAATCCCCATTGGTAACCAAAAGTGCATCCAAAAGACCGGAATGGCCTCTAATACTGCTTTAATCAGTATCAACTTACTCCCATTAGATAACCAACGGAAGCTCCAATTGTTAATCCTCTTTTCCACCTTAATAATCAGCCAGTCCCAATCCTTAGTGAGGTATCTGCAAGGTTTGAGATAAAAACCAAGGTATTTCATCCCATTTTCAATTCTGTTAACAGGAAATGAAAATATATTCTGTAAAGTAATAACCTCTGATTCTTGCAAACAAGAAAAATATAAAGAAGATTTATCATTATTAATCTTTATCCCAGATGCCTTGCAGAAGATCATTAAAATCTCATATAAAGTGGAAAGAGATTGTTTGGATCCATCATTGACCATTACAGCATCATCCACAAACATTACATGTGTTAAAACAATATTATTACCAAAAGATAATCCATGATAGCTCCCACAGTCTTTGGCAAATAGAAGAGCCCTTCCTAACCCTTCAACCACAATAAGAAATAGTAGAGGTGCCAAAGGGCATCCTTGTCTAAGTCCCCCTACCAGACTTAAAGAAAGCAATAGCAACTCCATTAATGAGCAAGGAAAATGATACAGAAGAAAGGCTACTCATGACCCAAGTAATGAAATTCCCAGCAAAGCCCATTTTGGAAAGAATGACCCGGAGATAGGTCCAACTTACCCGATCATAGGCTTTAGATAAATCAATTTTTAACATTACAGCCTTGATATATTTACTGTGCATAGAATGCATACCTTCCTGTATGACCCCAACTGCATCATGTATCTGCCTGCCTAGCAAAAACCTAAACTGTTCCCCAGAAATACACCGACCCAACACAGTTTTGATCCGAATTGATATTATCTTACCAATAATTTTGTAAACAAAATTACACAAAGAAATAGGCCTAAAATCCTCGAAGGATGAAGGTTGATCAATCTTTGGGATGAGAGCAAGAAAAGTTGAATTGAAAACCGCAGGGGTTTTTCCACTTACCCGAGAAAGCTCAATAACTCTCAAAAGATCCTCACCCAGAACATCAAAAAGACATCTGTAAACCTCAACAGGGATCCCATCAGGTCCCGAACTCTTACATTTTTACTAATAGATAGGATATGCTGAATATCTTGCAAAGTAACAAGCTTCATAAGATCAACAACTAAAATAAAGGTTTGTGGGGTTAGATTTACTCTCACTTTTAGTCGTGCTTCTTGATAATTCATAGGCGTTTTTATAAGTCAATTATGTTTTTATTTTCTATTCGATTTTTATTGATTTTTGTGTTTTTTTAATTAATGTTATGTGATTTGATCAATCTTCATAATATTTAAACATTTTTCAAAGGTTCATTTTTAGAATTTATTTGATTTTTAAGAGATGGCAAATGGTGGTATCTTGAGATCATATTAGTGGGCTTGGCTATTAATTTGGTGGATATTCAAAGAGTTTTGATTTTACTAAGTTTATACTCCGAGAACAAAATTATTTGGGAAATCACGATATGTATTAATTATGTGGTTATGAATTTACATATTATCTTAAATTTTGGATTTATTTGAGTACATTCATTTCATGGTAATAATAATTTTTATGCTTAAATGTATTTTTATTAAGATTTAAATAAGATTTAAAGAAAGGAGTAACAATTTGTTTTTTTTCATATCTTTTTTTTAATTAAATAGTATTTGTTTTATGCTTATATTAACTCTAACAATATGGTATGAATAATGAATATAAAATTATATATTTTATCCTTTGTTTAACAACTAGCTATCTTTACAAAACTAAGTGGTTGGTTGTGCCTATCAGCATTCATCAACCACTTTACTTGTGGTTGTGCTAGTTGTAGTTATAAAAACAATGGGGATGTAGCTTGCACTAGTAGCTCTGGTTCTATGTAGAAGAGAACACCATCAACATTTAATTAAATCTCCATCTCGATCCAATGTGGGTACAAGTTGTTGAGCATAGGTTGTCATTGATGACACCCATTAATGACAAAGGATTGACATGAAGCCAAAGCAAGCAAGCAAGCAAGTGTGTGGATGGAAAAAGATGACAAAGGGGGATGACATGGCATGAATGAGCCAAATGACCCATTATGTGGTCATTTGTGTTTTATATGGCTATTGGTGGCATGATGGGGTCTTGAAACCCTTAGAGATGACCATTGTGCATAAGAAGTGTTAAACGGTGGTTTAAATGACTTGTGAACATTAAACACCATGTTGGTCCTTGAATGTGTTGGTTCATTATACCATAACTGGATGATATGTGGTCATTGAAGCTCAAAGGGATGTTTGAAGAGGTCTTTACACCTAAAACATTGAAGACATTCTAGTGTTTAAAGTCAACACAAGATTGTGTGAAGTAATTAATATTTGTCTTTAGCAGGTCGGCTCCACAAACAATACTAATACGAAAATTAAAAAAAAAAAATCCTACAAGTTGGCTCAGATAAATACCTTGAAAAATGACTATATATAATCTGTCAACGACTTCATTTGGGGTGTGGTGAATTGATGAAAAACTGCTTTGAAATTCAGATAACCTACCGATGCAAAATTCATGGAGCAGTTGAGCCTACTGAGGATAAATTCGTGGAGTAGTTGATCCTACTGAGGCTAAATTCGTAGAGCAGCTGCTGGGTTGAAGAGGGATGATCTCTAATTTTTGAAATGTTTATTAAGGCAACAGACATGAGAGCTCTGACAAAAATTCGGACTGTGGAATTTGATGGGGTAAAAGATAGCCCTGAGTTTTTGGGTGTAGAAGATGGACTGGGGAAGCTACAGTGAGAGGAGAGGGTTCTTTTAAATCTCATTCCTTTTTAATTTCGGGAGTACATCTTTGGTGAATAACTTTGGTACAAGTTTTTGTAGCAACAGAAAAATGTGGATTGAAATTCGTGGTAATGACTATCTCTTATATCTTTGGATGTGGGAGTTCTAGTGGTGATTGCTGTTCTGAATTAGGGTTGACTGAGGAAGCAATTTAGGCATCTAAGAAGTTCTGAGTTAGAAATGAAGTGAATGCTGGTTAGAGTGGAATCTTGGGGTTTGATTGTATCTTTATAATTATGAACTAAACCATGTATGTTTTAATTCCTTGAAGCTGGGTTGTAACTGTCTATGTAATTTTTGGACTAAGTGTGGAAAGTTTTATAGTGACAAAAGCATGACATGACAAGTGAAGACATTTGAGGAAATAAGCAGACCTTGAATACATGTGCAGACCTTGATAGTTAACAGGTGCAATTTATCTTGTGGACATGAGCATATTTAGATGATGAGCAGATATTGTGGACATTAGCATACATTGATGACATAAGCTGATATGCAGAGGACTATAACACTGACAAACAGTGACAGGTCATTGGACAAATGACATGACAGAGTTGATCAGATTGGCATGACAAGAGCCTAGTGAAATATGACATGATAGTGTACTGGACAGGACAAGTGATGACACTTGAAGACATGAGCATAGGTAAATGATAGAGCAATCGAATTGGTGACAAGGTTGACAATGATGTATGAGATGTAATGTGGCAAATATTTACTTATGATACAAGTTGGGTCTTGTAATTATTTTTCTTAGTAGGATATAAGAAAAGACCAAGCAGAGTCTTGGATAGAAGTAGGTGCTTCTGTATCAGTAGGTGTTGATTTACCTCACGGTCACAGCCGTTGAAATACAAAAAGATTACAAACATTATATATTGTGTATCTTTTGCAATGTGTTGATGATTATGTGTTTTATTTGATGAATGATGGATTATCGAAGCACAGTCTATTGATGAATATGATGTTGAATTGAATGTGGAATGATGAATTAAGTTTTAGGGTTTGAAGAAGTTCAAATTTGAAGTAAGTCAAGGCTCACCAACTCACCCCCCCCCCTCTTTGTTAGCCAATGTGTCTAACAATTGGTATAAGAGCCAGGCCTTCAATATAAGCCTAACAAGCTTGAAGGGATTTCAGAACACAATCATGGAAGGATCATAAAATCTCATTGACTATGAAGTTTCGATTTTGGAGAAGTCAGATTACTTTGGTTGGAGAAATAAAATGAAAGTTACTTGAAGCAATTCGGTGTTTGGGAAATAGTGGTTAATCCAGCTAACCACCCCAACCAGAAGACAAAGGAAACAGTTGAGAAAGACAATAAAGTTGCATTGAAGTTATTGATGGATGAACTATCAAGCCCTATCAAAGAAAGCATTGGAAAGTACACTTCAGCCAAGGATCTCTGGTTCAAGCTGGAAGAAGAATACCAAAGGAGGAGTCAAGACAAAGAAGAGGAAGCAGAAGTCAAGGAAGAAAAGCAAGAAGAAAAGCAGGTACAAGCTTCAGATACAAGTGAAGGTAAGTACTCTTTAATGGGTGATAAATCTAAATGTAATGATGATGAAGTTGTTCTTACAGAAGATGAAAAAGAAGTTTTGTTGAAAGCAAATAATGAATTTTCAAGCACTTTGATAGATATTGATCTTAGATCCAATCCAGGACTTAAGAATAAAATGACGAGGTCATTTGAAAAATACAAAGAGGAGACAAAAGCTTTGTTAATGAAGTTAAAACTCAAGAACAAAGACTTGCAAGTTAAGCTGCAAGTTCAAAATGATGAAATCAATGAATAAAATGACGAGGTCATTTGAAAAATACAAAGAGGAGACAAAAGCTTTGTTAATGAAGTTAAAACTCAAGAACAAAGACTTGCAAGTTAAGCTGCAAGTTCAAAATAATGAAATCAATGAATTGAAGATTGGATTAGAAAAAGAGCAAGAAGATATTGGTGTAGATCCTAAAGATCTTGAAGAAGCAAGATGGGTTAATACTGATCTAAAGATCTAGTTGGAAGAAGCTAAAAGAATAGAATATGTTATGAAGTTTTAGCTGGAAGAAAAAGAAAGAGAACATCAGAGGCTTGAAATGGAAGTTGTTGGACTTAGAAAGAAGATGATAAGTCAAAAGATCATGTGAAGTTCAATGAAAGTTCAGTCATCCTAGATGAAATTCTGAAGTGTTAAAGGCTTTCCTCTGACAAGTCTGGCCTTAGGTTTAATAAGGAAGAAGACAAATTGAAAGAAGTCTTGGGGTCCCCCAGAACTCCTAAAGATGAATCCAGCAAGGCTGTTCATACACCTGCACATGCCAACAAAGAAGTTGAAAATTCAAAAGTACCTCAGGAAGCTACTCCCACTCATCAAAGCCATTCATTTGAAAGAAGAAGGACAACTCCAAAATGGAGCCAAACATCAAGGTATGAAAATAGATTTAATGGATATTGTTATTCTTGTAATGGATTTGGTCACAGGGCTATGGATTGCACATTCCAAGGAAGAAAAAATAATGGAAGTCAAATAACATGTTGGGCATGTGACAAAGTTGGACATGTTGCTTCTAGATGTCATACTTTGAGATGCTTTACCTGTGGTGTTTTTGGCCATAAAGCCCAAGTATGTGCAAGTCTAAGAAGACAGTCAATGAGAAGCTTCTCATATCTATCAACAAGGAAATTCTATGAATCTTGGAAGAAGAATGACACAGGAATTTTTAAAGGTAAAAGGAGAAATGATGTCATCCAAGGACGCTCTAAGGTATGGGTAAGAAAGAACATTCTGCTAGATTTAAATGAAGTGGATGATAAATGTAAAAATGAAGATGGATGCCACATGGCAAGCCAAACTTGAGGTATTTCAAATATATTAATTCACCTTGAGTTCATTATTGGAGGATGGACTCAATGGGAAAATGATGGATGCTCCAAAAGAAGTAACATGTCCAAGGATCGTGGTCACAACTGGCATGGTGCTCGGGGGAGAAATATTGACATTTTTATCATTGTATGATGAGCAACATAATTGATAAGGGGAGCATCCAATGCATTGCAAAAGTATTTTGAAGAAATCTATTTTACAGGATTGACAAAGTATATGTAGCACAAGATCATCAGAAATTTGTGTGAATTAGAAGACAAAGGCTTTAAGCCTCCTGAAGCTGCAAGTCATATGAATTTTGAATTCAAGTGAGGCTATAAAGAAGGAATATATGATCTTTGTCAAATATAGACTTGAGAATTCCTTTAAGAAGTTCAAATGCAAGCAAGTATTCAACAGATTAAACATGCTCACCTTATAAGCTAAGTGATAGGTTTAAAATGCACGCGAAGTTTTGAAAAGAAAAAAAAGGGCATTCAAAACATTTGCAGCAGATATAAAGAATGTCCGCCAAGTATAGAAGAAATGGTCACAGGATGCTACAACACATAGAAGTATAGGTCTGTAGAGAAAATGTTCACATTTGTGAAAGGTAAATGCCTGCAAAGCATTCACACTCTGAAGTATAATTCCCACAACATTCCAAACTATCCTCAGTGTTGAAGAAAACTAGGGTTGCATTTGCAACTACAGAATTGAATATTGATGTAGCCAATCTAAACGTGTTGACGGATACCATGGATGGATGAGGTTTAGGGTTGTATGTGCTAAATATCTGAGACAATATTCGCTATGAAGGCTTGGAATGATGTAATTCTACAATGACAGAGTCACATTTCAAAGGTCTGCAATAATACGTTTCTGAAAACTAAGAGAGGAAGACCTTAATCAAACAGTATTAGCTCAACCAAAGGGGGAGATAAGCTCAAAAAAAAATATACATGAAAGGGGGAGAAAACTCTTCAGTTGTAATCTCGGTTCAAGACAATTAAAGGCATACAAAGAATTATATATGAAGAATAGAATATTCGTAGATGATGGACTGAGACAATGAAGGATCAGGTATAAGGTAATTTTGGGTCTCATTCAAGCATTGATCCTTGTGGAAGAATCCAAAGTTTCAGACCTTAAGGCATAGCTCAGTTCAAAATTTGATCTAACTCCTTTCAAGAGAAGATCTCTAGTTTCAAGCTCCATTTAGCACAAATGCAAGTATTAAATCCTCTTTAGCAAGTTTGCAACACTCAATTGCAATTACACATAGCTTAACATGGTGAAATATAGGCATATTTGGAGAATGTTGAGCTCTCTTATGGATAGAGTTCATCCAATTTTGTGTTGGTTTCATGCACTATATCAAATTTTTTGAAGGCTCTCTTGGAATAGAACTTAAAGTGAACTTTGAGTCACGACGTAAACAAATGGAGCATGCAGACCAAACCTTATTAATGAACCCAACATCAAAGGAGTGTTGTGATTTGACACATAATTCAGTTAACAAATTTCATGTCTTTGAAGGTCATTTACACCATCATATATATATATATATATATACAACAATCATGTTCAACAGTACCAAAATGATGAATGCATGCACATTGTCCATCAAGTTAAACAAAAAAAATAGAATTGGCACTGAATGTTTGAGCAGAGTTTCCAGAACATATTTGGAATATTGTTTGCAAAAGTGACCTGAGAAGTCTCCTAAGAAGTGCAAGTAACAGTTGGATGTTTTTATTTAAAGGGATCGGGATCAAAGGAGGAGCAAAAAAATTATCTTTAAAAGAAAGATTGCTAAAAATTTATCTTTAAAAGAAAGATTAATCACAACAACCCATCAAACAGGGGGAGCATGTCTAATTATGAACAAATGAAGACGACAAGTGAATAAGTTCAATAATGATCTCCAAGAAACACAGTCAAAAGGGAGCTTACGACACATCAACAAGCCTATGTGCAAGGGGAGAGATCCTATGCAAGAGAGTTAGACACTTTAGCGTGACTGTATTCCAGGATGATTTTCTTTTAGGAAATGTGAAGCTTTCTATGGTTCAATGTTTGACCCTTTGTCATTAATGTCAAAGGGGGAGGATATTTGAAGGATGTTGCCATCAATGACAAAGGGGGAGTTTGTTGAGCATAGGTTGTCATTGATGACACCCATTAATGACAAAGGAGTGACATGAATCCAAAGCAAGCAAGCAAGAAAGTGTGTGGATGGGAAAGGATGACAAAGGGGGATGGCATGGCATGAATGAGCCAAATGACCCATTTTGTGGTCATTTGTGGTTTATATGGCTATTGGTGACATGATGGGGTATTGAAACCCTTGGATATGGCCATTGTGTATAAGAAGTGTTAAATGATGGTTTAAATGACTTGTGAACATTAAACACCATGTTGGTCCTTGAATGTGCCAGTTCATTATACCATAACTGGATGATATGTGTTCATTGAAGCTCAAAGGGATGTTTGAAGAAGTATTTACACCTAAAACATTGAAGACATTCTAGTGTTTAAAGTCAACACAAGATTGTGTGAAGTAACTAATATTTGTCTTTAGCATGTCGGCTCCACAAACAATACTAATAAGAAAATTAAAAAAAAGCCTACAAGTTGGCTCAGATAAATACCCTGAAAAATGACCATATATAATCTATCAACGAATTCATTTGTGGTGTGGTGAATTGATGAAAAAATCCTCTGAAATTTGAATAGCCTACTGAGGAAAAATTCGTGGAGCAATGTTGTAATCTCACGGAGCAGCTGAGCCTACCGACTAGCTCCTCCAACAAGCAGCTGAGACTACTGAGGCTAAATTCGTGGAGCAGCTGAGCCTACTGAGGCTAAATTCGTAGAGCAGCTGCTGGGTTGAAGAGGGATGATCTCTGATTTTTGGACTGTGTATTAAGGTAGCAGACATGAGAGCTCTGATAAAAATTCAGACTATGGAATTCGATGGGGTAAAAGACAACCTTGAGTTTTTGGGTGTAGAATATGGACTGGGGTAGATACATTGAGAGGAGAGGGTTCTTTTAAATCTTATTCCTTTTTAATTTTAGTAGTACATCTTCGGTGAATAACTTTGGTAGAATGTTTTGCAGCAGCAGGAAGATGTGGAATGAAATTCGTGTTAATGACTATCTCTTATATCTTCGGATGTGGAATGAAATTCGTGGTAATGACTATCTCTTATATCTTCGGATGTGGGAGTTCTGGTGGTGAATACAGTTCTGAATTAGGGCTGACCGAGGAAGCAATTTGGGTATGTAAGAAGTTCTGAGTTAGAAATGAAGTGACTATTGGTTAGAGTGGACTCTTGGGGTTTGATTGTATCTTTATAATTATGAACTAAACCATGACTGTTTTAATTCCTTGAAGATGGGTTGTAACTGTCTGTGTAATTTTTGGACTGACTGTGGAAAGTTTTATAGTGACAAAAGCATGACATGACAAGTGAAGACATTTGAGGATATAAGCATACCTTGAATACATGTGCAGACCTTGATAGTTGACAGGTGCAATTTCTCTTGTGGACATGAGCATATTTAGATGATGAGCAGATATTGTGGACATTAGCATACATTGATGACATAAGTTGATATGTAGAGGACAATAATATTGACAGACAATGACAAGTAATTGGACAAATGACATGACAAAATTGACCGGCTTGGCATGATAAGAGCCTATTGAAATATGACATGATAGTGCACTGGACATGACAAGTGATGACACTTGAAGACATGAGCAAAGATCAATGACAGATCAACTAGATTGGTGACAAGACTGACAATGCTGTATGAGATTTAATGTGACAAATATGTACTTATGATACAAGCTAGGTCTTGTAATTATTTTTCTTAGTAGGATCTAAGAAAATACCAAGCAGAGTCTTGGATAGAAGTAGGTGCTTTGTATTAGTAGGTGTTGATTTACCTCACGGTCACAGTCATTGAAATACAAAAAGATTACAAACATTATATCTTGTGTCTCTTGTGCAATGTGTTGATGATTATGTGTTTTATTTGATGAATGAGTCGATTATCGAAGCATAGTCTATTGATGAATATGATGTTGAATTGAATGTGAAANCTCGGTAAGCCAGTGTGTCTAATGCAAGTGATATTGCTTATTGGTCTACTACCTAAGGATCTTCATGTGCACGACTTGATGGTGCTCAAAATGGAATTGATGGATTCACACAAAAGGATACATGGGGATATAGAACTTGAATAGAATATGTTGCTAGAAGTTCTATAGGTTTTGCACATGGATTTGAATGGGCTATAGAACTTGTAGTAAGCTTTTGAAGCCAACATTTTGGTTCCATCGAGCAAAGCTGGGAACTTGGAGATTTAATATAAATTTGGACAAAGCACTTCAATGAAAATATGTTTTATGTTTTTCTATCTCTTTCATCAACTCTGCAAATCAATGTATGAATAGACAATAGAGAAATATTCAATCCAATGATTGAAAAGAAAATGTTTCAATGTTGAGAAATGAAAACTATGAACTTTCAAGCCTATTACTTATGAAAACTATGTACATGTCCCTCTACAACCAGGGGATCTTACATAGTCTATCAGAAGCCCGAACGTGGTGGAGATGAGGAATTTGATGGAGGAGAGATGTCATCTCCAAGTAAGTTAGTCTAGAAGCAATAAGTAAGCATTTCTCTTCAATCGCATGAGCCTACTTCTTTTTATTTTCCTGGAAAAAAAACCAAGCAACAACTCATTCTTTTAGTTTCAAGGCCTATAATAACAATCTACCCTAACCTGTAATAGTCGCATGCCCCATTCATGTAATAATAACATGCCCCATGCTACTATTAAACTCAAAATATTTGGATCGAATCCTTAATGCGTATGTAATTGAAACTATGTCCAGCCTTTAAATTTCTAATGATACGATAATATCAAATGATCATAGGGAGTTGGAAGATGAAGTGAAGCAATTGGGAAACAACCTTAGTCATAATTAACGAGGTTTCAATTATTCTTGTTATGGAAAGATGAATTTATGATTAATTGTACTGCCAAAATTATTGCATGGTGTGCTTTTCATAGAAATCTTGTTGTGAGCTAAACCTTTCCCCGCCTCATGTCCATCTTCATCTACAACCCACTCAAACGGTTTTTATGTTATTTGTTACTCTATAATAATCAAGTAAACATGACATGATTTGAACTACTCAAGAAGTTTGTTGTATAGTAGCTAAATCATTGTTCACTTTATCTTTGGTTTACGATGCTTAAGCGATGTTATGCCATAATTAATAATGTCGAATATTCACTTAAGTATGTGTAGCCAAGGTTTAATCAGTAAAAGAAAATTAAAGGAGGCACAAAGAGTGGATTTGTTCAACATCGAATAAGTCACCCTTATTTGATGTTCCATCCATACTAGTGATTCTTCTTCGATGTATATTTAAACATCCATTAAGCATCGATAATACAAATGCAATGTTAAATTAATTCCAAATTTGTACAGTTTTGTCTAAGTCAATTTATCTAGGTATATATTGAGTTGTTCACCAAGCCCTAACTCCTAAATAACCCCCAAACCAATCATTAACCCCCTTTAACCCATAAGTAGAAATAATTATAATCTACAATTTATTTACAACACCTAACCCTAAGAACAATTAAATAGTAACACCTAACATTAAATACTAAACCCTAACATGTAACATATTAACCCCTAAACCCCATAATCCTTAATCCCTTAAGACCTATCCCCTAATACATGATCACATTAAACCCTTTAACCCCTAACCCCTAAATCCCTTATCCCATAAACACCCTAATCCTTAAGCCCCCTAACCCCTAAGCATTTAATTCCCTTTACCCCTAACACCCTAACTCCTTAACCCTTTATCCCTTAAAACCCTAAGAACTTAATCCCTTAACCCAACCTAATCCCTTAACTCCCTTAATCCCCTATCCATTAATACCTTAATCCCCTTAGTCCTAAGCCCCCTAGCCGCTAGCCGCTAGCTGCTAAGCCCTTGACCCCTAACCCATTAACCACTAGTCCCTAACCCCTAAACTTTAACTATTGATCGCCCCTAAACCCCTAACCCCTTTACATCAAATATTATATATTTAAAATATGGATTAGGTGGACCGATAGTTATTCTCCAATCAACATTCCCCCTAACCCAAAATCCTATTACATGAAACATTTTAAACCCATACTTAGCGTTAACCCAAAAAATCCCTCAATGAGCTCTATGTAATCTATACCACCCAAAGACATATACGTACGACCCTCATTTGACCCCCACACCCTTGCTAAGGCTCAAAAATATGAAAAAGGGCTTAAAAACCCCTAAAAAGAGCCAAAATAGCTCTCATAGGGGCTAAAACCTCCACAAAAGGGCTAAAACCCCTCAAAGGAGCTTAAAACCCCCAAAGGAGCCAAGAATTAGGCGAAAGGGGCTTAAAGCCCAAAAAAGGGGCTAAAGCCCTGACCAGGGGCTTAAAACCCTAAATCTCTAGAAAAAAGCTATAAACAGAGGGGTGGGGGTCAATCTCAAAACACTCTTTCTCTCCCTATCGTTATGCTTCCCGTGTGAGTCCCTTGAGACCCTTTTCCTCTTAGGCCATCCACCCTCCCTCTTCTCCATTGCTCTAGAAGCCAAGCTTCCATCCCATAGAGAGAGGTGCTTCCCCAAGCTAGGGCATGGTGGCCCACTTCCACCCAAATAGAAGGTATAACCATTAGTTTTGAATTGTTATTTTAGTTTGCTAGCTTGTTTTATTTGCAGGTTTGTTCTCTAATGGTTTGCTGCAGGTTTTCCCTTTGATTTCTTGCAACCATAGTTTATTTCCTAACCATTTCATGCAGGGTTTCATAGTTTAGTTCTGACATTGTTTTGGAGGTTCTCTTCCACCTCACAGGAACCCTACCCTTTCCTCCTATAGACGGAAGGTAGCCATTCTTACTTGTAGCTAGGGTGAAAGCCCTACCACAGATTTGGCGACCATACTGGGGAATAACAGTTTGGCAGCATTCCCACTTTGGGTCGCCTTTGTTTAGAGTACTCTGCGATTTGTTTACCTTGGATCCCATCAATACTAAAAGTGTCTACCTCCCCCAAGTATTTCCCATCTGTAGTTACATCCCTAGTATGGTCACCAAATCTGTAGTAGGGCTTTCACCCTAGCTACAGGCAGGAATGGCTACCTTTCGTCTATAGGACGGAAGGGTAGGGTTCCTGTGAGGTGGTAGAGAACCTACAAAACAATGTCAGAACTAAACTATGAAACCTTGCATGAAATAGTTAGAAAACAAAATATGGCTGCAAGAAATCAATGGAAAACCTGTAGCAAAGTATTAGAAAAGAATCCTACAAACAAAATAAGTTGGAAAAATACAATAAAAATGAATTAAAACACAAGTATACCTTCACTCTTGGTGGAAATGGGCCACCATGCCCTAGCTATGGAAGCACCTCTCTCTTTGGGATGGAAGCTTGGATTGTGGAGTAATGGAGAAGAGGGAGGGTGAATGGCTTGAGAGGCTGTAAGAATGATGTCCCAGTCTGGAGCTACAACCTCTTATGCACAACCTACACCACAACAGCAAATCCATGCACCTACTTGGCCAACACAACAATATGTGGGACAGATTCCCACGTTTGTAGCAACCCCAGCCCCACAAGTCTACTATGCACCACCCGTGCAAGCCACCCAAACCCTCGCCCCAACTCCGCCTGCTCCTTTGGGACAAGTGTTTGCACAACAAAACCATCCCAACTAGCGAACCCCCAATAACCAACAAAGGTAAGCTAGAAATAACCGAGCTCGAAACCAAGGGAACAATCAACCGCAGAGAGGCGGTTAACAACCAAATCCTCCCAATAATGCTAGGGAAAACTGGCCAGCCCAAAATCCTCAGCAACTAAACACACCTAGACGCAATGCTCTGTTGCTCACAAATCAGCCATGCAAGCTATGTGAAGTCTATGGGCACTATACACACGAATTCCCCTTCATGGGACACGCCAAGTAAGCCATTCAAAATGAGGTTCAGCATGCTACCAATACGACAACCCAAACTCAACCCAATCCGGCACCACCAGGACCTCCACCCATGGTGCTCCAAAACCCATTACTAGTCCATGGATTGGTAGCAACTGCACCCTCTCCCCAACCCAATCCCAATGCCCCTAGGGCACCTCCAACAACAGAAATCGATGTTCACCACCTGCTAGCCATGCTTCTTGAAGAGGTCAATTTATAGACCAGACGAAATTAGTACGGAACTAACACCAAACCCGCTGACCCATTAGCGGCATCCACGTCCAAAACAACCAATGCAGCTCTCCACTTACCCCCTTTTCCTCCGTGCCCCCCCATACGGCGGGTTTCCAACAACGTCACGGCTAGAGCTGCTGTAAGCTACAACATCGTGGATGATTTGGCCCAAACATCTACGGATATGTCCGCTCTTGAGGTACTTATAACTTTCCCAACACAGAGGAGATCCTTACTAGCTTCCCTCAGTGCCTTAGACCCCTCTGACTCCAAGTTGATCACATTCGACACAGAGAATGAAGAAACGCGGATGCCATCAACCATTGCCTTCCAAATCCCGGTATTCATTCAGAATTTGGTCATGCACTGGTGCATCGTGGACGAGGGGGCGTCCACATACGTTATGTTGACCTTAGTTTGGCAGAAGCTTGGATCCCCAATTCTGCAACCATCCTCTACTACTCTGTGGGATTATGATGGCCATCCCACTAAAGCCCAAGGAATCCTCCCACACGTTCCCATCACATTAGCCAAGAAAACATTGTTCATTGACATAGAGGTTGTCAATGCTCAATTGGACTATAATCTTCTCCTCGGGAGAAGTTATATCTAACACCATGAGAGCCGTAGCATCAACTATTTTTCGTCTCACGATGTTCCTTCACGAAGGGAAAATCGTGACGGTTGATCAGCTAACTTATCATGATCCGCAAGGGCTAACTGCACCAGCCAATGTTATCCCTACGATCAATACCATCGATCTGCAAGGGATAACCGCACCTGCCAATGTTATCCCCGCGACCAACACCATGGTCGACAACATACCAACCTTCCCATTGTTGAATGTGGGCCCTGGGTTGTTTGCCGATACCACCACGATGGCTATCTTCCCCTTAGTGTCTCCACTGCTGACACCAAATGAGACTGTGGACTTGTGCATGCTCTCATCCAGTATTGTTGCACCTAAATATCAACCGCAGTTGCAGCTCCAACAACAACAGCAACATCATCCACAGCCTCAACATCAATAGCAGCCGCAACATCATTCGCAGCCATAGAAGTATGTGCAGCTGCAACACCACCTGCAGCCGCAGTATTACGTGCAACTGCAACCACAACCCCATCCTTACATGCAACCATCAGGGAGTTATTTGGGATCCTCCCCTGTCCACACAATTCCCTTCCTATTCCCCCCCTGGAGTCATGAGTAAGCTAGTAATGGCTGCCTTAAACTTACCCAATTTCACATTGGGGTTCCCTGTGTGGTACTTCGATCCACCAACCCAACCCTTAATGCCTCAGGTAGTATTAACCCCCGTGCAAACCATTGCGGTCGAATCTCATCCTCCACCCGACCCACAAAAACCAACCATCACACCCGCACCCGCACCACCCCACCCAAAAAGGGCCAAAGGCAAAAGCATGAAAGATCCAGCTGAACCTCAACAGATCCCTCCTTGCGCTATTTGTGAAGAACAGGGCCATCCAACTCAAAATTGCCCTGAGGCTCCCATAATCCCCGCGCATTTGGATTCCATGGATACAACGAAAAGCCTCCCCGTGGTTGAACTCCCAAGCGAACCAATAGTGAGAAACAAGTCATTGAGAACAAACCATGCATGTGTCCCCTACGGATTGTATGGACACTATTCTCACCACTTCCAGGACTTTTCCAAGTTTCAAATAACTCTATCCAACCTTCGACAACATGCCCTTGAATCTGAGATCACCTTGATCGAAGAAGTCCATCCCCCACCTCCTTCTTCAGACACCATGTCCATTTACATGATGTCCAGTTCTACAGACCCTCTTGTCTCCACCATCACTGACAGTCCATCAAACTTATGGATACTTGAATCCTTAACTACCCTGAAATACCCATGGGAAGACATGCACCATAGCTCATTCTTCCTCCTCGAAGAGCTTGTGTCGTAGTTTGACCAATTTTTCGTGGAAACTAAAGATTTCATTCATGGGAAAGTCGACTGGTTCAAAAATCCCATCCCGGCACTAGATGCCTTCAAAGAAGGGAACATGGCCAACATCTCGCCAACCATCAAAATCAACATCTCAATCAATCCTAAGGTTGTTGAAGAAATCATGCTAGAGGCATCCTACTCCCCGGAATAATTTTCCTCCTACAAAGCACTCTTCCAAGAATTCCGCAACATCTTTTCTTGGTCCTACACTGAAATTCATGGGTTGGATCCATCCATTATGGAGCACCACATTGACACATGGCCCTATGTATCCCCTGTACTCCAAAAGAAACGACCCCTCCATCCTGCCAAAGCTACCGCGATCAAAGCTATAATTGAGAAGTTGCACATAGTCGGCTTCATTTACCCCATTGCGTACACCACTTGGGTTTCAAATCCTGTTCCTATGAATAAAAAATAGGGTACCATCCGTGTTTGCACAGACTTCTGCAATTTGAATTGGGCGTTTTCCAAAGATAACTTCCCAACACCCTTCATCGATCAGATTATCGATGCATGCGCCGGACATGAGGTCTTTTCCTTCATGGACAGATTTTTCGGATATAACCAAATTCAAATCCAAAAAGAAGATCGTTACAATACTGTATTCACAACCCCATGGGGCACATTCTCCTATCGATTAATTCCCTTTGGTCTGAAGAACGCTGGATCCACCTTCTAGCATGCCATGATACATTGTTTCCACGACCTCATCCACATCATGTTGGTCTATCTTGACAACCTCATTGCGCGGTCACATGAGTAAGCACAACACATAGACGACTTGCGGCAAGCCTTCCTACGATGTCACAAGTACAAAATCCGCTTGAACCCTTTCAAGTGTGCTTTCTATGTCCCAACGGGTCATCTCCTAGGGTTCATCGTGTCACACAAAGGAATGACTGCTGATCCCCTGAAAGTCCAAACCACTTTCCCTCTAACGTCACCTCTGTAAGTGACAACAGTTCAACTTGTAATATAGTCTTGTCCCTTTGTTGTTTTACACATTTTTTAAGTGCATCTTATGTATTGTTTCCTTCATTTCTCCAGATGGATCCTACCTCGGATAGGTACATTGGATTTGCCGACGGAGCAAGCAGATGGTCCCCAAACTTCGCCTCGACTGCATGGGTCAACTACTCCCCGTCGCATGAGTTGATCCATATCGACGGAATATGCATGGGCATTGCGACCAACAATCAGGCTGAATATGATTTGTCAAAGGCCTCTTGGCCGCCGCTCTCCAGTTGGGCATTTTCCATCTTGATGTCTTCTCAAACTCCCAGCTACTTGTCTCCCAGTTGAACAACTACTACCGGGTACGTGATCCCTGCCTCTTTAGAAAATTCATGTCCACTAAATAGATGGTTAGAACATTTGAATCCATCACATTGACCATGTTCCCCAAAACCTCAATAGTGTAGCAGATCAAATGGCTAATGACATTCTAAATTGGCACATTCATCACCACACATAGGAAACATGCAAAACAAACATCATTCATAATCATATATAGAACATGCACACACATGTAAAAATACATCACATAGGCATTTCATTCCACATCATCATAAACAGACTCACATATAAAACCATAAAAGTGCATCCACGTGCGTCAAATATATATATAGATAGATAGATAGATAGATAGATAGATAGATAGATAGAGCACATGTCCAAAATATGTTCAGTACAAAATGAGAAGCCACATATGTTTTCTCAGCTGAATATACATAGCGATGCAAAAAGTCCTAAGTGCACCAACGCATTAGGGGTAGCCCCACTAGCTGTTAATCTGACTCAGACTCATCCTCATCGTCTGGCTTAATATCATCAACTTCCTCAGAGAACTCATCATCCTCTACAGGAATATCCCCTCTCGTCGCCCGACGAAAGTAATCACAAGCCACGGCCATCCTCCTCATCACCATTAGGGGAATTTTGAGGTCTAAAATGGGTCTCATAAGAGATATAATAAAATAATATGAGTTAGTCATTTTGTGGGGAAGGTTTATCTACAACTCACCTCTTGCACTTCACTTTATGTAACTATGGTTGAGTTAAATTGAAAAGATGTCTAAAATTAAAATAAGAAAAAAAAATATTTGATATGACTAGAAATATAAGTACTTGAATACATAGATATGACTAGAAATATAAGTACTTTAGTACATAGATGTACTAAAAGAAAGTAATAATAAATAAAATAAAGTAAAATACTTTAATTATGAATTCTAAATTTAAGTTAAAGTTTATATATATATATATAAACCCAATTTAACTAATATTTATTAAATAATTTTAAACTTATATTTGTAATTATAAATTTAAATTTAAAAAATAAATATTAAATATAGATAAATATAGTTAATATTATTTAGTTTAATTTAACTAAAAGTTAAATCTACACACATTTAAAATTTAAACTTTAAATTTATATCAACATTTATTTATCATAAATATATAAATTAATAAATTATTTATTTATAACAATATTATATTCTATTCATAATAATAATAATAATATTTTATAACTGCCTCATAACTTATTTAAAATTTTATATAAATTTAGTGCTACCACATATTCTTCATACCAAGTACTCACATATAAATGAAAATTTAAATCATGAAATAAAGTTTGAATGAGTGTATTTTTATTATTATATAATATATTATATAATAATAATATGAAGTACTGCATATTTATTATATGAAGTACATAATTACATAGTATATTCATTATATGAAGTACGTAAGTCATAGAATTTTGACTTTAAATTTTATTTTTGCTTTTAATAATAGGTTTTATATTAAAATATTTATTATATATGAAATTATTTTAAAGTATTTTATTTTGTAAGTACTTAAAAGTACTAAGCATATAAATATTATATTCAAAAGTAATGTATGGCTATTTTTTCCATTATGAGTATAGTAAACTATGGGTTTACATCCACCATTTAGAAATTGACAAGTAAGTACTTTTAACTCAAGCAATGCCACCTCAACTATAATAGATGATGTCATTCTTTGGAATGTGATTGGTTTTCTTAAAGTTGATTTAGATAGTACTTTTTTTGTTTGGAGGCCCATTTTAGACCTCAAAATTCCCCTAATGAGAGGTCCACTCCCGAGGCACACTATGAATGGCGACGGTCAACGCATTGTCTAAACGCTTCCAACCGTCGTCGAAAATCCCCTTAGCAAGCCACTTCGAGTGCGGAAAAATAGCCTTTTCCTCGCGTCGTCGCCTGCGAGGGGTCCCCATAGGGACCGTTTCCTGTGCAATCATGACCACTCACCTCTGATACCCGAGCAACAGACGAGGACCAATATCTACATACATAAACAAAGACACCATCAGTCTATGCATGTAATCATATAACTATCAACCAACTCAACTGCACTATGTAAAAAGATGAATACAAAAACATCGCACATACATATCAGCTGGTCCCCATGCCTGGCCTGGAGGTTAGGGCACCATGATAGTCCATACCCGCATAAGGGTACTCCTCAATGACCACTGGAAGCTGTCGCCACTGCTCTAGCAGCTCCTCTGTAAAGAAACAAACCACTCTGCTGCCACCCTCTCGTACCATCATCTGGCACCACCTACGCATTTGCGGCTCCCACGGACCACCATCCCGCACTTCCCGATGCAGATGCAAAGTAGGTACTTTCTCAAAAAAGAAAGCACATAAAAAGGAGCCAAAACAAAATCCTCCCCCAGATTCCCTCACATTGTTTAACTAATGCCGAACAGCCAGAAGGTACATTTGGGCCCATCCATAGTAAGTGCCCCTCATGGCACGCTCTACTAACTGCAAATGCCCTCCAGATATCTTGTGGCTCCCCGTGGAACCCAAGATACGCAACAGTAGTGTCGCCACCACCTATGTCGACAAGTCCTCAATGTCACACATCAAGATGTGCGAGCCACGCACATATGCAGTAGCGTAACAGTTCCTATCACATAACTCCTCCAACGTCTCCCCCTGAGATAGCACTGGCATCAAGACGCCAACAACTCCCAACATAGGGAGCCCAGACACGTACAACAACGTAATCTCAACACGCTGTCCCTGTATCATGAAGGCTTCCTCCCCAATATCCCAAAATATTACCAGAGTCTCCAGTAGTAGATGCAAGCTCTTCATAAGAGGAATCCGCATAAACTTTAGTAATCCACAATGGGCCAGTGCACCACATAATTCCCATCCTGCAATTCCGCCTCTCGGAGGTATTTACAGTCTCTCTCATGCCACTTAATCTCAGGCATCCTGCACAAGCAAAACACAGCTGTCAGCCACAACTTTCAGCAAAACAGGGCACCCAGGGACCAGGTCGCACCTGTCTGGCCAAAAAGAGCAACCAGGCCGCTCAAAATAGCCTCATAGGTGTGATCCAGTTGCTCTTTTACCCACGAAAGGTGCGACCTGGCTCGTAGAGACCCTAACAGGCTCATAGAGGACCCTGGGTGAGCAAATTCAAAATGTAAACCACTGAAAAGGATAGATTTTGCAAGATATCTTACCTGCAAGTCGCAGATCTTGAAACCGTCGGTCGAAACGGGAGAAATCAGAAAAATAAATTCAGGGACCACCTCTCCAAATTAGTAGTGAACAGTGACAATGGCACCTCACACAGTGGTCCCCACCCATTTATAGGCCCCATTTGACCTATTTCCTTCCTTTTAGCATAACTAGGCCATATGGATTTTGTTTGGGACATCGTTTGCACCATCGGTTTCAGAATTCCACCCTCTATCTTCTAATGGGACCATTGTCTCATGTTTAGCAAGTAAGTTTTGGGACCACTTCCTAGAAGTTACCTCGATTTAAGTACCACATTGTGATACAATTGTCTTTGGACCAGTACTTGCATCACACTTGCCTACCGCAACTCATGTGGGACTCTAGACCATTTCCCCGGAAGGCACATCATCTTATTTCAACATATAACTGTCTAATTCATCCACCGCACCTTATGCAGGTTTCTGGACCATCACCCAGAGGGAGGATCATTTCTTTTGCATGCATTTGGCATATAACTACCTCCGGACTTGCACTTACATCACATGTAGTCAAGTCCATCCACCACAACTCACACATGACTCTCCTGACCTCTGTTCGAGAGCCACCTCAGTTTGCGTGGCTCTGCCACACCGGCTCGCTTGCCTCTACCGCGATCTATCCTATGCATGTATTGGTATGTTCAAGAGCCACCTGCTCCATCCATACTGCACGGTTGAATTTTGGACCATTGTCCATTGTCTCGACATAGCGGAACCTTCATTGTCCCCTCAATCGGTTGACCATACCAGAGTTTGTTTTAAGCTCTTTTCTCACTCCTAAAAGAATGAAAAGATTGTCGAGCGCAGCTACTTCCTTTCCCGCTCATTAAAGTATAGGAAGGGGAGTCTATATTGTCTCGTTTATCTCCTTTTGTGGACTATTTAGAACACCACCTGAAAAGGACCACCTTAGCACATTCAAGCCAAGACCGTTTCCCTCTGCATCATTTTATGCTTTCTCGGGAAAAGGGGCCAAACTTTACGAAAAATATCACCATGGGTTGTTGTTAAGCTCTTTTCCAACCTTCTCATCAAGAAAAGATCATCGAGTAAACTTGGTTTCATTCATGCTTGTAAAAGTATTTGAATGACCGTCTAGTCATTATAGGTTTAACCTTTTCTAGCCTGACTGGACTACTAACGGTAAAGAAGTCTCCCATCCCACAAAGGATGGGCGAGCTCTCCTATGTATACTTTTATCCTTTTTCGGGCACAGGAGACTACCAATGAAAAAGATCCCCCACTAGAGTCTTCTTCATGCTTTCAGACTGTCTAAAAATGAAAGCACCATCGAGCATTTACTTTCTTGGGCTCGCTAAAAATCCACGAGATCGTACCACAATGGTGTCTTTAGACACCACCCCACAAATAACAGTTTGGCAGCATTCCCACTTTGGGTTTCCTTTGTTTAGAGTACTCTGCAGTGTGTCTTCCTTGGAACCCATGAATACTAAAGGTGTCTACCTCCCCCAAGTATTTCACATCTGCAGTTACATCCCCGATATTACAACTATGATCCCTTTCTCATGAGTTAGTTTCATTTGCTGCCTGGTCTACCCTGCCGTCATACTCTGAAAAAAGGAAGTTTGAGTCCCCCGTGATTCCCTACCCCTGTTCAACTCCTCCCCCTCCCCCCCCCATTCAATGGTTCAGTCCTCAGATCTTCTCACATCTTTCGGTTATCTCCCTCGCGCTCCTAGTTAAGGAAACACCATTGCCTTGATCAGTTGTAGGTCTCCCTCTGTCGACGACAACACACATATTCCAGAGGATAGACCCACAGGTCCCTGTATCCTGGTTTCATTAACCTCATTAATGTGTTCCTTAGACCACTTGATAGGAGTCCCTAGTGCCTCTCGGGATGGTTGTTTCTTATGTGCTCGACTCCAGCTACATCGTCGCACCGTTGATATTCATACAGGGTATTAGTCCGTGCAGTATTTGGTCGAAGACCCCAGATGTCACCTTACTCTAGCACATTGATGAATCTATTCGAGGGACCCAAACATGTTCATGTCCCTTGTTATTTCTGGGTTGCATTCGAGACAGTGTTCAGAAGCCCCAGCAGTGCTTCTATATAGATTTATGATTGATGCTGCATATTTTCACCACAGAGACTCTGACTCTCCGTGAGTAACTATGTACCTTTCTAGATTTAGCAGGGCATCAGTCATAAATATATAGCATTCCATGAGAATGCCATGGGTCTAATGTAGCAGTTCTTCATATCAGTATTGTTTTCAGCCTCTCATTGAGGCAACCACTATTGTAACAACAATTGTACATGATCGACTCTTGTATTATAGAGCTAAGATCACATTATTCTTTTGACATCATTATGAGCATGGGGATGGCTGCCTCATCCATATACATGTCACACATTATTTGTATCTCACCCATTGATGGGAACCATATTAATACAAAAACCAAAATCCACCATGCCCCAGCCCAGGAAGCACCACCTCTCCCCAGGAAATCCTATGATGTCCATCGGTCATACGATGAGCTCCTGCCCTCACACATCAGGGGGGAATCTGTTAACCCAAAAAATCCCTGAATGAGGTCTACGTAACCTATACCACCCAAAGACATCTACGTACGACCCTCATTTGACCCCCACACCCATGCTAAGGCTCAAAAATATGAAAAAGGGCTTAAAAACCCCTAAAAAAAGCCAAAATAGCTCTCATAGGGGCTGAAACCTCCAAAAAGGGGCTAAAACCCCTCAAAGGAGCTTAAAACCCCCAAAGGAGCTAAGAATTGGGCGAAAGGGGCTTAAAGCCCAAAAAAGGGGCTAAAGCCCACACCAGGGGCTAAAGCCCTGACCAGGGGCTTAAAACCCTAAATCTCTAGAAAAAAGCTATAAATAGAGGGGTGGGGGTCACTCTCAAAACACTCCTTCTCTCCCTATCGTTATGCTTCCCATGTGAGTGCCTTGAGACCCTTTTCCTCTCAAGCCATTCACCCTCCCTCTTCTCCATTGCTCCACAAGCCAAGCTTCCATGCCATAGAGAGAGGTGCTTCCCCAAGCTAGGGAATGGTGCCCCACTTCCACCCAAATAGAAGGTATAACCATTAGTTTTGCATTGTTATTTTAGTTTGCTAGCTTGTTTTATTTGCAGGTTTGTTGTCTAATGGTTTGTTGCAGGTTTTTCCTTTGATTTCTGGCAACCATAGTTTGTTTCCTAACCATTTCATGCATGGTTTCATAGTTTAGTTTTGACATTGTTTTGCAGGTTCTCTTCCACCTCACAGGAACTCTACCCTTTCGTCCTATAAACGGAAGGTAGCCGTTCCTACCTGTAGCTAGGGTGAAATCCCTACTACACTTAGTATCCCCTACCAATGATTATAAGTGTAAGACATTAAAGTGATTAGGGAACATGCAGATTAAAAGCCAGGGATGATAAATTTTACAAGCTACAATTATTTTACAGCTTATATGGGTTAGGAACAAGTGTTCTAGGGTTAGAGGTTATATTAATTAATATTTATAAGGATTTGGGATAATATAGTTAAATCATTATATGCATTAAATATAAGAGTTTTTATAGTATTATGGGATATAGTGGATACTATTTAGGGATTACAAGCTATAGTGAATAGTGTTAATATGATTTAGAGGGTTGAGGTGACCAAGGTTAGGGGTTATATGGATTTTTAGTCCATTTAAATGTTATGGGGTTATATATGTTTGGACATAAGGGATAGGAGTTATAAATATGTTAGTGGTTAGGGGTTATAAAGATTAGAGTTTATAAGGGTTATAGGTTATGCTTGTCATGGGTTTATAGGTTATAATGGTTAATATTTATAGGAATTGGGGGTGTATGGGTTATAATATATAAGGTTTATATAGGTTAGTTTTAATAGGTGAAGTAAATATCCATGATCTCTACTGGTGGATCCCCTGAGGTGAAAACTCTTGGAACCTTCTTGTATGTACCTCTAAGAATATTTTAATGTTGTTAAGATTATGAGTTATATAGGTTACTCATTAAGGATTGTAATAGTTATGGTATAGAGTTTGTAGTGCTCAAGGTTTATATTAGTTAAGGTTATATAAATTTTGGGTTGGTAGAGATAGGGGGTAGGGGTTATATGGGTCATGAATCCAATTAAAGAATACAGGGGTTAAGATTTACCACTTAGGGATTAATAGTGGTTGGGGTTAAATATGATAGGAGTCCAAGGTTAGCGATAATGATATTGGAAATTACAAGTTGGGTGTAATAAGGGTAATGGTTAGGTATGATATGGCTAGTATTTACTAGTTATGATTTATAATGATTATATGTTATAGGGGTTATAGTGTTTAGGTTTTTTAAGGTAATATTTATTGATTTTAGGGCTTAGGGATTGGGGGATATGTTTTATAAGGTAGGGGCAATAAAGGTTCATGGTAAAGGCAGGGTAGGTATTTTAAGGGTTATACTCTTTGTCACTCTCCTAAATACCCTAACCCCTAAACCCCTTAGCTAACCCCTAAAACCCTTATCCTCTAACCCATAATCCATTAACACTTAACCCTTTAATACCTTAACCCTTAAGTCATTAACCCCTAATCATTAAATCCCATAACCCCTAACATGTAACCTTCTAAGTCATACTAAACATATAATATATATTGTATATTATACACAGACATAGACATATGTATATGTATATGTGCGTATGTATATAATATACAATATATGTGTATCATCTATATACATACATACATATGTGTGTGTGTGTACACACACACACACACACATTCTTCATTTCATAAAAAGGTCAATCCCACAATCCTAATTTTGTTGAGTAAGTCAAGATCCCCACTCTGCAAACAACAACCCCAAGGATACAAATAAGCCCCCACCAAGGAGACCAAAGGAAACTAGTCAAACCCATGGGAGACAATTCAACCCCGAGGAGACAATTATGACCTCAAAATGCCTGACAATTTAGTAAGTGCCTCAATTTTTTACTATAAAAAACAATATCCATTAAACTCTTATTTTGACTAGGAAAATAGTAAACCCTTGTTATGATTGGGAAAATTTGGATTGGAAAATTGCTTAGGGTTAGAAGGAACACCTAGTACCACTAGTGATTATGGGTATCTTCATTGAACATAACCCACTCCAAATGGTGTTGAATTAGTCCCATTTTTTACTAGAGGAAAATCCCATCTTGGAAAGATAAATAAAAACCCCTCCATTTTCTTTGTGGCTATAAGAATAAAAAGCTATATTCCCAACCAAATGGTATTAAGTGCATCTTGAGTATAGATCCAATAATTTTCACTTCTTGTGAGCATAATACATTGAATTTTGAAATCATATTATGTATTGTTAAAACCATAAATTTTTGCAAGGATTCATGATACCCCTACCATTCCATTATGCAAACTTCATTACATAGTACCATCAACGTGGAAATCTATTGCATAAATTTTACCATCTAAAGGAGAAGTTTGGTGAGAACACATAATTAAAATTGGAGGCTTGAAATCAATAATACAACATACGAATTTTGGGATTCTAAGTTCCTAAGTCTTCTAGTATAGGGGATTTAAGGAATGAGGGAAAATTCTAGTCTCTATGAGCATTCCCTTTATAGGAATTGGAAAGTTGATATATTGCATTACTATAGTTGAGGAAAAAGTTTTCTTTTTTGTGGACTATGGAGGAATATATTTAGGTTAGGAAGAGCGTCATTTTATTTTCAAGCCACTTGAACCCAACCTTATTTTTCACTAATTTCTAGGGAATTTGGGGATGTAAATGTGGAGAAATATCATCTAGTGTCGACAAGGTGTATAGGTTAGCTAAGAGAAGAGGTTTCCAAAAATAATGGTCTAGTATTTGGCACCTAAAACACATATTTCAAATTTTTATATACCTTACAAGATTATACAACACCTTCCGCCAACCTAATGTACACAAATTATTTGAGTTCCTTAGACATTTTAAACCTAAGGAAGACCCTCTTTTCAGGTCGAGGATTACAAAATAACACAAGATTATGATAGATAAATTTTCCTACCAATGCAAAAATATTCTCTTAAAAATCATAAATTTGTAGTGAAAGGCCTAGAAATTTATACTAGACTGGCACACACACTTGGGTGCCTTTGTTTGACAAAAACGATTCATACTATGTAGAGAAAAGTACCAAGGTATATGTATATGGGTGTTGTAAGAGTTAACATTAAAACAATGGGAAACTTACCTATATGAAAACTAAAATCCCCTTGGTCAATATTTTAGTGGAACTGTAATACTAACCATTTGGGTCCATACCTCCTTTACCTAGGTCTTAATGGACTTCCTAGAAAATCTCTTACAAAGGTATGCCCTTTAAGATAATGATAAACATACATGCATTCATAAAATATAGTATTAATTGGAGATTCATAAAATATAATGTCATTGGACTATTGAAGACTTGGTCAACAAATTTTCATTGGACCTTTCTTGGGATTGTGGCTAGCATCACTTCCTCTTTTCATGTTTCTTTGCTGCAAATTCTTATTTCCAGTATGCTATAATGTTTAGTAAATTAGCCATAATAAGGCCCATTCATTACCTTATGGCATAGTTTTAGGCCTTATGGGAAAGTGTATGATAGCCTAATTATTATGGAAAATCATTAATGACCTAAGAAATACATTAAATGAAATGGCACCATCTCAAGAAAGACCTTCTACAAACGAGTTCAAATTCTCACCCATTAACTAATGAGAAATTAAGGGTTTGTTGGCCGAATTTTTTTACTATGGCCAACACAGAGAGAAATAACACACAAGGCACTTAACACAACCCCCGATGTGTTTGAAATAGATAAATCTCGTGGGAACAAAGGCTCCACTGCCTATATGGGTTTTCTCTCTACAACATAGTCTCAAAACTTAATGAGATGAGTTCTGAAACATGCAATTTAAATAACTGATATAAAATAAACAACTAATTAATGATACAAATTTCAATAGTTGGAAACACACAGATTTAGCAGCTGCTAAAATACACAGATTTAGTAGATACTAAAATACACAGATCTAGCAACTGCTAACCTGTAGCTTTCAAGCATGGCATTATAATTCTATTTTTTAAAAACTACTTCTAATTAACCTATATTTAAACTATCCTGCAGGATCAAGTTAAAGGAGTATGATGTATAAAAGACTATTATATATTTGAATGCTAAAACAAAGTCCAATAGACAGTGACAAATTAAAACACCAGCATTTCTAAGTCAAGCTAAATGATACTGAAACACCGTTATACACCAAATTTTGTTATACAATCACTTCCAATAAATCATAACAAGAAATTATTTGAAACAAAACTGAATACACCATTAATCATTTGATCTCTTGATAAGACTGTAAATAAGAAATATATTTCAAACATACAATCAATTAAAAGATAATTACGATGACCTCTGGTTTTGAAAATTAATCCTTCATAAACAAAGTTACAAAATATTTATCCAATTCCAGAATAACAACTAGCGGTGCCCACTTCAAACAGAAAAATCATTAGTAAAACAATATTCATGAAAAGAAAAATGCTCTACTCTGAAGAGAGGGTACCCCCTTGATCTCGATTACATATGTTCTCTTATAGTGCTAGAGATTCATAACAAAATAGCATAAGAATAATACAACCCATTAAAGGAAATGATTCGAGCCATTACTACAATCACTTCTAGAATACATGCAGATTCATCACAACAAATTGTATCCTTATCATGATTTCATCCAACCTCTTGGTTGACTAGGAATCCGTAAAGGTGTTGGTTGATTTGAACATTTGAAAACCGAACGCAACACATTTCTGATTTTTACTATTTCGATTAGACAATAATTTATCTTTGATTGTTGAGAATTTGGAGAAACGGTTTGAGTGGATTTTAAACCGTTTTGCTAGATTCCTCACTGTTTTTGGCAACTGATCCCAAAAATGTACATCCTGGAATATGATAGGAATTGGTGCTTTGATTATTGACTTGGATATTCAACGTAGACTGATGATCATGCTGGAAGAAGCACTAGTCCTGAAGACCTTCAAATCCATGATCTCCATATCTTTAACGCTGGTAGGAAGCATGAATCCTCGATCCTTTCCTTCTTGAACTTATGAACGTCAATCCATCATTTATCTCATCTAAACAAATTGATAATGTGGCAGTGATCTCTTATTTGATACTATTTTGAATAACTTTTGCAATTTAGCGACAACTTCTAGTAGCAATGTTAAACTTCTTCATGCATACTCGTAACTGTCTTTCCACTTCAATTCCCTTTTGTGCCAATTAATAACATCAAAGAAAAAATAAAACTTAATATAATGAAAATATGATATATGTCAATATTGAAATAAATAATTAAAAATATAATTTCTTTTTCTTAAGAAAAAGAAAAAGAAAAATAATATATATATATATATATATATATATATATATATTTAATGTGTTTGACATATAAGAATCCTTCAATATAAAATTTTTAAAAATGTTAATTATCAATGAGACAATGAGACATATACTCCAACCTTAAAAATAAAATTATGATCATAATTTATTAATCTAAAAGAACTTTAAAAAAATTAATCATCCATCTTTCATTAATTATAATTTTTGAATGATATGGTAAAGTTTTATTTTGTTGGCAAAGTGGTGGAACCCCCCTAACTAGCAGGTTTTATATTGGATAAGTTACCACGGACTAGGGGAATCTAAGCCGTCAAAATCACCCAGGGATCGCACTCGTCCTGGACCGCACCAACCCTTAACATGGTTGGATTTTTGGTAACCGCAGGATTAGAATCGACGACCTTTCTGCTTAGGGGGTGTCTTAACCACACCCCACCACCAACTGTTCTCCATCTCACAGATCATATGGTAAAGTTATTTTAAATTATCATCTTAAGAACCATGTCCAAAAAATTTCTAAGTAAATGAATGACTTGCTTTAACTTAGACGCTCAAAATTAATTGTTGTGAAGGACCATATTTTCAATTTTGTAATTTATCAATTTAGCTTAAGCTTCAAGTTGAAAAGTATTTTTCTATTATCTTTAAAATTTGTTCTTCTTAGATGTAGAATGAATTAGATGAGATCAAGCCCTATGAAAAATATATAAATTTTCCAAAAATATAATTAAAAACTATGGGAAAGATAAATTTTAATTTAACACTTTAAGGCTTGAAAAATATAAAAGATCACCATAAATTATAATAAAATGCATGGTTACATTCTTCAATATGCACTCTTAAAGATGTAAATGAAGATATTAAAATTTAATGTTTGGTTAACCTATTTTGATCTACAAAGATACCAAAAATATCCTCTTATGCATTGAGAACTGAAAATTGGTTAGGATGTCGAAAGATTAAGATAATTTGACCTTTCAAAATTGAAGCATGTAAATGACTCAAACAAGTTCAAATAAGAATGGACAATCATTGCAAAGTAGTCAAAGACAAATGCCAAGATCTTTGAAATCACCAAAAACCAATATAACGAAAACTAAGCCAAAGCATGAAATTAATAATACACAAAAGAGCCTTAGCCTGGATCAAATTAAAGAAAAGTCCCCAAAAGGAGAGATTTGCTAAAGAGACATAATATTTAATAATATTTGAATGTTTATAAAAATTAATGCTTGACTTTAATCCAAAACTATCAAACTTCTTTGAATTCATTATAATATATACTCCATGAAGACATGAAAATAATATTTTTAAATAAGGCCTTGCTTGAATTAATCTTCATATGTCAAAGAACGTAAAATTATAATAATGAAGGGTTTTAAAACAAAAGTTTAAATCTTAAAGAATGCAATCAAATCATCAAAATTTAAAGTTAAAGAGTTAGTTCCATTCTTTAATAGATGATCTTTCAAGGCATAGGGCAGTCATCATAAAATGGGGCATTTACATAGTTTACCTTGATTTGCCAAATTGCTCCTTTAAATTGTTTATGCATTAAGACTAAAGATCGACAAGATTGTCGAAATATGAGACCATTCAATCTATATCAACTAACGCATATGAACAACTCAGATAAGCTCAAGTAATACTAAACAAGTGTTGTTCATCAACTAGAGGACCAAAAGATGCCAACAAATCACCAAATACTTACACAATGAAAGCTGAGCCAAAGAAAAAACACCGCAGAAAGCAAAGGAAGATAAAATGAAATAAAACTAAAAGCAAGCATTAAAAGCTTACATCGGGGAGCCTTTATTTTTTTACAAATCAAGGGGATTTTTTGGGGTTCCAACAAATGGCGACATGTGGAGCGAACTAGTTATCTCTGTATGTTTACCTAAAGGTTGAAGATATAAGAAAACAAAATCAAGGTTTTCTTGAAATGTCAAATTTCACACCACATGAATTTATCCTGTCACTAGCCTATATAGTAAAGTTTGAACTTTAAAAGTGTTGTCACAATCAAATGTATTATCCCAAATATTATTTAGGGACTTCATAACTATAAATATATGCACAACAAGTAAATCCAACGAAGAATGATTTCTTAACAACTAAAGATAATCGAATAAAATAAGTATAAAGATATGGCCTCCATACCTTAAGAATATACATATGTATATATATATATAAGTTACCCATCCATTAGACATAAATAACTGAAATATTCATTTTCTCTTTTTCTCATCAATTTTTTTTAATTAATATTAATCAGATCTTTGGTGCAAGACTACTATCGTGGTAACGAGATATTTATATTATCATTCATGAGAACAACCAGAGATAAACAAGTAGAGTCATGATGAGATGCCATTTTCCCTTGATATTATGACCAATATCCATCACCCTGGTGATCAGAAATGATGTTATCCCCGACAAGGCTGACGATCATGATTAGGCTGGCTCTATTCAAAGACCTCTTATTCTTCAACCAAAATTTTTAATTAGATGTTTACTAACCAATTTACCCTAATGGATGGGAAAAATAACCAAGATAATGTTGGAAGGAATTGTCATTGATGTCAAAAGAGTTCAATAATGACAAATGAATAAGTAATGGCAAGGAAAGCGATGGCATATGTGATAAGGATGAAAAGACATATGAGAGGATCCAGTAAGGGGATCAAGTCAGGTGAAGTTTGTTTGAGCTTATTTGATCAATCAACGTAGAGCCGTGAAGTTGCAGTCAACTTATTTAGCAAAGGTTAGATGGCTAAGATCATATCAAGAAAATAGATCGACGATAGGGAAATAATATGCAAAGTAAATGTGCATGGAATATAACATTCCAGAGCGCCATAGTGAAGTTCCGGGTTGGATAACTGATCAACGGACGAGGAGAAATCCACAAAGCGATAGACGGTTCACAGAACTTGTAGAAAGAGATTTGTGGAAGCCCATTTTGAGAAAAGTTGAAATGAATACCACAGTCCGCAATTGCAGAAGGAAAAAGTTTCCGATTGAGGAAAGGTCGTTGCAAAAATATAATTGTAGAAGCAATTTTTGAGAAAAGTCGAAATGCATACCCACAATTCGCAATCCACAATTGTGGAAGAAAGGAGTTTCTGATTGTGGAAAGGTAGTTGCGGAAAGGTAAATGTGGAAGCAATTTTCGAGAAAAATCAAAATGCACACCTGCAATCTGTAACCCGCAATTGTAGAAGGAATGATTTCCCGCAAATTGCGGAAATATCGTTATGGAAAGACAATTGCGGAAATAAAATTGCGAAATATAACTGTCCGCAATCCGCAATTCACAATTTCATAAAGTTAATTGCGGAAAGATGATTGCAGAAAAGTAAATATGGAAAAGTCAATGCAGAAAAGATTTGTTTCAGAGAGATTGTTTCGAAAAGAATGTTGTGGAAAAGAAACCACGGAAGGTCGCGACTGATAAATTAAATAGAGTTAAAAATGATAAACATAGAAGTAATTTTGAATTAGTTTTTTTGTCTGTGAAGAGTCACGATGAAGATATGTGACTGTTGAATGAAGAGATGTGTTTGAGGGTATATAAACAATGCTGACACCTTCAAATAGGTTTCTCTATAGATTCGATTGACATATCGATTGATGTAGAATAGTCAGAGATCAAATTATCATATATGGGCGGTAGGGTGGTGTTAGGGAAATCTATTGGCCTGCAAGGAGGTCGTAGCCTAATTCAAGTAGTAGCTGGTAAATAGGGTGTAGAAGCATCCTTTCAGTAGTAGCTGATAAACTAGGGGGTCATAGAATTTGTAAGGGTTCATCATTACATAATTATCATAATTGATAATATATATTTATTTATTATTGAATTGATGATTATTACATTGAATTCATGTGGATTTATACATATGAAGAGACACCAAGTGTCCTTCCAATGGAGACATTTACATAAATTAATAATAACTAAACTAAGAGATAATAAATTAGTAGTTGTAATATACTTTTGGTATATTACAAGTCATCCTGCTCTAAAAAGATTCATCTACGAATCTTCTGTAAGCGTTCTTCAACTATAAATATTTCCACGAATAACGGTGCCACGGTTTAGCAGCTCTTGAAATAATTGGTTGCATTTCCATTCACATATTTTCATGCATATGATTATGTAGATAAATGAAAAACAAATATATGAGGTATTCTTCTAAGATTCTAATCTGATGGTGTTCTTTTGATCTTCTAATTTTATGTAGATTTCTAGGACATCTTGAGTTATGGCCCCTCGTAGAATGTTCATCTTTTCATTTGTTGCAACATCTTCTCAATTCCGTTCTTCTATGCTATCTTGATTGTTTGTCGCAACATCTTCTAGGTTTCGTTCTTCTACATTATCTTTATCATTCGTTGCAAAATGTTCTGGGTTTCGTTCTTCTAGATTATCCTGATCATTTGGCGCAACATGTTCTGGGTTTTATTCTTCCAGGTTATCCTGATCATTTGTCGCAACATCTTCTGGGTTTCGTTCTTCTACGTTATCCTCATATTCATCAGTATTTGGTGTTTCATTGTTACAATTTACGTCATCGTAATTTTCTTTACAATTGATATTGGCGTTGTGATTATCAATATCATCTTGATATTTCATATCCTTGTCTTCTACCTCTTTTGTTTCATCATCTTCCTTAACAAGTTCTTGTTCTGTAGTTTCAGTAGACATCGTTATAGATTTTCCTGCTGGCATATTAATGTGCCTTACTTCCCTACCTTGTAAGAATCCACAACAAACTTCTGGTAGGCGTGCATACTTTTTATGGAGTATCACATTTTGAGGTTTGTAGTTGGGATGTCTTTTCTTACCCCACTTGGTTTCTAGTGGTATGGATATTTTTTGAGGAGGGGTAAAAGGAGTCGGTCGGCCAGGCTTCCTTTCCTTCTTGGGGTCAGTAGTGATTTTATATTCATCCCTACTTGAATATGTAGGAGTCACAGTAATCCCTTATTCCTCTTGACTTGGAAAATCAAGAGTCATAGTTACTTCTTCTATCGAGGGTGTATATCCCAACACTTCTTGACATGAGAACTCGAAAGTCGTAACATCTTCTTATTTTCTGGTCATAGTCACTTCTTTTGTCGTGAGTGCCGATGTAGACCCCAGTTCTACTTGACCTGAGAACTTGGGAGTCGACATAGAATGTTCCTTTATGATAGGGATCCCTTCTTCTGATATGAGTGTTGATGCAGACATCAACTCTATTCGTCTTGAGCACTTGTAAGTTGCAACCGCTTCTTTCGACTTCCTTTCCTTCCTGTGGGTAGTAGCGATTTTATATTCATCCCTACTTGATTACGTAGGAGTCACAGTAGTCCCTTGTTCCTCTTGACTTGGTAACTCGAGAGTCACAATTACTTCTTCTGTCTAGGGTGTAGATCCAAACACTTCTTGACCTGAGAACTCGAAAGTCATAGTCCCTTCTTTTGTCATGAGTGTCGATGTAGGCCCCAGCTCTGCTTGACCTGAGAACTTGGGAGTCGACATATCTTGTTCCTTTATGATAGGAATCCATTCTTCTGACGCGAGTGTTGAAGAAGACACCATCTCTATTCGGCCTTAGCACTCAAAAGTCGTAACAACTTCTTCCCTGAATCTGTTTTCTTCTATCGTTGGTGCAAAACCAATTTCCAGCTCCTTATTTGGAAGTTCTGGGGGCGTAACCTCTTATGCTATCTGAAGTGCCATAACAAATTTCATTCTCTTTCTTAAAAAGTGATATGTCGCAACATATTCTTCCTTCAACTGACTTGAGGGGTAGGACTGATGTGTTTCTGGTTTTTCTTCTTTTGGCCGTTGTATTATTAACATCTTTAGTTCTTCAACTAATTATTTTATATCTTCATATAGAACTTGCATCGCCACGTCGATATCTGATATTTTCACTTCAATATTTGTGGGTTTTATTTCTTTTATTTCTTTAACTACTTGAGCTGGTTTATCTTGTTTGAAAAACCCATAAACACCTTCATTGAAGATCATTTTGTCTTGCACAAAGTCCTCAATTTTTTTTATAATAATAATTATTAATTAATTAATTAATAATTTTATTATTACTATTGTTCTTATAAACTATATATGTTTGAATATATAGTTTTTTTAATTAAAATATTATAATAATAATTATAATATTATAATTTAAATTATAAAAACAATTATTAATATAATAAATGGTATATTATTATATAATTTTTGCTTTTATAAAAAATAGGGTTTATAGCGAGCAACGAGGGAAGGGGTGGTCGTGGTGGATGGAAGGGAGAAGTGAGTAGAACGAGAAATGCGCAAATGAGAGGGCGTGAGAGTTGACATCGTGTGTGGGAAGGCGTTTGGCAAGAGAGAAGCATGAAGGAAAGTTTGCGCGAGGGTAATGATGCGTGTGGCCAGAGAGGAGGAGAGTAGTGGACAATGTTGAAGGGATGATAAGATACGATGTGGGAGCACTGTATAGAAGTGTATGTATGTGAGGAAGGAAGAAATGAGTGAGGGGATGTAGGTGTGAGGGGGGAAAAGCTGCAAGAGGAGAGAGAAGGAAAAAGTGGGAGCGAGAGGAGAGGAGCACCGCGCAGGTATGGTTGAGGAGTTCTCAACATAGAAGGGGTAGCCGTGGAGATGGGCGTGCGAGGGGTCAGAGGAGACCAACAGTGGAGAGGAGGGGGAAATTATGAAGAATGGGGAAGGTGGAAATGATGGAGAGATGCATGATATGAGTACTGACTACAATGGGCGAGAGGAGGATGGAGGCCCAACATCGATCGAGGAGAGTAGGAGTGCCGCAATGATTGAGGAGAGGTAGTGTGGCGTGGATGTGGAAGGATGAGATGAGGAGAGGGATGGGCGTGCATTGATGAGCAGTAGAGTAGAAGAATGGGGAATGGGATGAGAAACAGAGCCAAATAATAGGGAATGGAACGTGAAAGTGAATGCACTGAGTTTGAATGGAAGAGTGAGTGAAAAATGATCAGATACCACTTGTAAGGGTTCATCCTTACATTATTATCATAATTGATAATATATATTTATTATTATTGAATTGGTGATTATTACATTGAATTTGTGCGACTTTATACATATGAAGAGACACCATTAAACCATGTGTCCTTCCAATGATGACATTTGCATAAATTAATAATAACTAAACTAATAGATAATAAATTAGTAGCTATAATATAATTTTGGTATATTACCACCTCCTTCTAGTAGTTGCTGGTAAATAGGGTGTAGTACCATCATTTTCTGTAGTAGTAGGAAAAAACTATTTGTAAATATAATTTTGCAGTAATAGGAAGTATTGGTGGTTTACCCAATTGGGATTCCACGATAAATTTGTGCTCTATGTATCTTGTTGATCACGCGTGTTAATGAATAAATTAAAAGTGTTTTAAATTGTTAAAAAGTTATCAATACTGATTCACCCCAACCCTCTCAATACTGTCCAATATTCCAATAGATAAAACTCCTTAAATAGCATGGAAGGAATAATGATGGCTAATGCAATTGATTCTAAAGATTATAAGAGAAAAAATTATTGGCAGGCTAACTTGCCTAGCTAATGATATCATTCTAAAAAATAAAAACCAAAAATAATAACCGGGAGTTCAACTGACTGATTGGATAAGTTCATAAGAAATGTTTCAAGACTAGGAGTGATTAAGTCACAATAAGAAAATTTGATATGGCAAGAAACTCCTTACAATGATTCCCCTTGGAGATACCAGGTTGATTAGTAGAGAGACATCACAACATCAAACAATATAGCATAATATTATTATTTATCTACAATTCTCCCTTACTTCAAGCAAACTAAAAAAAACAAAAAAGAAAATTCGAAAGCTCAAAGTATCAATTTCACTACTAAAACCAATCAACCAAAAATTTAAAATGGAAAATAAAAATCACTAATTGAACCAAAACATCCAAAACTTATATACAGAATAAGACCTAATCAAATAAAAATTTCAACCAAAAAGTATGTATGGCAATTCAAAAAGGAAAGAAGAATTAAGTATTCACAAAGATGTCAATTTTTAAACGACAAGCAAAACTTTTAATATCTATCGAAACTTCATCTCATTGTCGAAGAAGGTAAATTAACTTGAAATTTGAAAATCAAGACACAATCATATTCTATGAGACGAGCTATACAAAATAATGTAAAAATCACAAAATCGTGACATGCGTAAAGAATAACGACAAATCACGACATGCGTAAACAGTACTTCCCTGAACAATGTCTTGTCTCCCTCCCGAAATTGGCACATCAATTGTTAACAACATTATTAAAAATAAAGCAACCTACTTGTAAAAGAAAACAAAATAACCAAATTGAATCTACAACTAGGTCTCTAAACTAAATATGTACATATGTACAATAAAATTAAAGGTAATTAAAACTTAAGTAAAATGAAAAATCCAGTGAATCCACTGAAGCATCGTTACTTCTGCAAGATGAGACATATCAAACATTAGTATCCGAATTTGAGATGCTTGATGTCTAACAATGAAAAATATTAAATCATATTTTGTATTTACAAAAAGAAGAAGAACATGACATGGAAATCTTTTAAGATATGATTCTTCCAACCATTTGTAAACCGGCTCATAGAAAGAGGATTGGAAGATGTTTTGTGTTTGTGAAGAATTCATGTAATCAATAAAGAGTTCATTTAGATTAAAATTAGTAATAAGTTTATAAGAATCGTAATTTGAAACTTTATAAAAACTTTGAATAGAGGATGTTCTTTTAAAACAAATATCATTATTATTCAATCACAAAATATGACAATGAAAATCTAAAAGTACCTTACACTAAATTGCCTCATTTTTCCTTTCATATTCAAAATTTGTATTGCTGGTATGATATTTAAATATGCTCATGCTCTTGTAATAAAGTATATCAATATTATCGATAAGATGAGAAGAAATTAAATTCCTTTCTAAGTTCCAATTCAAATCAATATTTCTAATGATATTAAATGAAAGAGATAAAGGTGCATGTGCCTCGCAAGTGATGCTTGTAAAAGCATTATTCACTTCTTCATAAACTTCAAATGAATTGGCTTGAAGAACCAAATTCCCCTTGGTTACTTTGTATTAAATTACTATCTGACCATTGCATTTGACCAAAATTAAGTAGACATCAATCTAACCTTAACAAAAAAACTATTGATATTATTTAGAAATATATACATGCTCATATTTACTGTTCTTACTTGTGGAATCAAAATTTAAAACTAAGAATCGATAAGAGAAATTACTCTATCCTATTGCTAGCATACCTATGTACACTAAATGAAATTTACAACAATCAAGTATAGTCGAAAATCCAATGAATCCATCGAAGTATCTTAATTCGCGTAAGATAAAACATGTCAAACATTAGTAATATGAATTGAAATGCTTCATACCGAAAAATAGAAAGTATTAAATTAGAGCTTATGTCTACAAAAGGAAGAAAAAATTGACATGGAAACCTTTTGAGATATGATCCTTCCAACCAAGAATAAATTGGATCATAAAAAGAAGATTGGAAGAGATCTAAAACTTGTGAAGATTCAATGGTGTGCATGATAGAAAATTCATCAGGATAGTAATTAAAAAGAGACATGTCGAGATTATGATCAAAGAATATAGGAGTTAAAGTAGATGATATATTTTGTAAGGAAACATCGTCATCATTAAATTGAAAATCAAATTTTGACATTACCTCACAATGAGGACTTTCCCTTTGAAATTCATGAGATTTTGATGAATTAATTAATTTACAATTGAAAAGAATATTATCACCAAAATCTAAAATATTATCATAAATAATTTGATCTTCTGACTTAGATTCCTTAATATTATCATATGCATGTGATTCATGAGCGGCATTTATAAAATTATTTTCATCTTCAATATCTTGAATACAAAGATTTCCCTCATTCTTATACAATAAATCATTTCGCATTAAGAGAGGAGCTGACCATAGTTGAGAATTTACTTGAATATTAGTATCATGACATGAACTAAAGTCAATAAATAGACTTGGATACAAAACATGATAACTTCCCGAAAGTGGAAAATTAGATGTTTCCCTTTTAGTAAGACAATATTGATTAACTGATTCAAGAGAAAATCATTGTGCATATTATGATTTTTTGATATATTTTGGGAATAAATGAAAGGATTTTGCTCAATTTGAGAAGAAGAAAATGTAAAATCATGATTTATCCAACCATCATTTTTAGGTTCTAAATTCATCGATTCTTTTCTGACTACATTTATTTTAACAAGAGTTTGAGAATGATTGTTTAATATAAGCGTTGACCTCAAATCCTCTTGTTCCTAAAGTTGTGTATTACAAGATTCTAAAATTTGTTGATGTTCAACAATTTTAGTGTCAGAATTTAGATCAATAGTATTAGACCTTGAATCAATATTAACCGATGAAGTAATGCAACTATGAACATGCATATCGTCAATTCCAAGATTATCATTATTTACTTGATCATGTAAATTTGAATGAGAATCAAGATATAAAAATAAAATTATTAGTTCTTATGTAGAAAGTTGATCTTTCTCATGAAATCTAAAGTGAATTGACATAAATCTTGAAAAGCAAGTACTAGTAGACTCACCTTCTTGCCTACGAATATTTTTCGACTTCATACCTCAATCCTTGATAATCGTAACCCTCATGCGCATCAATAAACAACTCCATGAAATGATTCCATGAATGTATAGATTTAGCTGGTAACATTTCAAACCAGCCTCAGATTCTTCTTTTTAAAGTGACAGTAAAAATCCTGAAAACCTCACTCCCGCCAACTATATGAAAATGCTTACAAATAAATATAAATTCAGTGAGATGTTTAAAATATCTTGTTTACCTTCTCCATCAAAACTTAACATTTGCAAGATATTCACTGCACCTTTAGAAATACCTCCAATAGGCCCAGGCATGCTAAAATCATGTTCTAAAACAGTAATAGGAGCCATTTTAAAATAGATCAAAATTTAAAAAGAAATAGCTCAAAAGGGATTGCTTTTCGACTGACCCTCCTTCTAGCTCCATTTATTGGCCATATTTTCTGACTATAGTTAACACGGAGAGAAATCCCACACAAGGCACTTAACACAAACCCCAGTGTGTTTGAAATAACCAACTCTCGTGGGAACAAAGGCCTTGCTGCCTATATGGGTTTTCTCTCAACAAGAGAGTCTCACAACTTAATGATATGAGTTTGGAAACATGCAATTTAAATAAATAATTTATGATACAAATTTCAGTAGATGGAAAAAAACAGATTTAGCATATGCTAAAATACACAGATTTAAGAGCTGCTAACCTATAGCTTTCAAGCATGGCATTATAATTCTATTTTTTTAAACTAATTCTATTTAACTTATTTTTAAACTATCCTGGAGGAGCAAGTTAAAGGAGTATGATGTATAAAAGAATATTATATCACCGATCGCTAAAACAAAGTCCAATAGAGAGTGACACATTAAAACACCAACATTTTTTAATCAAATTAAATGATACTGAAACACTATTATACACCAAATTTTGTTATAAAATCACTTCCAAGAAATCAAAACAAGAAATACTTTGAAACAAAAATGAATAAAACATTAATCATTTGATCTCTTGATAAGACTATAAATAAGAAATATATTTCAAACATACAATTAATTAAAATATAATTGCGATGACCTCTGGTTTTGAAAATTAATCCTTCATAAACAAAGTTACAAAGCATTTATCCAATTCCAGAATAGCAAGTTGCGGCACCCACTTCAAACAGAAAAATCATAAACATAACGATATTCATGAAAAGAAAAATTCTCTACTCTAAAGAGAGCGTCCCCCATTGATCTCGATTACATATGTTCTGTTATAGTGCTAGAGAGTCATACCAAAATACCATAAGAATCCTACATCTCATTAACATAATTTTTTCGAGCCATTACTACAATCACTTCTAGAATACATGATTCATCACAACAAATTGTATCCTTATCATTATTTCATCCAACCTCTTGGTTGATTGGGAATCCATCACGACATTGGTTGATTTGAACATTTGAGAACCTACCACAACACATTTATGATTTGTACCGTTTCGATTAGACAATAATTCCCCCCTAATTGTTGATAATTTGAAGAAACGGTTCAAGTTATATCTAAATGTGGCATATTTAGAAGTGGATTTTAAACCGTTTGACTAGATTTCTCACTGTTTTCAGTAACTGACACCAAAAATTTGCATCCTAGAAGATGATAGGAATTGGAGGTTTGACTGCTGACTTGGATATTCAATGTAGATTAATGATCATGCTGGTAGAAGCACCAGTCTTGGACACCTTCAAATCCATGATCTCCATATATTTAACGCTGGTAGGAAGCATGAACCCCTAACCCCGAAATCCCTTATCCCATAAACACCCTAATCCCTTTACCCATAATCCCTAAACCCCCTAACCCCTAATCCATAAACCCTTAACTCCCTAACTCCTTAACCATTAAGCCCCTAAAACCTTAATAAATTAATCCCTTAACCCACTTAACCCCATAACTCCCTAACCCCTTAAGCACTTATCCATTAATACCTTAATCCCCTTAGTCCTAAACCCATTAGCCGCTAAGCCCTTAACCCATAAGCCATTAACCACTAGTCCCTAACCCCTAAACTTTAACCATTAAGAACCCCTTAACCCCTAACTCCTTTACATCAAATAGTATATATTTAAAATATGGATCAGGTGACCCGATAGTTATTTTCCAATCAACATCCCCCTAACCCAAAATCCTATTACATCAAACATTTTAAACCCATACTTAGTATCCCCTACCAATGATTATAAGTGTAAGACATTAAAGTGATTAGGGAACATGCATATTAAAAGTTAGAGATGATGAGTACAAGCGAGGATAAATTTTACAAGCTACAATTATTTTACAACTTATATGGGTTAGGGACAAGTGTTTCAGGGTTAGAGGTTATATTAATTAAGATTTACAAGGATTAGGAATAATATAGTTAAATCATTATATGCATTAAATATAAGAGTTTCTAATATTTTAAGGTTTATAGTATATTGAGATATAGTGGATACTATTTAGGGATTACAAGTTATAGTGAATATGGTTAATATGATTTAGGGGTTATATGATTTAGAGGGTTGAGGTGATAGGGGTTAGGGGTTATATGGATTTTGAGTCCATTTAAATGTTATGGGGTTATATATGTTTGGACATAAGGGATAGGAGTTATAAATATGTTAGTGGTTAGGAGTTAGAAGTATTAGAGTTTATAAGGGTTATAGGTTATGCTTGTCATGGGTTTATATGTTATAATGGTTATTATTTATAGGAATTAGGGGTGTATGGATTACGGGTTATAATATATAAGGTTTATAGAGGTTAGTGTTAATAGGTGAAGTAAATATCCATGATATCTGATGGTGGATCCCCTGAGGTGAAAACTCTTGGAACCTTCTTCTATGTACCTCTAAGAATATTTTAATGTTATTAAGATTATGCATTATATATGTTACTCATTAAGGGTTGTAATAGTTATGGTTTAGAGTTTGTAGTGCTCAAGGTTTATATTAGTTAAGGTTATATATATTTTGGGTCGATAGTGATAGGGGGTAGGGGTTATATGGGTCATGAATCCAATTAAAGAATATAGGGGTTAAGATTTACCACTTAGGGATTAATAGTGGTTGGGGTTAAAGATGATAGGAGTCCAAAGTTAGCGATAATGATATTAGGAATTACAAATTGGGTGTCATAAATCGTTAGGTATGATATGGCTAGGATTTACTAGTTATGATTTATAATGATTATATGTTATATGGTTTATAGTGGTAAGGTTTTTTAGGGTAAAGTTATAGATTTTAGGGCTTAGGGATTGTGGGATAGGTTTTATAAGGTAGGGGTGATAAAGGTTGATGTTAAAGGGGGGGGGGTAGGTATTTTAAGGGTTACACTCTTTGTCACTCTCCTAAATGCCCTAACCCCTAAACCCGTTAGCTAACCCCTAAAACCATTAACCTCTAACCCATAATCCATTAACACTTAACCCTTTAATACCTTAACCCTTAAGGCATTAACCCCTAATCCTTAAAGCCCCTAACCCCTAAAATGTGTTAGATTTTTATCATTTAAGCAATATGATATTAGGATCTTATCTAAGATAATAACATGCACAACAATAATCACAAGAGACAAGAGACACAAAGAATTTTCCTCGGGGAAACCATAAAGGAGAAAACCCCACAACTTCCCCAGAGATAGAATGAGAACTAGTAGCAAAAGTAAAACCCAAAAACATAAAGATGATCTTCGACAGCTGATCTCTCTCACTTGTTCCAGCACTTCCTCTCTCACTCATGCACCCCAGTTGAGTGAGTGTGTGTGTGATAAATAGAGAGGCTCACTCTCTATTTATATTCTTTCGTTCACTTAATTTCCACTCCAACAAGTCGGACTCACTTAACAATTACTTACCAGGGCCAACTTCTCTAGGAGAGTCTAATAACCCTAATGCCCCACAACTATGGGGACTTTACCCTCCTATCAAAAAGGAGGGTCAACCTTAACTCAATTATGGGGACTATTGCCTCGACTTACAACAGAGGGTTAACCTCAATGACTTTACATGACTTTATTATATTAATGACTCTCCTGATAGGAACATCGGGGTATAATGAAATACAAATGATTCTCCCTATAGGAACATCAAGGTACAATATAAGATATACAAGTGAATACATTCTGAAGTTACAAATACATCAACACTCCCTCTTAACTAGGAAGGTATTCTCTTGACACAATTCATCAGCACAAGTCTTCTTGTTTGGATCAAGTCTGGATCATCATCAAAGCTGGATCATCAATGGATCATCATTGAAACTGGATCATCACTGGAACAACATCATCACTACTTCCACTATCTCGATCAACTGGTGCTATCTCTCAATTCTACTTGTCACTGGAAGTTCTACAGAGCTAGCCCCTTTTTCATGCTAGTTGTAGGCCTATCCTCCATGTAGGTCTTCATCTTCTTCAACACTTATATCTGACCCAGTCAAAAAGGCCCACCCAGCACTTACATTTAACCATGGGAGGAACACATCCACCACCATGTCAGAAAGGCCCAACACTTATATCCAACCATGGGAGGGACACATCCAAGAACCATGTCGAAAATGCCTAGCACTTACATTTACCTGCATGATAGGACACACCTAATATCATCTGTGAAAAGGCCCAACACTTACAACCATCAGCATGATAGGACACACCTACTATCATCTATGGAAGGGCCCAGCACTTACAACCATCAGCATGATAGGACACACCTACTATCATCTATGGAAAGGCCCAACACTTACAATCACTAGCATGGTAGGACACACCTAATACCATATGTGAAAAGGCCCTGCACTTACAACTAATCATGTGGGAGCCAATCCCATAGTCATATCATAATGTCTCTGCACTTATATCTGATCATGTGGGAGCCAATCCCACACTCATATCAGAATGGCTCTGCACTTATATCTGATCATGTGGGAGCCAATCCCATAGTCATATCAGAATGGATCTGCACTTATATATGATCATGTGGGAGCCAATCCCACAGTCATATCAGAATGGCTTTACACTTATATCTGACCATGGAAGGAACCAATCCTATCACCATGTCAGAAGGGATATGCACTTACATATAACCATGGAAGGAACCAATTGTACCACCATGTCAGAAAGACTGACAGACTCATCACTTCCCCTTGGAAGGAACCTTGATTTGGAGAACACCAAGCTTCTTCCTGAAGTACTCAAACTTCACTTTTGCTATTTCTAGCATAGAATCACATCAGGGCTGATTACATCCAAGGATAACCTGCAAGCTTCTCCAAGACTGATCCGAGGACAACCTACATGACCATTTATGTCTGAGCCACCTACAAGCTTCACCAAATTTTATGCTCAGAAAACCTTTCTCACCGACTATGATAGAACTCCCTCTTTCAAGAGATCTCAATCTAGATCACATACTGGAGCTTCATTTCTCTTTTTTGATCTCATACTGAAGCAGCACCCTGAAGTGCTCTTCCTATCAATGGCACTTCCAGCCCAATCCAAATCCATATAACCCTCTAGGTTAATCTTCTGATTCGCTTCATACTTGAGCCCATAATTAATTGTACCCTTCAGGTACCTCACTGTATGCTTTGCAACCATCAAGTGAACATGTCTCAATGTGTTCACAACGAAGAAAATATATGGTCTCGTATCCGTCAGGTACATCAAGGAACAAATCATCTGACGATACATCGTAGCATCAACCGACTCTGATGAAGCATCACTCAATAGATTCAGGTTCGATGCCATAGGTGTGGTCATGGCCTTGCAGCCCATCATCCTGAACCTCTTCAGGATATCCATTGCATACTTCCCTTGTCCCAGGGAGATTCCATCCACATTCTACCACACCTCCATGCCTAGAAAGTAGTGCATCATATCCAAGTCCTTCATCTCGAAATCAGTAGCAAGTCTCCTTCTTACAACTTTAATGAGTTCCTTCTGTTAGGAACAAGTCATTGACATATAACAGGAGCATCACTGGTCTTCCACCTTCAACTTTGAAGGAAAGGTTGGAATCCGCTTTACTCTCAATAAACCCTAGAGCCATCAGTAAGTTGTCCATCTTGTCGTACCATGTTGAAGCTCAGGATCTTCTGTAGTCACTCCCTCTGAAGTGGAGCATCATTCTCCCTCTGCCTTTCGTACTCTATGCATTGAAACATTATGTATCGGAGTGACAAGTAGCTTCCTCTACTACTAATATTCTATGTATCCATCTAGGGTCACTGGATACCAAGATCCTCTATCTTGAACCTTTTCAAAAGTTCTTCTCACACCCATCTGTGAGCTTGTCATCCTCTATAGGCTTTCATCTTCAACCTTGTAGCAAAGGTTAAGATCTTCATCAATCTAGGTGATCTTCAAGCTCCCCATGTATGTGTTATCCCATGGGTGTCTTTTGAGCTCATACAAGGCCTTCTTTCGTTTTCACACATTATTCTTCCTATCATGTGTCTTAGTGGCTGCAAATGTCTCTTCGTATTCTATGCCTTCTTTTCGTGAGAAGCCTCATGATAGGAATCTTGCCTTGTATCCTACTGCATGATGGATCTTACAGATCCATATGGAATACATTACGGACTTCCCTTCAAGTCTTGATACTACATCCTAGACATCATTCTTCTTGAACTAGTACTCTCCTTCCCTTTCTTCTTCGCTACTTCTTCATAGATGGAAGGCTTTGCATCAATGATGTCACTCAATAGTTTCACATAACTAGAGTGTCTCTGAGGTCTCTTTCTTTCTTTTGAAAGAATCTTCATATTATTCTTCATCTTGGATTCTTTCTTGAATTGTCGTCACTTGTTCTTCGGAACAAGTCTCATCCTTCTATTCTTGTAAAAGATTGTACGCGATCTTTCCTACAAGTCAAATGCATTAGTTGTATGGTTAGAAACATTTCATAAGGGATATTCATAATGAAAAATTCTTTTGCATTAATATATAATCATGCAACTATTTTATCCAATACAACATTCATCCATATCTTTCGGAAACTTTCTAGATGCCTTCCATCTCTACCAGGACAACATTGGGATTGTGCATTAATCCAATATGTCAGCAAAGAGGTTTCATTCTATATAAGTAGCAATGAAGAGTTGTATAGCACCATGGGATACTTACCCATCACATGCATATTAGTAGTATACTGTCATTAATGCAAACATTCGATAATGCATAACACATCAACTGAATATACACAAAATGCATAACAAAATAATATCATGAAATGACAAATGAATGCTTATCTTTATTTGTTTCGTGGGTAGACTCCTTCTTGAGCATTTTGCTTCATCATCTTCTTCATTCATGACATAATAATTTCTTATCCAAATGCTAAGATGGATAAGAGGCTCTTCAAGAGTTCAATCCTTTGTATTCCTGATCACTTGAGGGATCTTCTTTGGATCGTGAGAGCTTGATCTTTAGTTTCTCCCATCTTCTCTTCTCTTATTATGAGTCGAGCTTCTTCTTGTGTGCACTCTTCCCAGAGTCCGTTGAAAGTAATCACTTCCTTCTAGCACACATTCCTCGAATGAATGAATCCCATGATCCTGGGAGGCCATTCAGGGTGGTTATCGCAACTTATGCATTCTCCACTTCTTCTTCTACTGCTTCAAGTTGTTCTTTGATTTGAGAGACCCTTGTAAAGTATGACTGTATGGTCTCTGCATTCTGGATCTTCACATTCTTCAACTGTTTTCTCAAAGTCATCTTCTGATTTATGTTCTTCCCTTCAAATAGCTTGGTCAAGGAATCAAACATCTCTTTAGGTGTCTTTAGGGAAGAAACTTGTGTTATAAGGTGATCCTTGATTGAATCAGCAATGATATTCTTGGCATTGACCAAGTTATTCTTGTGTAAGGCTTTTAGCCTCATCTCCCTCTGGAACTGGAACCTCTCCACTTATGAAGGTGTCCAATTCATTTTCTTCAAGAACCAGTGAAATCCTATACTTCCATGCTTGGAAGTTGTCAAGTTCACCAAGCTTGTCATCAAGCTGGTGTGATTAGTCATCTTGAAATGAGAACCTCAAAAGTAAATAACAAAAAAGTTAGATCTTACCGATTTGAGGTGTTTGTCTTGGTTCCGGAGCTGGCTAATCTAGGGTTTGTCAGAGAAACCCTAATTTTAAAAACTTGGAATATTTCATATCTGATTGGATAGAAATATGGTCCTCTTAAAGGAGAGCTGTCCAATGTACTCTTTTTCTAAAAATAGTGGAGGGAAGCTCCCGTAATAGGAAGCCCTAGTTTACCAATTTCTTCTACACAAATTCCTGATATTGTTTCTACGGTATCTCTGAAAGTAATGCTCCTCTATGTCTAAAATTTATTGCTGAGGTAACCTAGTCTGTCCTGTTTCCAACAACACAATTTTTACCAGAATTGGTTTAACCAATTGGGACTTATGAGCGTTTTCCCAAGGTGACTTATTCTAGGATTGTTCAACATAGAAAATTTGTATGGATTTCCACATGTCTCTGTTTCATCCTCAGGGTCTGAAATTCTTACCACAGAAATTACAATTTGTGCCCTATCTGGTACATCTTTCGAAATTTCATTTGGATCTTTGTAGCCCGAGATATAACAATTCTACCTAGGTGTCATGTTTAGGTATGAATATTGGAAGAGGATCGAACCCTGATTTGGAGGAAACATATCTCCAAAAATATAGTGAATCTGAGGCTAAACGTTTTACAGAGGGTCCATCAGGATTGTGTCTTTGGCTTGTGAAAATTTCAGCCCCTGAGACATTTTCAATCCTGAGATATAGCGAATGTACCAAAACTACCCGTTTTAGTATTTTAGGGTTTTTTAGGCCCGAGGTCAAACTAGGGTTTGACTTTCCTGGAGTTTTACCCAACAAAAAATATCAACATTGGTCTCTAAAATTCTATTTTGATGAGGAGAGAAATCCTATGTTGGGCTCAGTCAAAAATTCCTCTTCTGTGAAAAGCCCTAATTTCCCGCAGCAAAAACTGAAAATGCCCGGATTCAAATTCCGCTTCGATAGAAAGATGTGCCCTTCAATGGAGAGTTAGGCTAGCCTTCGTTTGCTGATGGATTGTGGAGAGAGACCCAAAAATCAAGAAGCCCTAGCTTCTGCAGCTGCACAATGTCTTCTTCTTAGGTTATCTCTGATACCATGTTAGATTTTTATCATTTAAGCAATATGATCTTAGGATATTATCTGAGAGAATAACATGCACAACAATAATCACAAGAGACAAGAGACAAATAATTTTCCTTGGGGAAACCATAAAGGAGAAAACCCTACAACTTCCTCAGAGATAGAATGAGCACCAAAAGCAAAAGTAAAACCTGAAAACATAAAGATAATCTCCGACAGCTGATCTCTCTCACTTGCACCAACACTTCCTCTCTCACTCATGCGTCCCAGTTGAGTGAGTGTGTGTGTGTGATAAATAGAGAGGCTCACTCTCTATTTATATTCTTTCGTTCATTTAATTTCTACTCGAACAAGTTGGCCTCTCTTAACAATTACTTACCATGGCCGACTTTTCTAGGAGAGTCTAATAACCGTAGTGCCCCACAACTGTGGGGACTTTACCCTTCGATCAACAAGGAGGGTCGACCTTAACTCAATTGTGGGGACTATTTCCCCGACTTGCAACGGAGGGTTAACCTCAATGAATTTACATTACTTTATTATATTAATGACTCTCCCAATAGGAACATCGGGGTATAATGAAATACAAATGATTATCTCGATAGGAACATCGGGGTATAATATAAGATATACAAGTGAATACATTCCGAAGTTACAAATACATCAACAACATGTAACCTGCTAAGTCATACTAAACTTATAATATATATTGTATATTATACACACACACATATGTATATGTATATTTTCGTATGTATATAATATACAATATATGTGTATCATCTATATACATACATACATATGTGTGTGTGTGTGTACACACACACACACACATATTTGAGCCCGCATTCTTCATTTCATCAACAGGTCGAGCCACAATCCTAATTTTGTTGAGCAAGTCAAGATCCCGACTCTGCAAACAACAACCCCAAGGATACAAATACAATCTCACCAAGGAGACCAAAGAAAACTAGTCGAACCCATGGGAGACAATTCAACCCCGAGGAGACAATTATGACCCCAAGGAGACAAATATGACCTCAAAATGTCTGACAATTTAGTAAGTGACTCAATGTTTTACTATAAAAAATATATATGTTAAACTCTTATTTTGACTAGGAAAAATAGTAAACCCTTGTTATGATTGGGAAATTCCTTAGGGTTAGAAGGAACACCTATTACAACTACTGATTATGGGTCTCTTCATTGAACATAATCCACTCCAAATGGTGTTGAATTAGTCCCACTGTTTATTAGAGGACAATCCCATCTTGGAAAGGAAAATAAAAACCCCTCCTTTTTTCTGTGTGGCTATAAGAATAAAAAATTATATTCCCAACCAAATGGTATTAAGGGCATCTTGAGTATGGATCCAATAATTTTCACTTCTTGTGAGAATAATTCATTGAAATTTGCAATCATATTATGTATTGTTAAAACCATAACTTTTTGCAAGGGTTCATGAGACCCCTACCATTCCATTATGCAAACTTCATTACATATTACCATCAACGTGGAAATCTATTGCATAACTTTTACCATCTAAAGGAGAATTTTGGTGAGAACACATAATTAAATTTGGAGACTTGAAATCAAGAATACAACATATGAATTTCGGGATTCGAAGTTCCTAAGTCTTCTAGTATAGGGTATTTAAGGAAAGAGGGAAAATCCTAGTCTCTATGACTGTTCCCTTTATAGTAAGTGGAAATTTGATATGTTGCATTACTATAGTTGAGGAAAAAGACTTCTTTTTTGTGGACTATGGAGCAATATATTTAGGTTAGGAAGAGCTTCATTTCCTTTTCAAGCCACTTGAACCCAACCTTATTTTTCACTAGTGTCTAGGCCCTTTGGGGATGTAAATGTGGGGAAATATCATGTAGTGTTGACAAGGTGTATAGGTTAGCTAAGAGAAGAGGTTTCCAAAAATAATGGTCTAGTATTTGGCACCTAAAACACATATTTCAAATTTTTATATACCTTACAAGATTATACAACACCTTCCCCCAACCTAGATGTACACAAATTATTTGAGTTCCTTAGACATTTTAAACCTAAGGAAGAACCTCTTTTGAGGTCGAGGATTACAAAATAACACAAGATTATGATATATAAATTTTCCTACCAATGCAGAAATATTCTCTTAAAAATCATAAATTTGTAGTGAAAGGCCTAGAAATTGATACTAGAGTGGCACACACACTTGGGTGCCTTTGTTTGATAAAAACGACTCATACTATGTAGAGAAAAGTACCAAGGTATATGTATATGGGTGTTGTAAGAGTTAACGTTAAAACAATGAGAAACTTACCTATATGAAAACTAAAATCCCCTTAGTCAAGATTTTAGTGGAATTATAGTACTAACCATTTGGGTCCATACCTCCTGTTGAAGCCTGGAAATTCGCAGGCGGAAACAGTAAGGGATTCTCCCCAATCAACGTTCCTAACTAGCTCGTTGACTGTTTGGAATAGGGAATCCGTCCCGTTTGCGGTCCGGCTACCGTAGGTCAAGAAACAAAACGAAGGCTTTACCGGTTGCGGCCCAGCCCACCGAGTTTTTTTTTTGTATTTTGACTTTAAGAAATGAGATGCAAGTGCCTAACTAAATGCAGGGCGATCAAGATGTAGGGAGCGGTCACAATGTGATGCGCAGGTTCTTACCTATCATCTTATGCTCGCAAGCAGCCAAATCAGATATAAAAGCAACAACTACCTATCTTATCTATCCCTAGGGAGCAAGGTTATCATTTTGGGTGAGCAATACATTTTGCACATGCATTATGAAGAATCACAGGTAGCTGATATTTCCTTCAAGACACATGAACACGTCAAGATATTCAAATAACCAGATAGCCGATCATTTTATAACAACATTCATTACTCACAATGAAATCAATATCCCAGAAACTACTGAAGAACATTCAACAAGAACATAGGTTCATAACATTAAATACTCTTACAGTAAATGAAACACAGCTGAAAACGAAATAGTTCCTCTTCAACATTATTCATTGATTTGCATTGATACATTCCACTTTTCACTCTCTCCAATAGGCAAAAATTGCAGTTTCCTTTGCAAAACGAAGTAGTTCCTCTCACAAGCAAACATTTACAAAATTTTCCAGGGGGAAAAATCCCTTTCTTCTTCCCACTTTCAAATATTTAAACTACAACTACTGAGTGCTTCGTTTTCCTCCCCAGACGCGTGGTCTTTCAGTTTCTTCAATGCTTCATATTCCGATCTTTTGTCAGTATGTAATCATGAAACCCTTGGTAACTGATCCGTTTCTGGGATCATGCTTTTACAGCTCCGGACTTCATTCTCCATTTGCCTCGTTCCAGTCATACCTTCACCAAACGGGTTAGTCTTTCTTCTTATCGTGGTGGATCGACCGGTCTCCTTGAAACTGCCTGTAGTCAATTCACGAGCATGGTTCAACAATAAATATTATCAATTAACCACCATCTTACAAGGAAAAGGCCAGGTGCACTACATACGGGCCTAGAAAAATATCCTATGGTCACCAGCAGGAAAAAATCAAGTCGGCAGTCAGAAGGAAGTGAGCTCGGGGGCTAGGAGGATTTGCCAGCCGCAACGTCGGGTGAGGCTTAAGTCGCAGCCAAGCGAAACGCGGGCGGGATTGGCCATAAATCGGGCATCGGACGGTTTTAGGTTCGGAAACCCGAAGACTCTAGGAGCCGCAAAGGCGGAGGAGGAGGTTTAGAGGATACACGGAGCGGATGGGAGAGCTAAGTCGGACATAGGAGGACACTCAGATCGGGAGCGGAAGAGATCACCCAGCCGCAATGGCAGAGGAGGAGAGGCTACGGGAAATCGATCGAAGGCTAAAATGAATCGGGCGTCGGGTGGGTTCAGACTTCGGATGAAGAAAAGATCTTGGAGCCGCAACGGCGGAGAGGCTAAGACTTTGCAGCTTCCGATCCAATAGCAAAAAGAGGCCCAATTACGGGAAAACTCAAGGGTTTGAGCAGCATTAACAACCAAAGTTGTTTTCTTCGCAAAGGCTGCCCTGAAGAACAAAATTTTACTTCTTCACGGCCCGAAATCCACGACTTAACTGAAATTGAACATGGCATGAATAAACCTGCTGGCATCCAAACTTCAAAGTAAAATGAAAAGAAGATATGCCCGAGAGGCTCAAGCGTTTTAACGATCCAACCAGGCAAAAAGAGGAGGGGCCCAGAATTTAAAAAAGAATAAATTTGGGGAGGACAGTTGCGGAAGCAACAACTGGCGATTTCCTGGTGAACTTAGATCTCTGGGAGATTATACTTTGAGCAACAGACTGCTTAACCATAATGCTTCTAATGAATTCTTCTAGCCATATGGATTCCTCGACCAACAGAAGTGTGTACCTTAATCATTGATGATGGTCCACTGGGGAAAAGGGAAACCGAGACCCTTAAGTCCAGATAACTATGCTGAGGCTAGAGTATGAGTTTCATTATTACCTCTGTTTTTAGGTAGCTAACAGTGTGGACACCACGGGGTTATAGCAGACAGTAAACAGCAATATTCATCTGTTCCTCGTTCCCATGCCATTTTAACACTTTTGTGCTTTTGGACTTTTGTCCCTTTCATCTGAGTCCTTTTGTACGCCTTTCTTACTGAATTTTAATTCAGGATCCTCTATCCCATAGTGCCCTTTTGTGTGAGTGGTGTACTTTAAGTTTCATCTCACAGACGGAGAGGATCTTTTGGCAATTTAGTATTTATGATTTAGCACTTGCTTTGATTTATGATGCTTTTATAGAAGTTTTTGACTCTTTACTTGCCTTTTGGCATTCGTTTCTTGGCATGGGATCATTTATATTTAATACACTGTTCACCTTGCTTCCGCCCATGGGTCCTTCACTATCGTTCCTTAGAACATTTTAAATGTGACGTGGATGGAGCCCCGACATAGTACTCCAGACTCTTAGAATCCAGTTTAATTCTTATGGGTTAAGCAAGACTTCAACGCACACAACATTTTATTTGAGGAAACTGTTAGGCTGTAAGAAATCTTTTAGAAATACACAGGCTGACACTCAACGTATTTGCTATTCCCAAAATACCTTGATATCCTCTAGACAACCCCAAGTTCGTTCCCCTTATTGAAAATCAAAAAACTTGAAATTAAATCGAATGAAAGCATGACTCGAAAACAAACCCACAGCTTATTTATATACAAGGCGGAAAAACC
>LPNX011095524.1:137930-164355 GCA_001517045.1 Pseudotsuga menziesii | reverse complement strand
GAACGTTATGATTAAAAATTTCAAATGTCAGGAGGAAGGGTGGCTGTTTAGTTTTAGACTTACCTCCAGTGCTAGCTTCTCCGATTTCTTCTTCATCCAGAGGTTGATTGTCAGCAGGCCGCTCCTCTTCTAATGTTTCCAGCGCTTTCAACAACTTTTCCTTTTGTTGAGGTACTTTGCACATCTCAAACAGCGGGACGTTTGCCTTTATCTTTTTTAAATCTTCAACAACGTCATATTCTATTTTTTGTTTAATGGACTGAGATTTATCAGCATTCACCTTTTCTTTTTTTAGTTCAGGCAGCGTTCTGTTCTGCTTAGGATCTTGGCTGGTAATAGTGAATTCCGGAGTCTTATCCGCCACGGATTTATCTTGAAATTTCTTCTTGATATTTCTTTGCAACCTTCTAATCTTTGGGAGTAAAAGACTGTCATTACTAACCGTCCCTTGACTTCTAGTTGTCACGTTAGCCTCCCTGACATCTTTGTGTTTTTTAGTTATATCTTCTTCTGCATCGAGTAAGGAGACAGAATTCCAAAATGCCATAGTCTCTTCTCCTGTTCCTTTGTAGAAGTAGAAGCAGCATTTTCTTTCTTTTCATCATCATCTTCTTCCATTAGTCTCGAATCCAACATCTGATTCATAACTAACGTCATTGAATTTATCCATTGTGGACAGTTCCTTTCGGAGTGAGGCTGCTGGTGAAAGGTACAGAAATTTTCCATCCCTTTCTCTGTCAGATTCATAGACGCAGTACTGTGAGGAGGAGTTGGGGACTGATTGTTTTCCTCCCTTTTCTTATAATAAGGCCTATAGAACTTCTGTGTTTCCTTTTCTTTTTCCAAGTCTATGATCTTATTAGACAGCGTTTGCATCATTTTGGCCATACTCTCATAATCTGGTGCTTTCTCCTCTTTAGGATTAGTGAATAGTAAAGTTTTCCTTCTCTCTCCTCTTTCTCCTGATTGTTCCGGATAGTCTTCGATACTTTCTCTTTCTGCTTCCACAACTTCTGCTTCTTCGTAGGTCTCTGTCAAAGTAGGCTTGGCCCTACCTTTAGCAAACATGGCCAAATATGGACCCAAAGCTGAAGTATAGTACTCAATTAGTACTTTGTCTGAAGGCTTGTCTGTTTCAGAAAAGTTCTTAAGATATGCAGCGAACCTTTGTGTGAAACTGTGCACTTTCTCCTTTTTCTCTTTCTTCAGTGCACATAATCCTTTCATAAGGGCTGCGTGAGTCTTTTGAACTGCATACTTACTCCTGAAAATTCTCTCGAAAGTATCCCAATCCGTGATAGAATTAGCAGGCAACCCAAAGTACCAAGATGCAGCAGCTCCTTTGAGGGTATGCGGGAAAAGTCTGCACACTACATCTTCATGTTCCCCAGCCCTCAATCCTTCTATTGCCAAGTAGAAACTTTGTAGGTGGTCGTCCACTAGGATCTTCTCATTGGGGTCAAATTTAGGCAGTAACTTCTCGAAGGCTTGAGGTAGGTCATGCAAAGGGGGAGTCAGGTTTAGGGGTGACCTGGCTTTCCATGTAGGTGGTGGATTAGGTGGATTGGGAGGAGTTTGGTTGGCGTTAACCCCGGCCATGAGTTGAGGTGGAGAGTGTGGAGGGGAACCAACAGGAGTGTGAGGAGGTGAACCAACAGGGGTGTGAACAGGAGAACTGTAAGGGGTGTCTGGGCCTACTTGGTTCAAAGGCAATTCAACTTCCTGTAAGGCGGTTTCCACAAGTTCTTCCTAGTCTCCAACCAACACTGAATCTTCTACTATAGGACGGTATTTCTTCTTGTACTCTCTTCTAGGCAGTTCGTGGATAATCGGAAACCCTCCAATCTTCTTTACATAAGCACGGGTATGTCTTCTCAGATAGTTAACAACTTCGTTACCAACAGCATATAGATGTTCTCTATTTTCTTCTTCCAGAATTGGATTACGTGGTCCACTACTTTCTGAACTGTAACCAGCGGAATAATCTCGGGAAAATGGGTTTCCCCGGCCAGCCATGCACTAGTGGCCCTCCTTCTAGCGCCAAAACTGTTGAAGCCTGGAAATTCGCAGGTGGCAACAGTAAGGGATTCTCCCCAATCAACGTTCCCAACTAGCCCATTGACTGTTTGGAATAGGGAATCCGTCCCGTTTGCGGTCCGGCTACCGTAGGTCAAGAAACAAAACGAAGGCTTTACCGGTTGCGGCCCGGCCCACCGACTTTTTTTTTTTGTATTTTGAATTTAAGAAATGAGATGCAAGTGCCTAACTAAATGCAGGGCGATCAAGATGGAGGGAGCGGTCACAATGTGATGCGCAGGTTCTTACCTATCGTCTTATGCTCGCAAGCAGCCAAATCAGATATAAAAGCAACAACTACCTATCTTATCTATCCCTAGGGAGCAAGGTTATCATTTTGGGTGAGCAATACATTTTGCACATGCATTATGAAGAATCACAGGTAGCTGATATTTCCTTCAAGACACATGAACACGTCAAGATATTCAAATAACCAGATAGCCAATCATTTTATAACAACATTCATTACTCACAGTGAAATCAATATCCCAGAAACTACTGAAGAACATTCAACAAGAACATAGGTTCATAACATTAAATACTCTTACAGTAAATGAAACACAGCTAAAAACGAAATAGTTCCTCTTCAACATTATTCATTGCGTTGCATTGATACATTCCACTTCTCACTCTCTCCAACAGGCAAAAATTGCAGTTTCCTTTGCAAAACGAAGTAGTTCCTCTCACAAGCAAACATTTACAAAATTTTCCAGGGGGAAAAAGCCCTTTCTTCTTCCCACTTTCAAATATTTAAACTACAACTACTAAGTGCTTCGTTTTCCTCCCCAGACGCGTGGTCTTTAAGTTTCTTCATCGCTTCATATTTCGATCTTTTGTCAGTATGTAATCATGAAACCCTTGGTAACTGATCCGTTTCTAGGATCATGCTTTTACAGCTCTGGACTTCGTTCTCCATTTGCCTCATTCCAGTCATACCTCCGCCAAACGGGTTAGTCTTTCTTCTTATCGTGGTGGATCGACCGGTCTCCTTGAAACTGCCTGTAGTCATTTCACGAGCATGGTTCAACAATAAATATTATCAATTAACCACCATCTTACAAGGAAAAGGCCGGGTGCACTACATACGGGCCTGGCAAAATATCCTATGGTCACCGGCGGGAAAAAATCAAGTCGGTAGTCAAAAGGAAGTGAGCTCGGGGGCCAGGAGGATATGCCAGCCGCAACGTCGGGTGAGGCTTAAGTCGCAGCCAAGCGAAACGCGGGCGGGATAGGCCATAAATCGGGCGTCGGACGGTTTTAGGTTCGGAAACCCGAAGACTCTAGGAGCCGCAACGGCGAAGGAGGAGGGTTAGAGGATACGCGGAGCGGACGGGAGAACTAAGTCGGACATAGGAGGACACTCAGATCGGGAGCGGAAGAGATCACCCAGCCGCAACGGCGGAGGAGGAGGGGCTACAGGAAAGCGATCGAAGGCTAAAATGAATCGGGCGTCGGGTGGGTTCGGACTTTGGACGAAGAAAAGATCTTGGAGCCACAATGGCGGAGAGGCTAAGACTTTGCAGCTTCCGATCCAACATCAAAAAGAGGCCCGATTACAGGAAAACTCAAGGGTTTGAGCAGTGTTAACAACCGAAGTTGTTTTCTTCGCAAAGGCTGCCCTGAAGAACAAAATTTTACTTCTTCACGGCCCGAAATCCACAACTTAACTGAAATTGAACATGGCATGAATAAACCTGCTGGCATCCAAACTTCAAAGTAAAACGAAAAGAAGATATGCCCGAGAGTCTCAAGCGTTTTAACGATCCAACCAGGCAAAAAGAGGAGGGGCCCAGAATTTAAATAAGAATAAATTTGGGGAGGACAGTTGCGGCAGCAACACCTCCTTTACCTAGGCCTTAATGGCCTTCCGAGAAAATATATTAGAATGGTATTCCCTTTAAGAGAATGATAAACATACATGCATTCATAAAATATAGTATTAATAGGAGATTTATAAAAGGAATGTCATTGGACTATTGAAGACTTGGTCAACAAATTTTTATTGGACCTTTCTTGCGATTATGGCTAGCATCACTTCCTCCTTTTATGTTTCCTTGTTGCAAATTCTTATATCCAGTATGCTATAATGTTTAGTAAATTGGTCATAATAAGGCCCATTCATTACCTTATGGCATAGTTTTAGGCCTTGTGGGACCGTGTATGATAGCCTAATTATTAGGGAAAATCATTAATGACCTAAGAAAGACATTAAATGCAATGACACCATCTCGAGCAACAACTTCTACAAATGAGTTCAAATTTTCACCCATTAACTAATGAGAAATTAAGTGTTTGTTAGCCGGATTTTCTTACTATGGCCAACACGGAGAGAAATCCCACACAAGGCACTTAACACAACCCCTGGTGGGTTTTCTCTCAAAAAGAGAGTCTCACAACTTCATGATATGAGTTCCGAAACATGTAATTTAAATAACTAATATAAAATAAACAACTAATCCATGATACAAATTTCAATAGTTGGAAACAAATAGATTTAGCAGCTGCTAAAATACATAGATTTAGCAGCTGCTAGCATGCAACTTTTAAGCATGAAATTCTAATTCTGATTTTTAAAAACTACTTCTAATTAACCTATTTTTAAACTATCACATAGGAGAAAGTTAAAGGAGTATGTTGTATAAAAGAATATTATATCATTGAATGCTAAAACAAAGACCAATAGACAATGACAAATTAAAACACTAGCATTTCTGAATCAATTTAAATGAAACTGAAACACCGTTATACACCAAATTTTGTTATACAATCACTTCCAAGAAATCACAACAATAAATGTTTTGAAACAAAACTGAATACAACATTAATTAGTTGCTCTCTTGAGAAGACTATAAATAAGAAATATATTTCAAACATACAATCAATTAAAAGATAATTACGATGACCTCTGGTTTTGAAAATTACTACTTCATAAACAAAGTTACAAAATATTTATCCAATTCCATAATACAATTAGAGAATAGCAACTGGAAGCACCCACTTCAAACATGAAAATAAAAATGCTCTACTCTGAAGAGAGCGTCCCCCCTTGATCTCGATTACATATGTTCTCTTATAGTGTTAGAGAGTCATAACAAAATACCATAAGAATCCTACAACTCATTAACAGAAATGATTTGATGCATTACTACAATCACTTCTAGAATACATGATTCATCACAACAAATTGTATCCTTATCATGATTTCATCCAACCTTTTGGATGACTAGGCATCCATCAGGGCGTTGGTTTATTTGAACATTTGAGAACTGGCTGCAACACATTTATTATTTTTACTATTTTGATCAAACAATAATTTATCCCTAATTGTTGAGAATTTGAAGAAACAGTATGAGAGGATTTTAAACCGTTTTGATAGATTCTCACTATTTTCAGTAATTGATCCCAAAAATTTGCATCCTGGAAGATGATAGGAATTGGCAGTTTGATTGTTGACTTGGATATTCAACGTAGACTAATGATCATGCTGGAAGAAGCACTAGTCCTGAACACCTTCAAATCCATGATCTCCATATCTTTAACGCTGGTAGGAAGCATGAATCCTAGATCCTTTTCTTCTTGAACTTATGAACCTCAATCCATCATTTATCTCATCTAAACAAACTGATAATGTGGCAGAGATCTCTTATTTCATACTATTTTCAATAAGTTTTTCAATTTAGTGACAACTTATAGTAGCAATGATAAACTTCTTCATGCATACTCGTAACTGTCTTTCCACTTCAATTTCTTTTGTGCCAATCAATAACATCAAAGAAAAAATAAAACTTAATATAATGAAAATATGATATATGTCATTTTTGAAATAAATAATTAAAAATATAATTTCCTTTTCTCAAGAAAAAGAAAAATAATAGATATATATATTTTTAATGTCTTGGACATATAAGAATCTTTCAATATAAAAAGTTTAAAAATGTTAATTATCAATTAGACAATATGACACATACTCCAACCTTAAAAATAAAATTATGACCATAATTTATTAATCCAAAGGCATTTTAAAAATAATTAATTATCCATCTTTCATTAATTATAATTTTTGAATGATATGGTAAAGTTATTTTAAATTATCATCTTAAGAACCATGTTCAAAAAATTTCTAAGTAAATGAATGACTTGCTTTAACATAGGCGCTCAAAATTAATTGCCGTGAAGGACCATATTTTCAATTTTGTAATTTATCAATTTGGCTTAAGCTTCAAGTTGAAAAGTATTTTTCCATTATCTTTAAAATTTGTTATTCTTAGATGTGGACTGAATTAGATGAGATAAATCCTTATGGGAAAAATCAATTTTAATTTAACACTTTAAGGCTTGAAAAATATAAAAGATCACCAAAAATTATAATAAAATGCATGGTTCCATTCTTCAATATGCACTCTTAAAGATGTAAATGGAGATATTAAAATTGAATGTTTGGTGAACATATTTTTATCTACAAAGATACCAAAAATATCCACGTATGCATTGAGAACTGAAAATTGGTGAGGATGTCGAAAGATTAAGATAATTTGACCTTTCAAAATTGAAGCATGTAAATGACTCAAACAAGTTCAAATAAGAACAAGCAATCACTACAAAGTAGTCGGAGGATTCCCATCTAGCTAGTAGGAGTCAGCTTTGGCTTCAACTCCCCATGTTCAGGAACTCCCATGGTATATCGTTGTGTAAGGAAACCTTTTTGTTGTAAGGAGCCATAGTTGCTATATATGAGCATCAGTAGATCCATTAGTAGCTTACCCACTACCACCTTGCCCAGATCCATTAGTATACCCTGCATAGGCAGAGCTATAACCAGTAGCTAAGGAAGCATCAGTAGCTATAGAAACAAGGGCTGCAGGTTAAGCAGTCAATGCAGTTTAGATCTTTGAAATCATTAAAAAAAACAATAAAATGAAAACTAAGCCAAAGCATGAAATTAATAATACACAAAAGAGCCTTGGCCTTGATCAAATTAAAGAAAAGTCTCCAAAAGGAGATATTTGCTAAAGTGACATAATATTTAAGAAGATTTGAATGTTTATAAAAATTAATGCTTGAATTAAATCCAAAATTATGAAACTTCTTTGAATTCATTATAATATATACTCCATGAAGACATGAAAATAATCTTGTTAAATAAGTCCTAGCTTGAATTAATCTTCATATGTTAAAGAAGATAAAATTATAATAATGAAGGGTTTTTAAACAAAAGTTTAAAGCTTAAAGAATGCAATCAAATCATCAAAATTTGAAGTTAAAGGCTTAGTTTCATTCTTTAATAGATAATCTTTTAAGGCATAGGTCATTCATCATAAAATGGGGCATTTACACAGTTTAGCTTGTGTTAGCACCATTTTTGGGCTAAGTAATTGCTAAAGGATTTGGCCTTTATAAGGAGAAATAAGGTTTGTAAATTTGGCATATCATAGGATCTTAAAGAATGCTGATGAAGGTCTTCATATGTTTGAAGGAACATTTCCAGATTCGAAGTGCCAAAATACTTAAGAAATTCTGATTTTTTACCTTGAAATGCATGTAAATGAAGAAATTTTCCCTTAGTTGAATGATAACAGGAAATTGACGGCTGGGACGTGCAACGCAGAAGATCAAAGGTCAAAAATCATTTCCGTCAAGGCCAAATTGAGAGCATTCTTCCTCATTCTTCATGATTTCTCAACAGCTAAAGATAATCGAATAACATCAGTATAAAGATATGGCCTCCATAACTTAAGAAGATATCTATATCTATATATATATATATATATATATATATATATATATATGTTACCCATCCATTAGACATAAATAACTAAAAGATTCATTTTTCTCTTTTTCTCATCATTTTTTTATCTAATATTAATCAAATCTTTGGTTCAAGAATACTATCATGGTAACGAGATATTGATAGCATCATTCATGAGAACTACCAGAGATAAATAGGCCAACTCGTGATGATACCTCATGTCCCTTGATCTTATGACCAAGAGCCATTACCCTGATGATCAGAAATGATGTTATCCCAGACATGGATGATGATCATGATTAGGTCGTCTCTATTCAGAGACCTCCTATTCTTCAACCAAAGTTTTTAATTAGATGTTTACTAACCAATTTACCCTAATGGATGGGAAAAATAACCAAGATAATGTTGGAAGGAACTGTCATTGATGTCAAAAGAATTCGTTATTGACAAAGGAATAAGTGATGGCAAGGAAAGCAATGGCATGATAAGTATGGAAAGACACATCAGAGGATCCAGCGAGGGAATTAAATCAAGCGAAGTACGATTCAGCTTATTTCATCAATAAACACAGAGTCGTGGAGTTGCGGTCAACTTATTTAGCAGAGGTTGGATGACTAATATCATATCAAGAAAACAGATTAACGGCAGGGAAAGAATATGCAAACTAAATGTGTGTGGAAGATAACATTCTGGAGCACCATAGTGAAGTTCTGTGTTTGATATCTGATCAACGGATGAGAAGGATTCCACAAAGCGATCGACGCTTCACAGAAGTTGCAGAAAGAGATTTGTGGAAGCCCATTTCAAGAAAAGTTGAAATGCATACCTACAATCTGTAATACACAATTGTGGAAGGAATAAGTTTCTGATTGCGGAAAGATAATTGCAGAATCAATTTTCAAGAAAAGTCGAAATGCATACCCATAAGGCTGTAATCCACAATTGCGAAAGAAAGGAGTTTTCGATTGTGGAAAAGTAGTTGCAGAAAGGTAATTATGGAAATAATTTTTGAGAAAAATCAAAATTCACATCCGCAATCCACAACCCGCAATTGCAGAAGGAATGAGTTCTTGAAAATTGTGAAAATATCGTTACAGAAAGAATTGCGGAAAGCTAATTTTGAAAGATAATTGTCTGCAATCCGCATTTCGCAATTTCAGAAAGTTAATTGCGAAAATATGATTGCGGAAAAGTAAATACAAAAAATTCAATGCAAAAAATATATGTTGCGAAGAGTTTGTTGTGGAAAATAAACTGCGAAAGGTCGCGACTGATAAATTAAACAGAGTTACGACAAATAGAGAAGTAATTTTGAATTAGTTTATTTGTCTGTGAAGAGTTGCGATGAATATATGTGACTGCTGAATGAAGAGATATATTTGAGGGTATATAAACAATGCTTTAAACCTTCAAATAGGTGTCTCTGTAGATTCAATTGATAGATCGATTGATGTAGAATAGTCAGGGATCAAATTATCATATAAGGGCGGTAGGGTGGTGCTAGGGAAGGCTATTGGCCTACAAGGAAGTTGTAACCTCCTTCTAGTAGTAGATGGTAAATAGGGTGTAGAAGAATCCTTTTAGTAGTAGCTGATAAACTAGGGGGTCATATCCTCCTTCTAATATTTGCTGGTAAATAAGGTGTAGTACCATCCTTGTCTGTAGTAGTAGGCAAAAACTATTCGTAAATATAATTTTGCAGTAATAGGAAGTATTGGTGGTTTACCCAATTGAGATTCCATGATAAATTTGTGTTCTATGTATCTTGTTGATCATGTGTGTTAATGAATAAATTAAAAGTATTTTAATTTGTTAAAAAGTTATCAATACTGATTCACGCCCCCCTCTCAGTATTGTCCAATATTCCAACATATAAAACTCCTTAAATAGCATGGAAGGCCTAATAATGGTTAGTACAACTGATTATAAAGATTTTGAGAGAAAAACTTCTTGGCATGATAACTTTCCTAGATAATGATCTCATTCTCAAAAATAAAATCCAAGAATAATAACTGGGAGTTCAACTGACTAATTGGCTAAGTTCATAAGAAATGTTTCAAGACTGGGAGTGATTAAGTCATAGTAATAAAATTTGATATGGAAAGAAATTCCTTACAATGATTCCCCTTAAATATATCAGGTTGATTAGTAGAGAGACATATCAACATCAAACAATGTACGATAATAGTATTATTTATCTACAATTCTCCCTTGCTTCAAGCAAACAAAAAAGAAAATTTGAAGGATCAAAGTATCAAATTCACTACTGAAAGCAATCAACCAAAAATTAAAAATTAAAAATAAAAATCACTAATTGAACCAAAACTTCCAAAACTTATATATAGAATAAGACCTGATCAAGTCAAAATTTCAACCAAAAAGTATGTATCACAATTCAAAAAGGAAAGAAGAATTAAGTATTCACAAAGATGTCAATTTTTAAACGATAAGCAAAATTTTTAATATCTATCGAAACTTCAACTGATTGTCGAAGAAGGTAAATAAACTCGAAATTTGACAAAGACACAGTCATATTCTGTGAGACAAGCTATACAAAATAATCTAAAAATCACAAAATCGTGACATGCGTAAATAATGATGACAAATCTCCTAATATTAAATTTGACCATAATGTGACGATACAAATAATTAAATTTTAGAAAATGGTCAAATGTGAATAAAAAATAGGAGATGTGAATATAAGATGCATGCCAAAATAGATATGAGTTCATCATTGACATCAACTTTCCAAAATTCCTCAAAAATCTTAGAATTGTTAACATAAAATTTGTTATTTCATCCCTAAGATTATGATAAACTTCATTCAATAATGTTTGAAAGGTCGAAATGAATCAGACCCTTTTCCTCAATACTATTTACAAAATGAAATCAAAATAATAATAAAAACTAGATTCTAAGTGCAATTTATGAAAAATAATTACAAAATGAGTGAGTTGCAATTCAGAAGAGAAAAATTATATATGATTACAACTCTTTACCCTAATTTTTTTTTAATATTCCTTGCTTTAAATCTTTAGTTAATCAATCATATGTAAACATTTCACCATTAGGTCTTAATAATCATCAATTCTGATTAAAAATAAAACTTAAAATGAGATTCCTTATAGATAAAATCAAAGCAAGATAAAAACAATTAAAAGATTTCGAAAGTAAAGAGTACTTCCCTAAACAATGGCTTGTCTCCATCCCAAAATTGGCACATCAATTGTTAATTGCACATTATTAAAAATAAAGCAACCTACTTGTAAAAGAAAACAAAATAACTAAATTGAATCTACAACTAGGTTTCTAAACTAGATATGTAAATATGTACAATAAAATTAAAGGTAATTAAAACTTAAGTAAAATGAAAATTCCAGTGAAGCCACTGAAGCATCTTTATTTCTGCAAGATGAGACATATCAACCATTAGTATCAGAATTTGAGATGCTTGATGTCTAACAATGAAAAATATTAAATCATATTTTGTATTTACAAAAAGAAGAAGAACATGCAAACGAAATCTTTTAAGATATGATTCTTCCAACCCTTTGTAAACCGGATCATAGAAAAAGGATTGGAAGATGTGTTTTGTTCGTGAAGAATTCATGTAATCAATAAAGAGTTCATTCGGATTAAAATTAGTAATAAGTGTATAAGAATCATAATTTGAAACTTTAGAAAAAGATCGAATAGAGGATGTTCTTTTAAAACAAATATCATTATTATTCAATCGCAAAAGATGATAATGAAAATCTAAAAGTACCTTACACTGAATTGCCTCATTTTTCCTTTCATATTCCAAATTTGTATTGCTGATATGAGATTTAAATATGCTCATCCTCCTGTAATAAAATATATCAATATTATCGATAATATGAGAAGAAATTAAATTCCTTTCTAAGTTCCAATTCAAATCAATATTTCTAATGATATTAAATGAAAGAGATAAAGGTGCATGTGCCTCGCAAGTGATGCTTGTAAAAGAATTATTCACTTCTTCATAAACTTCAAATGAATTGGCTTGAAGAACCAAATTCCCCTTGGTTACTTTGTATTAAATTACTATCTGACCATTGCATTTGACCAAAATTAAGTAGACATCAATCTAACCTTAACAAAAAAACTATTGATATTATTTAGAAATATATGCATGCTCATATTTACTGCTCTTACTTGTGGAATCAAAATTTAAAACTAAGAATCAATAAGAGAAATTACTCTATCCTATTGCTAGCATACCTATGTACACTAAATGAAATTTACAACAATCAAGTATAGTCGACAAGCCAATGAATCCATTGAAGTATCTTAATTCGTGTAAGATAAACCATGCCAAACATTAGTAATATGAATTGAAATGCTTCATATCGAAAATAGAAAGTATTAAATTAGAGATTATATCTACAAAAGGAATAAAAATAGGACATGGAAACCTTTTAAGATATGATCCTTCCAACCAAGAATAAATTGGATCATAAAAAGAAGATTGGAATAGATCTAAAACTTGTGAAGATTCAATGGAGTGCGTGATAGAAAATTAATCAGGATAGTAATAAAAATGAGACATGTCAGGATTATGATAAAATAATCCAAGAGGAGTTAAAGTAGAGGATATATTTTGTAAGGAAACATCGTCATCATTAAATTGAAAATCAGATTTTAATATTACATTAGAATGAGGACTTTCCCTTTGAAATTCATGAGATTTTGACGAATTAATTAATTTACAATTGAAAAGATTAGTATCACCAAAATCTAAAATATTATCAAAAATAATTTTATCTTTTGACTTAGATTCCTTAATATTATCATACGCACGTGATTTATGAGCGACATTTATAAAATTATTTTCATCTTCAATATCTTGAATATAAAGATTTCCCTCATTCTTATACAACAAATAATTTTGCATTAAGATAGGAGCTGACCATAGTGGAGAATTTACTTGAATATTAGTATTAGGACACGAACTACAATCAATAAATAGATCTAGATACAAAACATGATAACTTTCCTAAAGTGGAAAATTAGATGTTTTTGTTTTAATAAGACAATCTTGATTAACTGATACAAGGGAAAAATCATTGTGCATATTCTGATTTTTTGATATATTTTAGGAATAAATGAAAGGATTTTGCTCAATTTGAGAAGAAGAAAATGTAAAATCATTATTTATGCAACCATCGTTTTCAAGTTCTAAAGCCATCGATTCTTTTCTGACTACATTTATTTTAACAAGAGTTTTAGAATGATTGTTTAATATAAGTGTTGAACTCAAATCCTCTTATTCCTGAAATTGTGTATTACAAGATTCTAAAATTTGTTGATGTTCAACGATTTCAGTGTTAGAATTTAGATCAATAATATTAGACCTTGAATAAATACTAACCGATGAATTAATGCAACTATCAACATGCATATTGTCAATTCCAAGCTTATCATTATTTACTTGATCATGTAAATTTGAATGGAAATCAAGATATACAAATAAAATTGTTAGTTCTTCTGCAGAAAGTTGATCTTTCTCATGAAATCTAAAGTGAATTGACATAAATCTTGAAAAGAAAGTACTGGTAGACTCACCTTCTTTCCTACGAACATTTTTGACTTCATACCTCAATCCTTAATAATCATAACCCTCATGCGCATCAATAAACCACTCCATGAAATGATTCCTTAAATGAATAGATTTAGTTGGTAACATTATGAATCGGCCTCAGGTTCTTCTTTTGAAAGTGACAATAAAAAGGCTGCAAACCTCACTCTCACCAACTATATGAAAATGCTTACAAATAACTATAAATACAGTGATATGTTTAACAGAGGCCAGTTTACCTTCTCCATCAAAACTTAACATTTGCAAGAGATTCACTGCATTTTTAGAAATACCTCCAGCAGGACCAAGAATGCTAAAAGCATGTTCTAAAATAGTAATAGGATCCATTTTAAAATAGATCAAAATTTAAAAGGAAATAGCTCAAAAGGGCTTGCTTGTCAATTGGCCCTCCTTCTAGCGCCAATTGTTGGCTGGATTTTCTAACTATGGCCAACACGGAGAGAAATCACACACAAGGCACTTAACACAACCCCTAATGTGTTTGAAATAACTAACTCTCACATGAAAAAAGGCCCCATTGCCTATATGGGTTTTCTCTCAACAAGAGAGTCTCACAACTTAATGATATGAGTTCTGAAACATGCAATTTAGATAACTAATATGAAATAAATAACTAATTTATGATACAAATTTCAATAGATGGAAACAAACAGATTTAGCAGCTGCTAAAATACACAGATTTAATAGCTCCTAACTTGTAGCTTTCAAGCATGACATTATAATTCTGATTTTTAAAAACTAATTCTAATTAACCTATTTTTAAACTACCCTACAGGAGAAAGTTAAAGGAGTATGCTGTATAAAATAAATTATATCATCAACTACTAAAACAAAGTCCAATAGAGAGTGAAAAATTAAAACACCAGTAGTTTTGAATCAAATTAAAGGATACTAAAACACTGTTATACACCAAATTTTGTTATACAATCACTTCCAAGAAATTAGAACAAGAAACGCTCTGAAACAAAAATGAATAAAAAATTATTCATTTGATCTCTTGATAAAGCAATATATTTCAAACATAAAATCAATTAAAAGATCATTTCGATGACCACTGGTTTTGAAAATTAATCCTCCATAAATAAAGTTACAAAGTCTTTATCCAATTCGAGAATAAAATTCCAAAATAGCAACTTGTGGCACCCACTTCAAACAGAAAAATCATAAACATAGCAATATTCATGAAATGAAAAAATCTCTACTATGAAGAGAGCATCCCCCCTTGATCTCGATTACACATGTTCTCTTATAATGCTAGAGAGTCATACCAAAATACCATAAGAATCCTACATCTCATTAATGGAAATGATTCGAGCCATTACTACAATCACTTCTAGAATACATGATTCATCAGAACAAATCATATCCTTATCATAATTTCATCCAAACTCTTGGTTGACTGGGAATCCGTCAAGGCGTTGGTTTATTTAAACATTTGAGAACCTACCGCAACACATTTATGATTTGTACCGCTTCGATCAGACAAAAATTCTCCCTGATTGTTGAGAATTTGAAGAAATGGTCCGAGTTATATCTAAATGCGACATATTTAGAAGTGGTTTTTAAACCATTTTACTATATTCCTCACTATTTTTAGCAACTAACACCAAAAATTTGCATCCTGGAAGATTATAGGAATCGACGGTTTGATTGCTGACTTGGATATTCAACATAGGTTGATGATCATGCTGGAAGAAGCACCAATCATGAACACCTTCAAATCCATAATCTCCATATATTTAACGCTGGTAGGAAGCATGAACCCTCGATCCTTTTCTTCTTGAACTTATGAACCTCAATCTGTCATTTATCTCATCTAAACAAACTGATAATGTGGCAGAGATCTCTTATTTCATGCAATTTTCAATAAGTTTTGCAATTTAGTGATAGCTTCTACTAGCAATGATAAACTTCTTCATGCATACTCGTGACTATCTTTCCACTTCAATTTCCTTTTGTGCGAATCAATAACAACAAAGAAAAAATAAAACTTTATATAATGAAAATATGATATATGTCAATATTGAAATAAATAATTAAAAATATAATTTCCTTTTCTCAAGAAATAAAATAGATATATGTTTTTAAATGTGTTTGACATATAAGAATCCTTCAATATAAAAAGTTTAAAAGTGTTAACTATCAATTAGACAATGAGATGCGTACACCAACCTTAAAAATAAAATTATGATCATAATTTATTAATCTAAATGCACTTTAAAAATAATTAATCATCCATCTTTCATTAGTTATCATTTTTGAATGATATTGTTAAGTTATTTTAAACTATCACCTTAATAACCATGTCCAAAAAATTTCTAAGTAAATGAATGACTTGCTTTAACATAGACTCTCAAAATTAATTGTTGTGAATGACCATATTTTCAATTTTGTAATTTATCAATTTGGCTTAAGCTTCAAGTTGAAAAGTATTTTTCCATTATCTTTAAAATTTGTTCCTCTTAGACATGGACTGATGAGATCAAGCGTTATGAAAAATATATAAATTTTACAAAAATATAATTAAAAACTATGGGAAAGATAAATTTTAATTTAACACTTTAAGGCATGAAAAATATAAAAGATCACCATAAATTATAATAAAAAGCATGGTTCAATTATTCAATATGCACTCTTAAAGATGTAAATGGAGATCTTAAAATTGAATGCTTGCTTAACATATTTTGATGTACAAATATACCAAAAATATCCACTTATGCTTTGAGAACTGAAAATTAGTGAGGATGTTGAAAGATTAAGATAATTTGACCTTTCAAAATTGAAGCATGTAAATGAGTCAAACAAGTTCAAATAAGAACGAGCAATCATTGCAAAGTAGTCGGAGACAAATGACAAGATCTTTGAAATCACCAAAAACCAATAAAATGAAAACTAGCCAAAGCATGAAATTAATAATACACAAAAGAGCGTTAGCCTTGATCAAATTAAAGAAAAGTATCCAAAAGCATAGATTTGCTAAAGAGACATAATATTTAAGAAGATTTGAATGCTTATAAAAATCAATGCTTGACTTAAATCCAAAATTATGAAACTTCTTTGAATTCATTATAATATATACTCCATGAAGACAAGAAAGAATCTTGTTAAATAAGGCCTTGCTTAAATTAATTTTCTTATGTCAAAGAACGTAAAATTATAATAATGAAGGATTTCTAAACAAAAGTTTAAAGCTTAAAGAATGCAATCAAATCATGAAAATTTGAATTTAAATACTTAGTTCCATTCTTTAATATATAATCTTTCAAGGTGTAGGTCATTCATCATAAAATGGGGCATTTACATAGTTTACCTTATCTTCCAAATCCTTACACAATGAAAGTCAAGCAAAAGAACAAACATCGCTAAAAGCGAAGGAAGATAAAATGAAAGAAAACTAAAAGCAAGCATTAAAAATTTATATGGGGGGCCCTTTAGTTTTATACAAATAAAGGGGATTTGTTTGGGTGCCAAAAAATAGTGACATGTTAGGAGAACCAGTTTTCTCCATATGTTTACCTGGAGTTCAAATATATAGGAAAACATAATCAAGGTTTTCTTTAAATATCAAATTTCACACTAAATGACTTTATCCTGTCACTAGCCTATATAGTAAAGTTTGAACTTAAAGTGTTGTCACAATCAAATGGATTATCCCAACTATAATTCAGGTACTTCATAAATATAAATATATGCACAACAAGTAAACCTCACGAACAATGATTTCTCAACAACAAAAGATAATCGAATAACATCAGCATAAATATATGACCTCCATACCTTAAGAAGATATCTAGATAATTTTCCCATCCATAAGACATAAATAACTGAAAGATTTTTTTCCTCTCTTTTTTCTCATCATTTTTGTAATTAATATTAATTACATCTTTGGTTCAATACTACTATCTTGGTAACTAGATATTGATAGCATCATTCATGAGAACTGTCAGAGATAAATAGGTCATCTCATGATGAGACCTCTTATCCCTTGAACTTATGACCAAGACCCATCACCCTAGTGATCAGTAATGATGTTATCCCCGACATGGCTGATGAATATGATTAGGTCGACTCTATTAAGATACCTCCTATTCTTCAACCAATGTTTTTAATTGGATGTTTTCTAACCAATTTACCCTAATGGTTGGGAAAAATAACCAAGATAAAACTCCTTAAATAGCATGGAAGGCCTAATGATGACTAAAACAACTAATTCTAAATATCCTAAGAGAAAAACATCTTGGTAGGCTAACTTTCCTAGCTAATGATATCATTCTCAAAAACACAATCCTAGAATAATAACCGAGAGTTCAACTGACTGATTGTCTAAGTTCATAAGAAATGTTTCAAGACTAGGAGTTATTAAGTCACAGTAAGAAAATTTGATATGGAAAGAAACTCCTTACAACGATTCCCCTTACATATATCGGGTTGATTACTAGAGAGACATTTCAACATCAAACAATGTACCATAACAATATTATTTATCTACAATGATCCCTTACTTCAAGCAAACTTTAAAAAAAACAGAAAAATTGAAAGCTCAAAGTATCAAATTCACTACTGAAACCAATCAACCAAAAATTAAAAATGGAAAATAAAAATCATTAATTGAACCAAAACATCCAAAACTTATATACATAATAAGACCTGATCAAATCAAAATTTCAACTAAAACGTATGTATCACAATTCAAAAAGGAAATAAGAATTAAGTATTCACAAAGATGTCAATTTTTAAATGATAAGAAAATATTTTAATATCTATCGAAACTTCAACTGATTGTCAAAGAAGGTAAATAAACTCAGAATTTGAAAATCAAGACACAGTCATATTCTATGAGACGATCTATACAAAATAATGAAAAAATCACAAAATCATGACATGAGTAAAGATTGACGACAAATCTCCTAATATTAAATTTAACCATAATGTGACGATACAAATAATTAAATTTTAGAAAAAGGGTCAAATATGAATAAAACAATAGAAGATGTGAATATAAGATGCACGTCAAAATAGATATGAGTTCGCCATTGACATCAAGTTTCCGAAATTCCTTACAAAACTTAGAATTGTTAACATAAAATTTGTTCTTTCTTCCCTAAGATTATGATAAACTTCATTTAAGAATGTTTGAAAGGTCTAAATGAATCACACCCTTTTCCTCAATACTATTTACAAAATCATCTTTGGATAGGATTTGACTACATAGATATTGGAGATATATTTGACTTCCTATTCTTTAGCAAATGGTTTAAACCAGATGGGGAAAATGTGGATCTAAATTTATTATTTCTTTATATTAGTTTCAAAGCAACTTTATGTATAAATAAGAGCGCCTTCTCCATTCCAAGGGGAGGACTCTTGGAGCAAATGCCCAACTTATGATGGAGTGGAAAAAAATTCTTGGAATTTATTAATATAGATTGTCATTTTTAGTATTTCATTGTATAGATTTTTATTCTTTATTTCTATAAATAGTATGCTTTGATTTAAGTTTTATGATGTTGTAGTTTAGCTTGCTACCCTATTCTTGGGAGAATTGAGCTCACTCCAAATGAATAATAGTAGTATCTTATTTTTATTTTATTTTATGCAAGTGTGTTTATTTTATGAAAGTAAGAAGATGTTCCTAGTTACACTTTTCAAGAGATAACTTGGTGACAACAAGGTTCTAGTAGCATGATGGTGTTCGAGTACATGGTCATTACTAGAAATGACTAATCTTGATTTCGATTGATGAAGTGTGGTGTTTCAAAGCAATTGATTTCCAGAGTTAAATTCATTTATCTTAATTTTCTTTCCATAATCATCTTAGGTAAGTCATACTGTAAGTAATTTATTTTTTCACATAATGTGTTTTCATTTCATAATTCTACGAACCCTAGATTGATAATTTAATGTAATGATATTTAGACATATAAATACACTGACAATCATCAACATGATAGGTAAAATTTTGGGAGGTTATTGAAAATATATCAATGTGTATAATAGTGTTGAGAAATTTCTTGTAATTCCCCTTTTGGAATTTTGGAGAAAAGCACAAATTGGGAAAAAATCGAGCTTAACTAGTCATGACTCTAAAGGGTTCCAAATTTTACCAAATGGTCCGGAATTTGAAAGGATATGGTATGGAGAGTATTAAAACATCCCAAGGTGTTTTATGGATACTTTATATCATACTTTATACCTCTACAACCTTGTTTGGGGCTGATGACAAAAAGACAAAAAATTACTAGGAAATTGTGATGAAATCCCCCTTAGGGTGTAGGCCAACTAGGATTCCCAACTCATGTATGGACCTCCCAAATTTGTAAGAAGAGTATGGGGACTGATCTAATAACTCATGGACTATCATTACACATGGTTATTATTTCTGCAAACTGGTTATAGAGTTCCACATTCATTCGATAACTTTTAGTGAAATTGCTTATGGGGAAATTGCATAACTAACTCGATTTTGACATATGAAAGATAGAGTTAAAGTTTTAGATGATGATGTGACATATAGGGACCATATACATAATAAAAATTGATTCCAAAACAGTATTAAACACCATACAAATCCCTTCATACAAGTCTGGTATACATCTCATTCAGTATGGTAGTCAAATACATGAAAACTAGTGAATTAGTAGCATGGAATTGCAAGAGTTTCACATATGGATTTCTTGGATTTATACCCACAGAGAATAGGGACATGAAATTAAAAATTAACACATCATATATTTCTGTCACAACATCATCAAACTCAGAGAACATCCCTCATACAAATCTAATACAAGACTCCTTCAAGATTGAAGCCAAAGTCATGGAAACTAGTGACCTAATGGCAGGAAAATGAAAGCTTTTCACACATGAGTTTATTGTATTTCGACCCATAGAGGATATGGACATGAAATTACAGATTAATACATCATATATTTATGTCACAAAATCCTCATACTCATATATATCATACAAATATGGTATAAAACTATGTCAAGATTGAAGCCAAAATCCATGAAGACTAGTGATACAAGGGCACGAGTATGCAAGATTTTCATACATGTATTTTTTATATTTATAATTACAGAGAATGTGGAAATAATATTAAAGATACATACATCATATGTTTCTTCCCCATCATCATAAAACTCACATAAATGTCCTCATACAAATCTAATATAAAGCTACTTCAATATTGAAGCCAAATCCATGAAAACTAGTTATTCAAGAGCATGGGGAATGCGATCCTTTCATACATGTATTTATGATATTTTGACTTACAGAGAATATGGATATGATATTACATAGCCATACATCATAAATCTAATATTTGGCATCAACTATCCTTAGTAAGGCGCAAGAATCACTCCAACAAGTGCATCATCAACATGAGAATGTGGGGGAATGGAGAAGAAGGAATGAGAGAATGGGGAGATATATAAGAATTTGACTGTATGGACCTTGAAACTGCAAATAAAACTACTTAATTAAGTTACCATGACAGTTATAAATGGCCTCTCCATCAACCAACTTGGAAAGGAATCCAACTCCCTCGAAATTGGTTCACAAGCAGGGAGAGTGAACACTCACTGTGCAATGGACAAGAAAAATCTCTCCAAAATGCCAAAAGACAATTAAAAAATGATAAAAAAATATATTCTCCTTCCTCATAGCATCCTTTTATTAACTTCATGAGGCCTCCTAAGGTCTAATTTCCCTCCATGAGATTCCTCCAACTCATCTTAGTGGTTTAGTAACTATCATGACACTGGTCTTCCTCTGCATGCTCTAATTATTTCCCCAATTTGGATGGTTTCCTCTAACTCCGAAATTCAACCTATTAGTGGCTATTTTTATCCCTTTCATGTCATATTTTTCATATGTCATCAATCAGGTCTGAATTTTTCATACTTGTCATAGAATCTTCCATCATTTGTTTTCATAGAGTGCATAGAATCTCGTTCCAAGTGGCACACCTTGTCTTCTAGTCTCTTCTTCTTCAATGGGAGCTACCCTCCTTTAACAATTCGAATTCCTTGGCTCATTATATGATCTTTGACACCACATAACCATCCAATAATGTTACATTACCCATGTGTTAGAATTTAAATGAATATCATGCCAAGTGTGCAGGGAATCTAGTCACCCAAAGGCTCCACAAGCTTCCATGCCACCTTATTTTCTTAGCATTTATCAATTCCGTGACACATTTAAATATGAATATAGTAAACTAAATTCATTTTGGGTCCCATAGCCCCTTATTACAAAATTTATGTCTCCATCTCAACTTAGGGAACTAAAAGGTTGGTGAAACATTACTTGCAAATAGTCTTGTTTGGAAATTATTTAATTGGGGACATGACATTGCTATCTATGTTCCCAAATTTTTGGTCCTAAAAAGGCCATTTAAGGCCTCAAACAAGCTATAGAAAGTTGTTCGTTTTTAATTAGTAGATTATACAACATCTTGGGGGCATATAGAGATGTGTTTTTCGACCTATCACATCTCATCTCACTTGTCATGATGTGAACATAAATATCATATTTTTATAGTAGTATTTAGTAATTGAATATATGCATATGATATGATACTACTAAGGAAAATAATAAAATAATAGTTAAAATAATAAAATAATATTTATTAATTTTGGAGGAAGAAAGAAAAAAACTACTTTTTTTTCGTTTGTATTTTCAACATATCTCCCTGTGTTTTTACTCAAATTTCGTTTGGAAGACTTGTTGGATGCAGAGGACTTATCTTTGATGCAGTTCTTTGTGTATGTAGAGTTTTTGAAGTGCTTGCATTTTTTTGTAATCGAGTATCAATATTCTGATTTATTAAAATTGGTTAAATAAGTTCTTACAAAATATTCAACAAACTTTATTATGATTAATTAGTGGAAAAATATTTTTGATGATGATTAACGTCTACTGAGACCAATTTTGGTCTATCGGACCTTAAGAAGGATAATACTTGGTTTACTTTAAAATCTTGTTCATGTGCTAAAAGAGCATTCCAAGCTCATTATAGTTTTGGCAAGTTAGGAGGTTATAAAGGTTTGTATTGAAACAAATACTATGAAACTCAGATCTAATGTGGGTGTAAGCAAGGCACTCTAAGAGAAAGCGTTTTTAATCTTCAACGCTCATGGACTCACATAGATGGAAAACCATTTCCTCCCACAGAGTTTTAAGAATAGACCAACGCCCTGTTTTTCTATGGAGTTCATGAGAGTTTGTTTTATTCTTTTCTATATTAATTTTCTTCTGTGAGCTAGTTACTACCAAGAGATACTTCTGATCTTTCAAGTTAGGATTAATGACCTCCTTATAGTATCTTAATTTTCTCTTAACCGCTAAATTTTCCTCACACCAGAATTTCTCTTTAAACTTAGAAGTAATAATATTTTTGACATTATCAATGTTTTGCAAAATGTTGTTTTCACTAATGGCCCAATTCTTTAACCAAGCCATGGTATCTTTACACCAACACCAGTTGAGGTGTAGTTGGTTTTGACTTGAGTTTAAAGCAATTTTAGGAAGTCTATCCTTTCCCATGTTATTTATCTTATGCTTGTACATCAAGTACTTAGGCATACCCATGCTCTCGATGGGGGAAAGACCCACTTCTATTCAATATTGAAAGACATAGATTTTTTCAAAAAAATAAAAAATAAAAATATTCATTATTTTTCACTCTCTTATGTTTAAATGTTCAAAATGAGAAAGTAGGTACCTTGTTATGTCTTACAAATTTCTCTCCTCTTTCCTAAGTTCCGAAATAAAAAACATCTTAAATAAACAACAATATTAACACCGATTACAATAGCAACCAATCACATCAAAAAAATTAGTGGAAATGGATCGCATACTACTTCTAACCATTAAATCTTATTTAGAAATTAGTGGAAATAGATCACATAACCTTCTAGCCATCAGATCTTAGATCTTATTAGAAAAAATCAAATCAATCTAACTATCTCTTAAAACCCATAATAAGATCAAATCAACCTAACTATCTCTTAATGTTAAAAAAACCCAAATTTTGTTTTAAATTTTACATTTAATGATTTAAAAATAATAATGTTCTATCATATATATACATTATAAAAATGTTCTATCATATATACATTGTAATAATGTTATAATATACAATAATATGAAAATAATAAATGTTTTCACTAAATTATAATAATGTTATAATGTACAATGATATTAAAATAATAAATGTTTTCATTACCTTGTACATTATAATAGTGTTATCACATATACATGAGATATCATTCCTTTGGAAATGTGTTTTCTTTTCCTATCAAATAACCCTTAAAAAATGACACCATATTAGTGTTATCACATATACATAAGATATCATTCCTTTGGAAATGTGTTTTCTTTTCCTATCAAATAACCCTTAAAAAATGACACCATATTGTCTAAAATTCACTTTTATAAGTAAAAATATAATAAAAATTATTATTTTTTCAAATCTTATCTTTCCAAGGGATAGGTTTAAAAAACGTTACATTCTTGATTAAAACTATTATTATATTTCCATATTTTAATCAGATCACAAAAGTCCACAATCTATATTGTGGATATAGCCCTTGTCACTTATAAAAATCTACTTTATAGAGCCTTGAAGTGACATTTACATCTCCACGTGAATCTTAAAATATCTCTAACAGCTACTAGAAAAAGCTTCCCAACTTATATAAAATTGAATGGTTTACCTAATAACGTGCACCTCAAAAATATGTCTTGTCGTGATCTCAAATATATGTCTTTGTCGTAATCATAAGTGACATATTACTTAAGTAATGAAAAAATGTGACATGTTACTTAACGGAGGAGTGGTGGAGGAGTAAGTCTTTATTAATTGAGTGGATGTACTAATCGAGTAGATTGTGATTTTGTGTTTTCAATCTTTATTGTAGGTAGAGAGTATTGTACTTTATGATAGTGTAGTTAGGTAGAGATTATTGTTTTTATGTTTTTTTATGTTTTTTGGTTTTATATTGCAACTCTTTTTTACTATGAAGAACCATATTGTAAACAAAGGCCATAGCTTATTGTTGAGCTAAGTTTAGATAATGCCAAGAAAAAGAGTAAATCGTTGTTCATAGAGCAAGAAGGGTCAAGTATCTTTTGGGTCTTTGTATTAGAAAGACAAAATACAACAATGAATATTTATCTTGGCTCAGAGAATTTGAAGAAATCAGAAATATCTTAACCTTTTAATAGGGAATCCAAGTCCCCGGATGTGGGTGTGAGTCACGCCAATGTGGACTTGGGGGAGGTTGGCATGGCCCCTCCAACCCAAGCTCAACCTACCGCCAATGCTCAACCCAGTGTTGACCTTTAATGCCATGGGAGACGTGGCTGCTCCTCAATTAAATGACAGGACGATGCAGTCTCATCATAACTTGGGCGCCATTACTACTCTTCCTGGCAGCCTCACTTTGCACAAGTTCCATTCAATAGGGACGATGGAGACTGTTGGGGTCTTCTTTCTCTCCATTGCCGCTCTCCTCTGTCGGGTTTTACGCGCTCTCCAGGTTCTTGATGCTCTCCACTGTCGCTCTGCGTACCAGGGTCACCCCCCTTGCTCCATGCTCCCTTGATTTGTCCCTCTACTGCTCTGTGCCCACGTATCATTCTCCATTATCTGGGTGTGTCGGCCCAGTGCCTAGCTCAGGCCAGTCTTCTCATTGCTCTGCTCATTGCCACCCCCCAGCCATGCCTAGACGAAAGAGAGGCACTTCCCGCAGAGGACGTGGCCATCATGCTCGAGCAGAGGACCAAATACCTCTCTCTTCTCAAGCCAACAACAACGAATTTGACCTGGAAATTCCAGAGGAAGTGCAACGAATTGTTTCAGATTGGGAGGATGAATTGTCTAGGGCACTCGGTGCAGCTGGAAGAACAGTGGAGCGCAGACATAACTACTGGGTCTTCAAAAACTTGCTCACGCGCCTGGTCCTCAGATTTAACCCACTGGTTCTGCCTCCCCTAGCACCTCCTGTACAACCCCCTTCGGCTCCTCAAGAGGCTGTACCACCTGGTCCTCATGCAAAACGTCCAACCCCTCCTTGTCCCTCTGATGCCCCAGCCCCCTCCATTGTTTGACCACCGTGCTCCATCCCCCCTCCACATTACAGACCCTCCACCAGCCCTGCATGTAAGTTTACGTCCAACCCAATCATCTCGAAGAAGACCTCTCCGTTTCCCTTCAAAAACCCACCTACAGGTTCCGGGAAGGAAGACAACAACTTCAGTGACGAAGAAATGGTGACATCCAGTGGCAGTTCAACGACATCATCAGACGATCCCGCACAACCAGCATCTCTAGGCTACACCTGTCCAATCAAGGAGGAACCATGGCCTGGGAAAAAACCATGACCCGTGGTCATTACGGCTACGTGTCCATCTGTCTGCTTGCATGGTTTACGTTCAGGTTCCTTCCTGGCCACGTGCCGAACATTTTGAAAATGTCAAGTTTTTCTTTGTTTATGCTTTGTTAACTGGATGGTTTTTTCCTTATCCTCCAAGAACTATGGAGGTTTTTTGTCTCTGCTTAATTGGAAGGCCTATTTTCCCTCTGGGAGGGAGGGTTATTTTTTACCTATTTTCCTTCCCAGAGGGAGGGCCCAGCTATACTCTGATACTCTATATCTGCTCCACCTGAGCAAGTTGGTCTATAACTATGCATGTATTACTATTTTCTTCTTTTTTAATAGAATAGATCTCAACTTACAAAAAAAAAATAGAGCATCCAAGCAGTGCAAAATGCACTACAAAAATCGCTATAATAGATATTCAATTAAAACGGAGCTTCAAAACAAGAAAACTTCTCTAAAAGAGAAAAAAAAAACAGAAAATGACCAAGAGATAGAAGTTGACTGTGAACTGGCTTCCCCATCGTAAGTTGGTCCCTTATAGTGACAAATCCATGGCCAGGGACTTTGTTTGGTCCTAGATGCAAGTACCACCGA
>LPNX011095524.1:65389-137532 GCA_001517045.1 Pseudotsuga menziesii | reverse complement strand
TGCAATGCCACCTCAACCATGTGGGATGATGTCATCTACTAGAATGTAATTGGTTGATTTTTATAGTACATTTTGGTCCTTTTGAGGCCCATTTTTGACCTCAAATTCTCTCTAATGAGCACCACACACAATGAAGAGGGAGAACAAGTCGTCGACTGCAAAGGGTATTAATAGGCCACACCACCCAGAAGACCATTTACATATGGATTGGGCCACAACCACCACCGCCGAAGACCGGCGGCAAAGCTCTACGACCATCCCACCACTTCCAGACACTGTTACATCTACGTCGAGCCAAGGAACCACCATCATTTGCCTCTGTCGTCGTTACTGTAGTGGTGACACCATGGGTTGTCGTGCAAGGGACCGTCTCCAGTCCATTAGTTCTGCCATACTCATGCATACAAACTCTATCAATAGCCACACAAAGGAGAAGGGGGCATCTAAGGAAGGAACCCTAGATGTCGAGCTCATGCTACTAGAAAGACTCTTAAAACCTAAAAAACTTGCAAACCAAAACCTCAACAAAGAGGGATACATGTTTTCATTAATATGAACCAATTATATTTAATATTTCAAAATGTTTAGAGAGGTAACTAAAGTTTTGGTTTATTTATTTATTTTAATTTCTAGAGGACTTTTTTTCGAAATGTGATTGGTCTCATACCATTGAAATGAAGATTAAATAAATTGACAAAAAAATAAAAAAAATATGTTCCTAACATTCATGCATGGAAACTTCCCAGGAGCTAAGGAGGAAAGTTGGACACAATTTTTGTCTTTTGGCTAATTTCCTTACGTCTTTTTGGTGATTCCCTTCCAATCATAGTTTCCCTCTTTTTGTTGATTCCCTTCCACGATTGGAAATAGGGAGGGCATTTTTTTCATGGAAAAAGGACCACATTCCAAAAAAAATTATTAATTTTTGAACCATATTGTTCATATTCAGTTACATAGCTTCTATAAGATCATATGTTTCGATACATTGCTTCAAAACATTCAGTTCAATTTCCTCTTCATGTACATATTCATAGTATTTATGAATTTTCACAATAAGATAACATACTACAAAATAAAAGACAAGTATGGCCTGTATATTCATGGGCATAATTCTTGAAGTATAGTAGGTATTAGGTCCAGTTCTTTTATGAGATTGCTTTGTTGCTCCCAAACCTGCAATGAACCCTTCGGAAGGAGTAACCCCATCTTAGAGAGTTGATCAATTGTCCCATTCCTATGCCTATAAATATGCTGAAAAGATATATGATCAAAAGATCAAACCAAAAGACAGATGGCCTCGTATATAGGAACGATGTGGATATTTTTAGGCTTTATGTTGAAGATGAACCATAAGAAAGATGGTAGTAAGTTCATCTTTGTTGTTACTTGCCGCTCCAATGTTAGTAAAAAATTATAGGAATGGTTGTCCGAAAGATGAATAATACCTCCAGTGCCCCCTGTCAAGCCTACCTTGTGTAGCACCATCGAAGAAACACCAGACCTGTTCATAATCTATCTAAAGAATATCATCATGGCTCTTATGACTCTCATTCGGGATCTAAAGAAAGTGATCTAAAATTCCCAAAACTTTTGTTGCATATATCTGTGGTGAAATGAAAATATCCCGAAAAACCATTTTGTTACATGCTAGCCAGACTCCCCATATGATTAAGACATGCATAGCTCGAAAATCTTGAAAATTAGAGTTGTTAATCCATTGCTTAAATGTATCCAGTAGTCTATCACCTTCCTAGATGAATTGAACTCCAGTTACCTGCTTTGCATAATTCCACATTCCACTAATGTATGGGCAATTGATAAATAAGTGATCAATAGATTCATCAACAGATTTACAAAGTGAACATATTCCAGGTCCACAACCCAATAATTTAACCAGATGCTCCCATACAGGGACCCTATCGGCCAGAGAGAGCCACATAAAGTGAACATACTTTAGAGGACAGTTAAGGCTCCAAATCACTTTATAGCACCATACATGAGCGTGAGTTTGTATGTGACTTTGCAAAAAAAAAAACTCACACCCATGCATGGGCCTCTTGCTTTTTAATACTATTAAGTTATTATATGTTTTTCTCTTTCTTTTTAAAGATTACTTTTCTCTTGTTATTTTTTTTTCCATAGACCATCTCATAACATTGCATATGGAATCATCTCTTCTCCCACTCTTTTAAAAAATTTAAACTTCAACAAGCTACTTATATTGTTCATGTTATTTTGTGGAAAAAACATACACTTATGTCAAAATTGTAGTCCTTACTTTACTACTACATTGTTGCACAGATTTGAAAAGTAGTCTTCCTACATACATTTTGACAATGCAATAGTGGATACCAAACAACTAAATTTTACTTACAAATAATGTTGCACAATTTTTCACTATTGAGAATGTTTTTATGGTTTTACTTTTTCAAACATCTCTTTCAAATTTAGAAGATAATGCTCAACAAATTTTAGGCAAAGGTGGCTAATCTAAAACAATTCACAAAATACAATATATGCTCTTACAAGAGCCTCCAATTTTTTTCTAATTTTTCAATTCCATTTTATTTCAAAGAAAGAGACTTTGTTATTCATAACCCTGATTTAATTTTAAATATTTTGAAATAAAATAATATAATAATATTTATATTCAATATTTAATAAAGTAATAATAAATTTTATAAGCTTAAGCTTTTGGTTTACATAAATATAAGCACAGCGAGAAAATTTGTTTTTTGTTGCTCAATAGACTTATTTATAAATTCTAGCATGGTCATCGATCACGTAAAGTGATTTGATTTTCCGATAATAACTATGGGTGCTTCAACTAGCTTTTTATATTTAATTATACTAAACACATTACAAATTACATTATGCATTGTGATCATTCACAATATAAAAGATATATGATGCTTAGAAGTAATGCCCAAAAGTTCCTAATTGTACAATTTATTATTATATAGATACTTTAGTAAAATGAGAAAACATGTGGTCTTTTATATTATCAATTCATTGAAAGAAAAAAAAAACAATTTGTGTGAAAAATATTGGATCCAAAAGCAAGGGAGAAGTTGGCTATGTCGTTCTAAGAAAAAAACAATTTGAGTGAAAAAAATGGGATCCAAAAGCAAGGGAGAAGTTGGCTATGTTGTTTTAAATATGGGTAATTGTCTTGTAATTTACCAAGACAAGGGCATAAAGATGAAACGCACATCACACTTTGTATCATTAAAAGTTTATAAAATCATGTTTACGCCGTAAGGCGTTTTTCTCTGAAGTTCTTTTTTAAACCATTGTTCATATCGTCATCTATTCAGCCAACCATATTTGTCCGTGTGTCTTCTTCATGATTTGTTGGTTCTCCGCGTGTCTTCTTCGTGATCCGTTGGTTCTCCACATGTCTTCAAATTGACTTTTACTGGGTAGTATAAAACTTCGGTGCTCATAGTCCGGCCTTCCAGATCTTTGGGAGGTAAAGGTCGGCGTTTTTATCAGTGAAGGCTCCTCCGCAAGTGACAGCATTGATGGTTGGACCTGCCACTTAACCCCCATCCCTGAGTTCTTAATTGATTAAGTTTTCTGGTTGGTCCCTTCCTCTATCCTCCCATTTCGCAATAAACTCTGGGCATTTTGAAGTACTATGGGTATTCACCCTGCAAGTTTCAGTGTTCCTTTTTGCGTGTTTTCCACCTCTTTGTGTGGTGTCTTCTCCTGGGCTGAGAATTGTTCATAGGTTTTGCATGTCTTCTCTTGGGATGCGCATTGTTCATAGGTTTTCATGTATTGTACATCCTTTTATGCAGCTTCACGTTTTTCTTTCTTCTACAGTCCGACGATTTTTGGAGAGTCGTGACTCTTGAGTTGGTTAGAACCGCAATTGTCCGGCGATTCTGGAGTGCCGTGAGGCGATTTCTGGAGAGTCGGTCCTGTGAAAGAGCCCGTCCGAAATGTGAAGTGATTGTAGGGTTGGTCAGATGATCAGAGGATGGCTTCTATTTTTTTCTCAGTTTTCTCAGTTTGGCATTTATTCTGAATTTATTAAACCCCATAGATAGCTTGCTATTCATGGAGGAGGTGGTTGAACATCTTGTCATGGCGACCACCCATCCCTCCTGCATAAATGGTGTTTACTGGTCACATTTAGTTTGCGGTTTTAAAGGATTTGCACTATTTGGATTTGCACAGAGAAGTTGCATTGTTTCTAGGAATACCTTTGCAGGAATTCTGATTCAAAGACCAAAGAAGAGGTAAAAAGCACAAGTACTTTGTTTTTCCACTGCTCCTGGATTTCATTCTGTGCAATTTCGTTTCTATTGCAAATTTGTTGTGCAATTTCATTTTTCCATTCTCTTGCAGTGTTCTATGGTTTGGTAAATTAATATGTTGTTAATTGGGTAGATGGCGGAACACGGCCCTCTTGTAGAATTTAGCGGATGCAATAACGAAACGATGAACCTCCTTCTGTTAAAGAGCACCTACTTATCTTATCCTTCCGTCTGTTGGAAAACCTACCCCCAAACTGCTATGGCCCATCTCAGAAATTACTACTCCTAATCGGTGACCGCATGTGAATGTTCCACCATCATTAACCTCGGGGCCTACTTTCAAATAAACTCCACGGGCTAAGTCTGGTAAGGGAAAGGAAGTTGTGGTTAAAACCAAAATAGCTGGGACACTTGTACTTTAGGGCCAGGTATGGCCACTCCGGAATCCTCAGAACTGCCCTAGGAACTACTACCAGAACTTATTAGATCGAATGGGGTCCGTATACCATTGCTATTATCCTTTAGTCGGAAGAATGAATGAATTGAATTTAGACCTTTTCACTTCTGACTTTAGACATCCTTTGTAGGCGCAGGGTCCAAAAATTGCATTGGTCATCTCTTTATCAACCCTATTTTTCCCTTTCTTTCCAGACTGAAAAGAAGGAGTATCTGACCGAATAGTATTCCCAGTGATGCTTGCACAGTAATTTATTAGCTGCGCTGATTTTGAATGCTGAATACTGTTTAGAATTTTACTTTTATCATTTCTTTAGATTTCTTCTACTTATTGTTGAACAACACTAAGAATTCTACTCAAATATTCAACTGTATCGAGTTATAATATCTTCAAAATCGTAATACAATTGGAGTATGTGATAAATGAACCTCACATAATCAATTTCATTTTTTTTAAATTGTTTGTTTTCCAGAATTTCTGTCCAAATTAGCTGATACCAAGGCAACTGTTAGACAACTTCAGCTAAATTCTATTCTACAAGTACTGGTATCTCTTACAAACCAAATAATAGGGCAGTGTCTCAAAACTACAAGATGGGTTTGTTTTTACATGGAACCGCTTTCATAATTCCCAATATTGTTGATTCTCAGAAAACAACTTTTGCAACAATTACCCCCAGCTATTTACCCAAGGGAGGCTTTTACATAGAACCACTCTTTCAAAATTCTCAATGTAGTTGTTTCTCAGAAAACAACTTTTGCAACAATTACCTCAGCTGTTTACCCAATCCCTTATAGATAGAAGGGCTTGATAAAAGCAAGAATTAAAATCCAAAATATACTTGGTTCTTAAGGTGGAATTTACAATTTAACAGTAAAAATCCAGAATATTCTAGAGATTACAGGCAGCTAAGAAATGGAAAATATAGCATTCTGCAATCAAGAAAATGATTGTATTTAAGGAAACCAAAATGGATAAAGGATTAAAATTTGTTTGAAAGAAAGGGGTGAGAAGCAATTTTCTGAAATGAATCCCGACTTTTGCTACGAGAAGAAACTGTATCAATGTCACTTTGGTTACCAGGAATTAAAATTGAGAATTGTTCATTATGAAAAACTAAACTTAAAAATCACTGGTGGTATAAAAAGTAGAACAAAGAGAGCAAAGATGTTAGAGTTGCTTACCTTTATCCAATTCAAGCTCTATTGTATCCAACTCCATCTCAAGCCTGGTTACTATATCCTACAGATGATCAACATGGATGTCCACAATGTGCACAAGGAGAATGGAGACCCTAGTGGGCACAGGGTTATCAGCTTCCTCATAATGGTTCATAGTCAACAGAAACTCCAGCACATGCTCTCTGATGACAATTCCATTGGGCTCTATGGTATGTTTTGAGCTGTTCTCCTCCTTTCCCCCATAGTGGGCCTGGGATGAAAGACTCTCCACACTGGGGATCTCAGAAAGAAGAGACTGGCCCGTCGGAGAAAATCCCAGCCTTGGCACCTTACCCAGAGACACTGTAATCACAGTATTCTTGTTGATCATGGCAACAATCCTTTGGGTGAATTTGCTGACAGTGGGGCCTGGGGATTTTACCCTAAACACAAGAGCACCATCTACATTCCCACAGAAGGGCCCACTGCTCACGAGAGACAGGATATCTTGAAGCTTCAGAGGTGGGAAAAGAACAACAATCAAGTATTGTGCAGCCACTGCCAGTCTCTGATTAGATCTCGGCAGCTCAACATGGTACCAACTAGATTCCCCGCCCTCCCCTTCGCTTAGATCCCAATCCTTGTTAAAGAAATTGCCCTGCCCATCAAATTTGTAAGCAGATGAATGTCTATGTTCAATGCATGGAATGCATCTTTTAGATTTAGTGAACCTTCTATAATGCAGCTAAATATATGCACGTAGACACTAGACCAATGGAGTGCCCCTGTATTCTCTAGGTGCATAGTTATTTAAAGGTGTGAGGGAAATTGCATATGTAATAAGCTTTTGAAGATTTTCTTAATAGGAATAGAATAAAATAATAAGCTACGGAAAAACAATGAAAAGGTGAAAGTATTTCATGGAGCTTTTGTAGATTCCTTAAGTCAACCAGCATTTTGACACAAGACGAAAACTTTTTATCTGGAAATGCTTGTAACACAAGTTGTGAATAGTCTTTATAGATTGCCTGAGGGAACTGGAATTTTACACAGGAGGAGGAAGCCTTTTTTATTTGGGGACTTTAGAATCCATTGAGTGCAGAGTGCACTCTGCAAGTCATTTTCCCTTTTTAATTAATGGATTCTAAAGTCATTCCAATCCAGAGACCTTAAAGTTATGTTATCATTGTCATATGAATCAAATCAATGTCATAGAGTTCTGGCATGTTGAGGATAAATGATAAATGAGTAAGGCAGGTTGCCTATCCAAGAGGGTGCAAAAATAAGTTTTAAGTAGAAATTCTGCAAAAATTTGATGTTTGGCATAGTTTTATAAGTTAAAGTTTCAAAGATAGTTTTTCATGTCCTAGAGGTTTTGAGGGTCTCTAAAACTTTCAAAAATCCTAAAACAATCTAAAAGAAAAACTAAAACTGTGTCCCCTTTGGATTTTTCACTTCACCAAACTCCAGTAAAAATGAAATTTTCTAAACTGTTTTGGATAAAGCATTAAGTCATAAGTAATGAAATGTAACAGGAGAGATGGATGATTCCACATGCAAAGTAAAGAATAAGCCGAAATATAGACAACTGTACTAAAACTTAGAATTGAACATATTTTAGAATTTGCGCTTGCATCTTCAATCAAATCAAATCACAGACTTCAATGGAACGTCGTTAGGTGTTTTTCTCTGAACTTTTGTTCTAAACCACTGTAGATGTCGGCATCCCCCTTGCCAGTGGTACTTTTACGTGTGTCTTATCCTGGGTTGAGCATTGTTCATAGGTTTTTACGTGTGTCTTCTCCTGGGCTGCGCATTGTTCATAGGTTTTCTGTATTGTCCACTGGTTTATGCAGCTTCACGTTTTTCTTTCTTCTACAGTTTGACGATTTTTGGAGAGCCATGACTCTTGACTTGGTCAGAACCGCAATTGTCCGGTGATTCTAGATTGCCGTGATGCGATTTCTGGAGAGCCCGTCCTGTGAAAGAGCCCGTCCTATAGAAAGAGCCCTCCCGATGATTTCTGGAGAGGTCAGAGCAACAGCTGTAGAAAGCGCCTTGGTCCTGGTTTAATGGTAGATGTTGTGAGATAACTGAACTCAAAAGGTAACCCTGGCTCCTTTAGGGTTCTAAACAGCTTAGTCATGTGTTGCAGCACATTAGTACCGGAGAACAGACCACATTATGAAGACATTTAGGGTTTCTCACTCATAACGGTTTCAGCTTACAGTATTCATTTTTCCCTTCAGTTTACAATCCTCGTTGAGCTTTAAGGAAACGTGAAGTGACTCTAGGGTTGGTCAGATTCAATATGCACTCTATAGTTCACTTCAAGTCATGAAGAAAAAGTGTTTTTTCAACATTTCCAATCCAAATACCAGTATGAACTAGAAAGTACTTTACATAAGACCAGAATGAACTAAAAAGTACTTTACATAAGAGCAACTTGATTTGGTTCTTGTGAAGGTCCCTCCTATGTTCTGGGCTGCTATAGTTGCTTGGTGAGCTTAAGGTATAAGAGATGCCGAAAAACTAGGTCTTTACGTTGAAGTTAAAGTTGGCTTTTAAAATCATTAATAAGCAAACAAGAGGGTTGGCTTTCTTTTGTGAGAAAATGGGCTTCTAAGATAAGAATACGAAAGATCAAGCGAAACTCAAAGTAGGGTAACAATGGCCCTTTGAATAGAAGTAGTTTACAAGCTGATTTTGTTCAAATGGACACTATGCCTTGACACAATCATGTACCAAAAGTTTGGTACCATTAATGGCTAAAAAAAATAGGAAGTGTTAGAGTTTATATCATTGCCCTGTGTATAAATTGTGAGATTGAAGTATGGCACAAACTTACAGTTATATAAAAAAATATGGAGTTCAGACGTCCATGAAAAGAGAATTCTTACCCAAAAAAAATTTATGATAATTTTAAAGTTTGTTGGTTGAAACTATGTAATATGTGTACCAGTCCAACGAAGTTTGCATTCATTGTGAAATGGAAATTAATGTAAACAAAATAAAGATAAGGTAAATTATACTCTGAAAAGGATAGCACCATCCAATTTTAATCATAACAAATTGGAGTTGTCTCATGCTTCATCAAACCATTGATTCACTCATTTTCTTTTCTAGGCTGATGTTGGATCTGGGATGCCACTTGCTTGGTATTAGAAACTGGCAGATTTCTTTTAGTTTCATCTATCTTCCATATGTTATGTGGAGAGATATGCTCAACCTTTGTTTTCTTTATGAAGCTTCCTGACTTTGCTCTTTCTCCATATAATTCTTGCCTTGTGGTGACAAACTCACAATAGACTCACATTAGGGCCAACTGCATCAGTCGCACCAACAGACCTCAAAGTGCAATTCATAAATTTGATGACTCTGTTCATTGAATAATTATATTGTCCTAATTTCCAACCTTCAGTGAAAATAACGGCCCGAGCTGGATAGTGTTGAGCAGGCCAATGTTGATGGCATCTAAAGAGTGTTCTCAATGAAAGGCATTTAAGTTATCGACATTCCTGACTTTTCTTTTTCTTTATAGAATTTCTGCCTTGCGTTGACAATCTTACATTAGGTCCAGATGCATCAAGGGTAGTAGCACACCTCTGAGTGCAATCTGAAAATTTGGTAGCTTTGTTCAATGAATAATTACTTCATTCTAATTTTAAGCTTAGGTGAAAAATGGTGCAAGTTGGATAGTCCTGATCACGTCAATGTTTATGACCATCTAAAGGGAGTTCTCATTAAAAGGCATTGACAGGTTCTTTCCATTCATGATTATGCTACATGGGCTTGAGTAGCGAAAAATATTTATGTTGTTGAACATTTCGGATTTTTGCATTTGCCTTATGCACATAAACATCTATTGGCATCGCTTTAAAAGGGAAATCTTTGACAGATTTGGATTTCCCTTCTTTAGTAACACCACTCGGTTGTCCATATGCTTCAACACCTTTAATTGCTGCCCTGTCTGTATTTTCAATTTTTACGTTTTCACTAAGTTCTTTAATAATGATGCATCTCCCATGTCTCTTGGATAAGTTTTTCCGGTGGATGTTATATCATGTTATTAGTCGTTGCTTAACTTGAGCTAAGACTCTTGGTAATAAATTTGTATCAATTTGTGAGTTTTTTACTATTACTACTTTATTCTTTATTCAAAGCGTTCAAATTTATTCACTTTTCCATAGTTCAACTTAGGAATGATATTCATTTTTGCAACGTCTACCCATTTCCTCGTTTGCGATAATATTGTTAACGCTTTCCTATTTATTATGGTTTTGCTGTAGATTTCAATTTATTCTAGCTTTTGAAGTAGTAGAGGCTAGGAATTAAAGGCACAATTTTCTCTAACAATTTTTTACAAAAGGAAGCATTTACTTAAAATGAATGCATGCATAACTTGTTCTGACATTTTGACCGCTGCCACTTCTTGTTGGCACTACTTTCATGTAAACTATTTGGAGCTTGGAGCTTTATGTAACAATTAGTAATGTTGGTTTTCATGGAAAACTGTTATGTCTGTTATTATTCTTAAAATATAATATATTCAAAGTGTTATCCCTAAAGTTGAACCTAGACTACCGGGGTTCAAGCTTAAAGAAATCTTTTTAAAAATAATTCAAATAAATCAAAATAAAAACTGAATTGGTATGTAATCAAAGATATAGGAAAAATCACATAACAATTTAAAGATTTGTATGACATAAAATGGAATACAAAATTCAATAACAAGAGAACTACGAGCACAAATTGATGGAATGAATCTGACTCTGTCACTAAAGGTTTGAAAGATAATTGTATTCTATTACAAGAATCATGTAGTGGATTGTATTTGACCACAGACAGGATAAATCATAAAAAACACAATTCATAAAAATACAAAATCAGCTCGTAACCATAATCATATCAAAGTAGAACCTGTATTAAAGACGCAAAAATTTGCATGTCATACAGTATACAAAAATATTCAAATCACTACCTCAGCCCTCTCAGTTGGTACCTCCTCCCACTTCTGCCTCTTAGCTCATCATTTATAGATATTACATTACTTACAAAGGAGGTTTCAGATCCATGAGAAATGGATCGAATTTGCTAGCTAAGGCAAAGAGATAACTCAAAATCTGTTTCTGAAATGAATGTAGCAGATTTCAAGCATAAAATTTGGTAACCAAATTTCAAATCATTTTTCTTTTTTAAGCAGCCTATACGACTATCCAGAATTCGGGCCTGAGAGGCTGCTATCAACAGTTATCCAAAATCAGGATAAAAGACTTCTAGTAGCATGGTGTTTGTTTGTCCAAGATGCATGCTATTGGGTACTCTGCCACCTACAATTTTCAAAAACTAAAACTCTGCCTCAGAATCTGGATTTGTTTCCTTGAATTCTGTACAATACTATGATCTGAAATTGATTCTTCAAGTGCTGATCCTTGAGAAATGAATGCTAAAAATCAAGCCTTTTGAAATGAAGCCATCAACCTATCAATTTAATTGATGTATACATCCTTTATTCGAACTGACAGCCCTGCATCTTATCTTTCGTTGATCTCCATGCGAACGCTACTCACACCTGGACACTTTTATTACCCTTGGTAATTAGTAATTTCCTCATTGAAGTTGATCATGATTTGAAGGGGTTTTGGCATTCACTGGACGTTGCTGTGGCACTTAATTTGACACCTGTGGTGCTTAATTTATCTCCTTATTGGCATCCGTTGATAATTCATAAAGTATTTGCAGCCGACATGAAATGAATGAAAGTTGTTCTTGATGCTTGTATCAACATCTAATTGGACTTCATATTAAATTTAATAGATTATGTATTGTTGTTATCAAATCTGGAAAAGATCTCTCGGATTTCCAATTATAAAAATGAGATTTTATAATCTTTATCTCATTTTTATAATCTTTATTGAAGAGAGTCTTTAAGCTCCAACTATATGATGGGTATCAACAGAAAAATCTAAAATTCCATAAACTCTGATCTGTTGAATATTACATCCCTTCAAATATGGAAATGGCCTTCTATTTGGCACCTGAACACTTAACATTTGGAACTTAATTGCAGAGTTAACCAATGACTAAGCTCTTGGCACCGGAATTAACCATGCTTTCTATTATAAACTTAATTAAGAGATTATACGTTCAATTCTCCTCACATTTTGATATTATATTGAGATTTGATTCCCAACTATTGGCATCTGGTGGTCGTCATGACTATTCTCCCTTGATCGCTTTTGATACCCTTAATATTTTATTTTGCATATGTGATGACTATTCACATGAAAGATGTAGACTCGTGGATTCTTCATAGAGCTTGAAGAGTGCTTCCTCACATGGACTTAACACTTATGAACTTTCCCTTCATGGGATTTAGCACATAGAGCTCAAACTTTATATTTTAGTACTTCCAGTTTTTTCCCTTGGCATTCCATATGTGTAATTGAGCACGTGTCTAATAAAAAAATTAGTGGGATAAATTTGATGATAACACAAAGTTTCTTTTTAACAATGTTGGATCCTTTGACTTCTATGGATGGTGGTAAATGGAATATGTTGAACCTTTCATTTAATCTTTGTTACCTAGTATGTTGGATCCTTTTATTTATAGTTGGTTTTGATTATTCCTACATACATAGTAAACATTACTAAGTGACCCTACCAACTCCTCTTAACCTCTATTCTATATTCCTAACCTTATCCCATTGCTATCAACTCTTATTTATTCTTCATACATTGCATCATCGCTTCTCCCTCGTTACCTATCCACTACAATGAATAAGAATTCCATTATCCTCTCCCACTCTTTTCAGCACATAAAGGTTGTATATAATGTACATATATTGTGATAGGAATTTGATGTAAACTTACAAGGTCATTTGGCTAAATAATTGAAACATTTTGTATATATTTTTAGTATACATTTTGTATATATTGTTAACCATAGTGCTATTAAACTTTTAGAAGAATATGATCAACTCAAGTGGTCCAAGAATAGTGGAACAAGGGTATACACTATCAAGTTGGGTTATGCTGCAAGCATTGAAGAATGCCTTCTTTCATATAGAGTCTATTTGGGGAGAGCGGTCTAGAAATCAAAATTTCCTTTAAAGATAAAGATCATTTTATGGTTATAAATAGCTAAGACACTGTTAACCTAGGATAATAGACTTAAAAGAAACTAGACATGCTAAGAGATGCATACTTTGCAAGCACGATTTAGATATTGTAGATCACTTATTCATGGCCTTTTATTTTGAGTTATCTGTTTGGAAGGAGGTAGCTCTTGTCTAAGTAGGATGAGATAAGAGTAACTTGGTGAACAGTATCTTCGCACACACGGGCTCAAAATTTATACAAAAAACTTACATATCTGACATAAAACACTTTCTTGTGAATTCTCAAGGTGCTCTTAGACAGAAATGTAAGGAAAAAATGTGGCACTTTTTTGCAAAGAAGAGCCTTCTCTTCAGTAGACATATTTGAAATTTTGTTGAAAGGTAGATTTGGTATGAAGTTATGATGCAAATCTGAAGTAGTTATTGAGGATTGTTTTGGCACATTTCACAAAGAAAATAACTTTGCTTATGCATGGAATTAAAAAATGATTCCCATGAAGCAATGAATATATGAAAACCTGAAATGTTTAAGTGTACAAAGTTATCTTAATTAAAGGACCATGTAGAGACCTTGCAGTTTTTAAGCTTGGATGTGGGAGCAGTACTAATACTAGAGCAGAACTTTTAGCACTCTGGGCATCATTACGGGTTGCCAAAGATATTGGGTTGCCTTACCTACATATCTTTGGCGACTCCTCGGTGATTATAAATTGGGGAAAGGGGGAATCCACCCTTCACATGGTGAACCTTGAGGCTTGGTGCTACAACACCAGATTACTCATATCCTCATTCGCCTGGGTGGATTTCAGTCATGTCTATAGGGAACATAACAAGAGGGAAAACATCTTCTCCATGGACGGTTTGTGTATGGCTCCTGGTCATCTCTTACTTACTGAATCTTATGATGATGAGTTTATTGGGGAAGTCTCAATCCAGCTTTTTTAGAATTTGCTCATTCTATTTCATATATTTATCTCATGGATTTTTTTGAGTTATTTCTGGTTATGCTGAGCAATAGTTACAGGAATTTTGAGAGTCACTTTCCTGCTTTGGATAAGGTGTCTGGGCTCTTGTTATGTTCTTTATGGACATTTCTCTGACTGATGTATATACTGCTCACTTATGAGAGGACCTTTTCATGTAGTGATACCCAGGTGCTGATAGTATTTTTTCACATCTTGGGTATAGTTATATTTCTGTTTTGAACTGCATTGTAATGTAATATTTACTATTATGTCTGACCCATTGGGGTATGGACAGTTGTTTGATGATGTACAAGGTTACCTTTGTTTCATTAGAATATCAAGGAACTGTTTTTCCCGACTGAAAATAAACTTGAAACCTCAAGTGAACTTAGGACCAAGAATATTAACTTCTATTTTAGATACTCTAACGTCAGGAAGACAATGTGATATTAACTTTTTCCTTTAACTTTTTCATTGACAATGTGATATTACCTTTTTCCTTCATTTTATCTTAGTTTAGGGTTGGGAAGAGAGAAATCTTTGTATCTTTACCGAATGTAATATTCTCATCATTCTACCACAATGACAAGGAAATAAGTCTAGAATCCACTTAAAGTCTTAAAAGTGATTTACAAGTAGTAGATCAATGAACCGATTTTAGTATTATGCTGATTTAGTATTATGATTATTGTCTTATATTACAAGTAGTAGATCAACAAGGATATCAAGAGTAGTTTGATATATTTGAACTGATTATATAATTTTGATTCAATCTTTTGAATAACACATCATAGCTTTTTCATTGTGGACAAAAAAAACAAGTTCAAAATCCATTACAAATTGCAAATTTGCTTTGATACGTTTTATTATAATCAAACTTTCCTTACTTTCTCCTTTATATTTGTTTATTTTGTCATTTCTAAATCTCCCAATATTTTTTTATTTTATACTAACTTTAGCTTTAGAATTTTTCACCTAATGGTAAAAAAATGAACTCCTTGGTCTTCGTGTATGAAACGCCCACCAAACTGCAGGTTATTCATGTAGCAAAAAAAACATGTTTTTAAGTGTTCTTTTAGAACTAAATCCTATCAAATTTCAACCAACTGCAAATTTTCAACCATATATTGGCCACAATATACCCACTTGTTTATATCTAGATTGATCCATAGCTTTCACTTTACACTCTTGAACAATCAATACCCTGTGGGAGCTCTGTATTCTTCTTTAGTTTGCACTTTATTTGGTCCAGGGATCAAGTAAACACCTCCTTTTTATCTCAGGGAAAAAACAACATATCCTTTGGCTTTTGACTCCTTTTTTTATCCTGCATATACATTGTTTTCATGTGCCTTCTAGACTCCCATGAAGCAATGAATATATGAAGACCTAAAATGTTTAAGTGTAAAAAGTTACCTTACTTAAAGGGACATGTAGAGACCTTGAAGTTTTTAAGCCTGGATGTGGGAGCAATACTAACACTAGAGCATAAATTTTAGCACTCTGGGCATCATTACGGGTCACCAAAGATATTGGGATGCCTTACCTACATATATTTGGTGACTCCTCGATGATTATAAATTGTTTTCATGTGCCTTCTAGACTTTCTTTCCATCCTCTTCGTGACTAGCACGTGGCTTTGTTTTTCCTTTAACCTTCATTCCCATCCTCTTTGTGGCTAGCACGTGCCTGTGCTTTCCCTTTAGTGCTGAGCCCTGCCCTTTGCTAGCCCTCCAAGACCTGGGTCGTGCCTACTATGACCTTCTTTTGTTGGCCATGGGATAAGATCTTCACCTCCTTTACCTGCCCATACAGAGCTAGCTTCCCTTCCTGCCCTGTTCAGAATTGATGCTCGTACTTGTTGAGCTTGGTCATGCCATGCCCCGACACCCAACCCTAAAAGGAATACACAACCACTCTCCACTCTAGGGAGGTTATAACATTAAGCATAGGCTTTACGAACTTCAACTAACCAACAAGGTTATTACAATTTCATTGTTTGTGCCTTGCCTTATTAGACAATGAGATAGGTAGTTGAAGTGAATCTGACATGTTACTTGGCAGCAATTGCACAGCTTCCATTGCCATTACTGAAATAATTAGGAAGTCATTAATAGAGCTCCTACCTGCCTGGTGCTCCTTAGTCCTATCTCTTATTTACTCAGCTACTTTCTTTTGCTAACTTGTTGTAAAATATGAAAACATAAGTATGCATTAATGCATAAGTTTATACATCTTGGAAATAGTTGTTTACTTCTGCAGGTACGCACATATGACATCTTCGGTTTGGATTTTATTGTTATACAGTGATGACACACAAGAAAAAAAATACCTACATTGAGAGAGAGAAGATAGTCAAGCCCTTTGTTGACCTATGCATCACATCGTTAGTTTGAATCTCCTCCCTATACAGTGATGGAAAAAAATGCAAAGCTAGATATGGAAGATTAGAGGACGAATAGAGTGTGTTGCAGGAGAAAAGTAGAAGGAGGGGTGTATTGAAGCGAGGAGAATGAGACTCAATAAAACACATAACGAGGGTCGTAATGAGGCAGTGGGTTGAGCAGAAGGGGTATGTCGAGAAGGGCCGAAGTATCCAATAAATTCCTTGCTGGATCGTACCTCTAATACACTTTAAGCATTTACTACCTAACTTTGCACGCTTCCATTGTATGCTTTTCTTCTCACATTATATTAAAAAAAGGTCAAAAACTACCGTCTTTCTGTCACTTTTTTACATTCTACTCTTCTGCCTTTTACAGTTTCATAGTGTGTATGGCATGGTTGTATGTAACTCTTGCAATAGTATATATATATACACAAAAAAATGTCATATACTTACACATTTCTTTCCTCTTACTCTCAGTGTTTCCCCCGCATAATGGAGGCACCCTTGACAAAAAAAGCGATATCTTCTTTGCTGTCTGGTTTTGTACATCTTCAGCCACTTTTGCAGGTTTTTTCGCTCCAGCCATTCGGACCAACAAATACAACTACTCCATGCTTTCGAATTACTATATCTGATGGTAACAACACACATCAGACTTTGCTCCCAAAAACCTTCAACTCCCTCATATCAAATGGAGAACTCCAAGAAGGCTCTGTCATCAAGCTCTCCAAGTGCACCTGCACCTTCGTCCATAATAACACGTACTATTTTCTGCCCATTATTTTAAGCCCTCTCTTATGTAGCTTAGCCTATAAATTTTTACCTACCACCAACATCATCAATTTTATAACACCTTTACTAATTCTTGCCTTTTCTTCTCCTACGGGACTATTACAATACTCGATCTTGAACTGGTCCATCGAAAGCTTTCCCTTGTTGGGAGCCTTGTTCCTCTTTTACTACCGACTAGATTTAGCATTCCAATTGGTTCATCAACTAGCCAATATAGCTGCCTCACAGAAGAAAGTGATGTTCACTCATCCCAAGCATCAAATACACCAATATCCATGCCAACTACTGTAATTCCATTCAAAGCACTCAATCCCAACTATAAAAAATGGTCCATCCAAGGTCGCGTGCTTGCCAAGATACCCATCCATGAATACACCAACCAACGCGGCCCAGAGAAACTATTTGGCTTTGACCTTCTTGATTGTTCTAGAGAAGAGATCCATGTCTCTGCCTTAACAACTTTGTTGGCACCTTCTATTCCCTTGTTGAAATAGGGACAGTGTACACTATCTCAAATGGCACAATCAAAACAAGCAACCCTTCATATAACCATTTGAACAACCATCTTGAGATTGTCCTTTCATCTACGTCAACCATCCACCCTTGCCCTGTTGCATTTCCATCCATTCCTTTACATTCCTTCCACTTTAAAACAATCAATGACCTCCAAATTTTACCTTCAAATTCCATGGTTGACCTGGTTGGCCTTGTTAGCTCTGTCTCGCCTGCATCTACAATTCGAAAAAAAGACGGTTCTGTAACAAGTAGGAGAACCATCTGCCTCAGAGATACATCCTGTTTTAGCATCGATGTCACACTTTGGGGTCATCATTACCACACTAAGGGTTCACATGTTGCTTCACTATAGTCCTCCGACCCACCACCTGTCCTTGCAATGAAGGGTGGTCATCTTACGGATTACAATGGTAAAACAATTGGAAGTGTTCCTAGTAGTACCATCCTTATCAATCCAGATATTGAGGCAACCCATCACCTTCAAAAATGGTACACTAATCATGGATTTCACGCTGCATCGCCATCCTTGAGCCGAAAATACATAGGCTCTATGTCTTGAACACGCCCATCTAAAACAATCTTTGACTTGCAAGGCATGCAACCCTCTGATAAGAACCTTTGGCTCTCTGTGCGTGCTTCCATTGTTGACATTAACATGGATGACTTCCACTTCCTTGCATTCCCTCTCTTTGTTGATGGCATCCAATGCATGAAGAAAGTTTCACATAGATCTTTCAACACTTGGCATTGTAGCAAATGTGATGCTGAATTCACAGAATGTGACTACAAATACATTTTAAAGCTTTCCTTGCAAGACCAAACTGGCCAGATCAACGGGGCCACAGCTTTTGATGATGCAGCCAACAAACTACTTAGTATCTCTGCAAAGGATTTATGCCTGCTCGCCACTGAGCCCTCAACCATAAAGGATATCTCTCTGCACGTAATTTTGCGTCGATACCTGTTCACCTTGTCCATTAAGACAGAGACTTTCAACTCTAGTACATGCTTGAAGACAACCATTATCAATTCTGAAGAGCTTCCTTTTGCTGCTGCATCAACCAAGCTCCTTGAAGAAATATCTACACTCACTACTCAAATCCATCCTGTTGCACGCCGTCTCTAACCTCCCCTTCATACACTCCACCCTCGGTTATTCCAACCGCCGCTTTTACTCACCCTCCCACATCTTACTCTTCCCTCACTCCTTTCTTCGACACATCGTACCATACAATACACCATCCCAACTCTCCAAATGCATTCCACCTCATCTCGACCCAATTATGTTTCTTCCACTTCATCATGATCACTATATTCCCCCCCCCCCGCTTTCCTTCCTTCATTGCTTGTATATAGACTTTTCCCTTACTTTCCTGTATTTTTACAAAGATCTGCAATGTAATTAGCTACTATAAATTTTTTGCTCACATGACATATGTGTTATCGTATACATTACGTGTTTTTTTTTAAACCACGCCATACATATGTGTCCATGCAACATTTCACATTTTCTTACATGTATACAATGTTTATTATGTCATATATGTGGATTTATTTTTTCTACTTTGTTGCTCCTTGGTTGCTTTTCACATACATACATGTTCCACATACATCACAAAAAATGCTTTGTACCTTCTTTCTTGCAAAAACTTTCGCAATGCGTTATTTCCTATATGTAGACATACCTTCTTATTTGTACTTTGCATATCTTGCTTTTAATGTACATGCCTCGACTTTTTCTTAGAATAACACATTTATAACATTTGAAATTCCCATCAATGTCTCCTCCAGGTTCAAGGCAAACTCCTCTTCAACAACCTATGTTGCCCAATAGTGCACGTGACCAAATAAATGCACGTAGAAGGCTTCTTTATAGCCAAACAAAGGACCGCCAAAATGTGCAGAGGCGTCTTATTTATCAATCTAGGTGTGGAAACATAAATGCTTCAATCAACCTTACCCCAATGCACACATCCACTACACCCCCACCTCCAACCAACCCCTTGCCAGATGGTCACGCTTGCTTTCTTAACTGACTTTATCGGCTCCACCCACTTCATGTTTGCTCCATATGCAAGGAATCATATCCAAATATGAAAACAAAGTTTTCAAATGGAATCTATACATGCTCTCGATGTAATAATGAGAGACATGGCCATCACTTCTCCATAGATAACAACATGGATCCCGGAAAGCAACCATGAACTTGCATGCCTGACTCAAATAAAAGAAATGCTAATTGCCCGAGTCAATCCAATACTTCAAGTTACGCATGCACGTGGTGGCCAATACAAATACTCCGGCCATACTATTAGCTTCCCACAAGACATCTCCACAATAGCCACGTCTCTTAGTAGACTTGGACATCCTTGTTGTTCTCAAATTCAATGCTGCAAACAAGCCTTATGAATTCATTTTTATCCATTCAAATGCTCTAGCTGCATTGGAATTCAAAATTTCCAATGACCCGTATTACAAGGATGTCCACCTTGACCTCCAAGCATTACATGCTTTGCCACTTGAACCCACAGATGTGTCCTCCCTTCTTCGCCATGCCACAACCCCTGGGCCTGACCTCCAACTACCCTACCCACTACTGATGATGCAACACCTTCAATGTCAATTCCAACAAGCATTGAAACCTCATCCTTTGTTTTGTCACTCCCAGATTCTCGCACTGAGACTGAAGAAATTAGGCGGTTTGCATCTACAACCCCTACCACCCCTTCAACATCAATTGATTGGCCCCCCATTGGTCTTTCTCCAATAAATGAATACAATATGGAATGGCTCCTCTCAATGGCATTCCCAACGCTATTTCCCACAGGGGTTCCCATGCTAAAACAACCTCGTATTTACGAAGTCACCATGCAGGAATATGCTTTGCACCTTATCCGATTCCATGATAATAGGTTTTCCCAACACCCTCGGTTTCGCTACTACTTGTACAACCTTATGTTGTGCCATCGTAGCCAAGCCACCGTAGTTTTTTTTGTTAAACAGAACCTAGCAGACACCCTCCCCGCAACTGTCTCAGCTTTGCACACACAACTCAGTCGGATGCCAGATTCTTGTGTTGCTGATCATGCCATGCGTTTTGGCTCTGCTCTATGTGGCACCTTCTCTTTCTGGAACAAAAGATGAGGTGAGCTGTGTGATATGATCACCCAGCTTGGTAGCCCAACCTTTTTTTCACCCTCAGTGCAGCTGACACCAAATGGCATGACCTTCACATGCTCATGCCTTCCCATCCTCCCACTTCATTGCCTTCACAATTCCAATGGAGAATTCATAACATTATAACCAATCCACATACTATGTCTCTATATATGCACCATAGATTCACCATCTTCCTTGAAGAGGTCCTGCTACACACATTCCAAACAAAAGATTATTGGTGCAGGTTTGTTCCTCTCACTCTTTGCATTTTATTTCCTTTTACTGCTTGACATTTTGAATTTTTTCCTAACTTTGTGTTTTGTTTTCCTTCCCTTCTTAATACAGGTATGAATGGAAAAACTGAGGTTCTGCTCATATACATGGATTCCTTTGGTTGGAGGATGCACCCAATATGGACAGCCTTGATTGGAATGATCCCCTCGCTATTGATACTACAAAAACATACTTTGACAGCTTCTTAACAGCATGGAACCCTCGTCCCGCACACCTTCGTGTCTTCGCCTTCCATTGAGCATCTCACCAAGACCCTTCCACACTTGCGGCATCCTCCATACGTGAAGGAAACCAAAATGACGATTATGAAACCCTTGTCAATTTTGTGCAACGCCACACAAAATGCAATGAATCCTCTTGTCTTCGCAAAAAGGGCACAACCCTTCTTTTCCGCTATGGTTTCCCCTTTGAACTGCAGGAAACATATTTTATGTTCATTGACAACTCTAACCAAAAAAAATATATCCCTACTAGAAATGATGAGCTTTTAAACATATACAACCCTCTTATGCTCTCAGTATGGAGAGCTAATGTTGAATTCCAGCCTGTGCTCTCACGTCATGCTGTCCTCTCATACATTTCAAAGTATGCTTCGAAAGCAGAGAACAAATCTAAGAGCTACCATGACATTCTAACATGTATTGCACATGTTGCCCTTGCAGAAGAGGGAATCTTATTACCTATCTAGACACTATTGTCTGAAACCGTGGCTGATCGAGACATTGGAGCACAAAAAACCTTCCATATGCTACAAAAAATTCCCTTGACTCTTTGCAGTCATACATTTGTTTCCCTGAACACTTCCCAGACCATTTTCAAATGTGTCTTTCCAGACCTACCCAACACCCCCCCACCAACCAACTTCATTTTCGCATACATGCAAAGACCCCCTTCGCTTGAACACCTGCCCCTTCTCGAAGCTTCCCGCTCTTGGTACTTTTATGCACGTAGAAAAAAATGTCGATGGAAGCCCCACAAACTGACCAAGATCATGTGTGTCCTTCCTCGTTTCCTTGACATCCCTCCTTCCACCTCTCCTCTTTATGTCAATTTCTATTGGAGTGAACTCCTCCTTTACAAACCTTTCCGCGATGTGCCAAAAGATATTGGCTCCTCAAACTTGGAAGTTGTCTCTGCATGGGAATCCTTTCATGGGAGCTACAATGCCTGGCATGTTGACCGAAAACCTTCACCCCCTCCAACTATTTCTATTGATGCACCTCCCCATTCATGAAGTTCATCCTCCCTCCTCTATCGACATGTCGGAATGGGAACTCCTCTCTCAACTCCACCTTGGAAACAACATACAACTTGATGATCTTGACATGCTTGGTCATCGCGACTTTGGCACCAATCACAATTGGGGCCACATGCATATACCTTTACACTTGCAAAACTCGGCCATCTCATTTCTTGACTTGAACCGCTCATCAAACCAAGCAGAACTACAACCTTTTTCAACTCCTGCTTCTCCTAATTGATTTTCTCCAACACAATGCACAACCTTTGAAATTATTATGTCCCACTACACACAACACACTACTACAAAACCATTACGTATGATCATCTAAGGAACTACAGGCATAGGGAAATCTTACTTAATTGGATACTTGCAAGCTGCCTTCTCTTCATCATCTACAAATAACTCATCCCCTCTTCTCCTGCTTGCTCCAACTGGTGTCGTGGCATTTAACATAAATTCCCTTACAATACATTCTTCCCTTCAGATACCAATAAATACTATGCTTCCTCTTGAGGGCCAAGCCCTTGCAAACCTCCAAGAATGACTCATCCATATACGTTATGTGCTAATTGATGAGATGAGTTTCATTGGACCAAATCTCTTATCCAACATTGAATCTCGTCTTCGAGAAACGTTCCCTTCCCATCAAGCTTGCCCTTTTGGAGGCCGCTCTATCATCCTCGTAGGTGACCTTGGTCAACTTCCACCTGTCAAAGATATCCCCATGTATGTAGGAGCATCACATGGAAACACACTTTGGTGTACCTTTGACACATTCATAACCCTCTCAACAGTTTTTCGTCAACAAGGAGATGACCCTTCTCAGATTCAGTTCCGCCAACTTCTCCTCAATCTTAGGAATGCAACACCAACTATTGCCAATTGGACCCTTCTTATGTCAAGGACATCCTCTTCCCTCTCTCAAACTGAGAACCACGTATTTGATCAATCCACCCATTTGTTCTCAACTAACAATTCTGTTACCTTACACAACAAACAAATGCTTAAACAACTAAATGTCCTGATTGCATTATGTTCTGCAGAAGTTAGGAAACAAACACTACTGCTTGCACTAGAAGATGAACAATTAGATATGGTCGTACTCCTTGCCGTTGGTCAACAAGTTATGCTTACAACAAAACTTTGGGTTGAGGCAGGTCTTGTTAATGGTGCTCTTGGTCAAGTTGTTTCAATCTTGTACAACACTGCCACTACTCCACCTATGCTTCCTTTGTTTGTTGTTGTTGACTTTGTCAACTACAAAGGCCCACCATGGGATGCTTCTAACCCTACCTATATCCCGATCCTCCCTTTAACAAGAGGTTCTCATCGACAACTTCCCCTTCGCATGGCCTGGGGTTTAACAATCCACAAATCACAAGGAATGACATAACAGAAGGCAACAACCGACATAGGAAACATCGATCGACAAGGGCTAACATTTACTGCAGTTTCAAGAGTTAGAAAACTCACTAACCTACGCATAATGCCATCTTTTTCTTTTTCTCTCTATGCACGTATGAAGGATAGCCCTTCTGTCCAATGAAGAAAACAAGAAGAAACTTTAATTGCCTCTAGATCAATTCCACCACACGTTGCTTAACATAGTTGCTCACATATCTTACACCCATGCATTGCTTACCACACCTCTTCTCAGTTACACAAAAAATAATAAACAAACAACACCATAAAAACAAATACTATCACTTTTCGCTTGCTAAATACCAAAACAAAACAACCTCTCCTTCTTCCCTCCCCCTATCCACCCCCCAAAAAAACACTCTTGCACTCATGCATATATTTCTGTTCATTTGCTTCCAACATCTTAACTTCGTTTTGTTTCATCTACTTGAATCTACCATAACATTACACTTACAACATTATTTCCTCTCTGCAATAGAACAAACAAAAAAAATAATAGCAAAATGTTCATTACACAAGTTTTCAACTTTTTTTCCTTTCATCTATGATGTGAATATGTTATTGCTTTTGTTATTCGCTACTATGAAAAAAAAGCTATCGGTATAGCAATTCAATTACAAAAAAAAATGTGCCTTCCTTTACTCTATATTATTTGAACATGTTAAGCTTTTAATGGCTCTGTTTTCTCTCTTCCTAGCTCTTCGACAACAAACATGGACATGCAATACATGAACACCCTTGCCGACTTCTGCAAGCAGATCAAGGAATAACAAGCATCGCTACAACAAATTGAAGCACATTTCTAATCGACTTTAGACATCCCATTGAATCTGATTCACCCTACTATTAAGCTTCTCTTAAAAATAAAAGCCTTCCTTCAATGCATGATCCATATGCATGAAAAGAACACCATGCGCAAGATCCGCAAAGACTTAGTATCCCACCACCCTTGTCTTTCTCAATACATAAACATTACCTGGTGTTGTTTCCATAAACCCTCTTTCATTTATGACTAAAGCCTCTTCCTTGCTTTCAATTCCCTTTTCCCTCTCCTTACAACCCAACAACCCTTCTTCTTTGATTTCCACACGTTCTTCAGTTGCCATTACTACCCTTCACTTGTATGTAATACCTTGTCCATAACCTATGCTTTAATTGAATAAATGTATTAGCATTTTTCACACATGGAATGCACAAACATTGTACATATTACATGCTTCCACTACTGCCACAGTACATGTACATTTATTATATTTCCCTTCTACTTGCATGCAATGCACCTCTCTAAAGTATATACTCTATTAAACAAACGGTTCTTTTACAAATACAATGCAACAAACTCTATGTAAATAGAAATAGTTCACATTATACTAAGTTCTTAACTTCTGTTGTACATTTAATCCATGTATATATTTAACTTCTACTTCTTTTCATTACACATATGTATATTCTTTTTCCCATGGAGTCCCTATACTTGGTTTCAAAGTAAATATGTTGTCCATTTGTTACTTCTACTCAATTTAGACTATTTGTACATTAAATTGGTTTCAAATATTCGCAATCCTCATCTCCTTTCAAATACTCTCTTATGATCAGAGAAATAGTTCACACTATACTATATGTACATAGAAACAGTTCACAATATATACTAAATTCTTAAGTTATGTTGTACATTTATCCCATGTGTATATTTACCTTGTACTTCTTGACTTCATACCTATGCCTGTTTTTTTCCCCATGGTGTCCCTATACTTGGTTTGAAAGTAAATTTGTTGCCCATTTTTTAACTTCTACTACAAATATACTATTTGTACATTCAGTTGGTTTCAAATATTCGAGATACTCAAATCGTTTCAAAATACTCTCCATAAGAGAGTATATGGTCTGTAAGTAAATAACTGTTGCAACAGTTTGTTAGTTGATTTTTTAATTTACTAGTACAGCTGCTTCATCTGTACTTGTCCTCTCCTGTTCCCACCAATGCAAGCTTCCTTTGTGGCACGCAAAGCATCCAACTCCAAAATAAAAGGTACTATCCTATCTACTTTTCTTTCCATGCTATTTGTCCATTTTATACAAGAAGAAACAAAAACAATTACTTTATTTTTCCCGCCCTCCCCTTAATGACAACAACAAAATACTATATTTATATTATAGTTCATTGTTCTTGTGTTGTGTGCTACTCTGACAGGTTATCTTATCATGGTGGGGAGAAGGAATCCATTGTTGCCTGGAGCAATAGCCTCTCTCGGTTAGCAAACAGAACTGGGAATGATGACAAGGTACTTTCTCTCTTATTTGTTGATTCAAACTAAGGTTTAGACTCCATCCAACAGAATGCGATCCATCCTTGTATAACTCAATAACTGATGTTGTTTTTTTTTTCCTGAAGGGTGATCAGAGACAATAATTTCAAAGACCCGCAGCAGGGAATGCTTGCTCTTGAAGGTCTTCATGACGGGAAAGACTATTAAGCCTCGAGCAAGATGTATGATATTTGTTACTATTGTTTCTCTCTCTCTCTCTCTTGCTGCTTGCTAGAGTTGCTCACTACAACTAAATTCCAATCAGGGTTTTCCTTAATAGTTAGTAATTCAACTCTAATGTATAAAGCTCTATGATTTGATGATTTTGATTTTTAATTTTGAGCTGGAAAATCTCGGCTTTCATACATCCATGAGCATATTAGGCACACATTTCTCACCATGGCTTGGGAGGTCTACACCCTCTTATAAACTTTAACCATTGCAGTTCAATTACTGAAATTTGTTCTCATAGTGGTTCAAGTTGGGGTGCTCCGTAGTTCTTATCCCTCTATAGATTGGTAAATGATAAAAATCCAATAGTTCACCTATGTGTGAGCTAATTGTTTTATATGAGCAATGTTCATTGTTGATTGATTCTGACTGTTCCCAATTTGTCCAGATTTTGGGTTGTTTTCGTCTCTGCAATGTGATTGAAATTCTCCTTGGTATATATCTGAATGGAATAATTATTTGTAGCCAAAGTCTAATGTCTATATTATTGACTATGTGTTTTCTTCAAATTGTAGGTTGATAGGCTACGCAGAACACTTAGGCATCAGGAGGATGTGCATAGAGCATTGGAAAGAGCCTTCACAAGACCTTTAGGAGTTCTCCCTCATCTTCCATCATTTCTTCCTCAAAAGGTAAACTTAAAATCTGATGAACACAACAAGCTTTAGTAGGTGGTTAAAATCATTGAATGAATGCCTTGAAGATCTAGTTTGCAAGCATAATGTTTTAGTGAAAAGTTAGCATTTAGAATTGTGGATGAAACAAGATGGGCATATCTTTCGCTTCACTTATTCTTGTATGAGAATTTTATAATCCTATTCATAATTCTTAAATCATATCCATATTCTTGTCTTCAAATGATGGATTTCTTTCCCTCTCGTAAGGGAATCACAGATAAAAAAAGTTTTATAGAAAAACCTACAATGGATTGATAGGTGGAACTATTTGTAAGGGATGACTTTCTGCTCTAATTATAGGCCTTCACAAATATAAAGTGTGAGCTATTAAATTTCAAAAAATGTTTTTGTTTGAGTGGAGGTGTCTAGAATCTATTATATTGAAATATATTTGACAGATATGCTTTCTTGCTGGCCTCTTCAGACAAAGCAGCTTCTTGCAGAAGTAGCTCTGCTTGAGGAAGAAGTTGTTTACCTAGAGGAACAAATTGTACACATGAGACAAGGTATGTATCAGAATCAAGAGCATGCCGCATGCCTCATCATCCACAAAGTAGAAGGAACCTCTTGGAAATGCTGAACAATTGAAGGCAAAGAGAGTATTGCGTAGGTCTCCCTCATCGGGAGATTTATCTGATCATGTTAGGAAACAAGGAAAAAAAGATTCTTTTGTAGGAAGTTTGCCTCATTCCATGAAAGGGATTTCACTAGATAGGAATCTTAGAACATTGAACAGAGTCCCCAGAACACATGATAGGGCTTTGGAAACTGGAGGTTTTCATAGAAGACAACTGTCTCTGGGCTCTATACCAGACACCCAGAGCCTCTTCTTTCTATCTCAGGCTATGAATGGTAGCGTTGATTTTTACAGGGGGCTTGAAGAAACAAAGGCATTAGAACTCTCAACAGAGCAAAGGAAATCAAGGATACTAGTTGTTAGCCATGAGAAAGAGAACCAGTTGCATTTGAAAGCTAAGAACCTACATGCTTTGCCTCCAGACCGGAGCTCAGAAACAAAGCTCACTCATTCGTACAGCTCTTATGGAGACACAACACCTAACACCAAAGAAAAAGGTAGCAAATTTGGAATCATGTATGATATCAAAAGACTTGCTTAAAGAACATACATTTTTTTATGTGCACCTGCACTTTAACTATATTATATGAGTATTCATTTCAAGTTGTAAAGAACATACATTTTGTTTATGTGCACCTGCACTTTAAGAATATTATATGAGTATATATTGATTCAATTATGTATGATATTATGACATCTGCTATACACAGCATACTCCAGTGATTACTCATTTTGGACCAACGAAACTACCATCTCTGAATATTTTTGAAGATGGGAAAAGTACACAACAAAATAAGCTTTCTGAAGATATTGTAAAGTGCTTGATGAGTATTTTTTTGAAGCTAACAAGGCCATCGTTGGCAACCAATAAGGAGACACCATCAATAGCTTCACGGTCAACTTTTTCAAGTGTAAGCCCAAAAAGCTATGGCTCGAGAAGCACTTTAAACTGTAAAATACCTATGGAATATTCAGAAGAAATACATTTCAAAGATCCTTATGGTGTTTGTTCTGAATCAATTCTGAGAGATATTGGTTCATACAAACATTTCCATGATATCTCTACAATCTCATTTGACTTGGATCAGCTCCCAAGCTGTGCTTCTTTATTCAGAAGATTGAGGTGTGTTTGTCACTTTGTTGGAATACCAATAAACATCTCTTAAATGCTATTTGGCCAAATCGTTCACCTGTATTGATTCCTTTACTGTAAACAATCTAGATTATTTGTGTTGATCATTGAAAGGTCAATTAGAAGCCCTTACAAGGTTTCCATTCTCATTTAGTCATTTTTAGGTTTGGCCTAATTTATAAGTCTCTTCTTTTCAGATTTCTTTTGAGCAAACTATGTGCTGGAGATGTAAAGGGCTTGACATATCAGCAGAAGCTAGCCTTTTGGATCAACATTTACAATTCCTGCATGATGCATGTATGATGGTAACATAACCCCTGATTTACATCTATAGCTTCTTTTTATTGCTATCACAACAAACTCATTAATGGGCTCTCCCAGTTTTTGTCTATTGCTTTCTAAATAGTTGATCTTCACTTTAGGATGCATCTTCTTGTGACTAATACAAATTTAACTTTTACACTTGAGAAACTTTAGGCCTTCGTTGAACATGGAATACCAAGCACCCCTCAGAAGGTTGTTTCATTCATGCGCGAGGTATGACAGCCAAAAATGAAGAATGCAATCAATTGAATTTATTGCCTGTTTCCTATAGTAGTAGTTGCCTATATCAGAGGGTGAACATTGAAGGCACTTTTTATAACTTATATAATGACAGGTTTCCCTGCTTCTGCAATGGAAATAAGATTATGAAATAATTTGTAGAATTTCACATTGCCATTGTTTTGCAGTCATTTAATTTTTGTGAATATTGTGATGGGAGGGTTACACACAATCCTTAATGTTGGAGGGATGTCGATGACTGCATTGACTTTTGAACATTTCATACTTCGACCACCCTTTCACTCAAAAGATGTAAGTTTGTTTATGTAATAATTTTCCATTTCAGAAAAGACATTTTAAATTGTTCAAGTTATGTATCTAACTGACCTTCCCAAGTTGACTGAATGCTAGGCCTATTGGAAAAATGGAAAATCTAAAGAGGAGGCAATGATGCGGAGTGTTTATGGTTTAGAGTGGTCTAAACCATTGATTACCTTTGCATTGTGTTGTGGAAGTTGGTCTTCTCCTGTAGTAAGCAGTAGCTCTACACCTAGGCTTATGTGTTGTGAATAAATCCTCCTATTAGTTCTGGAAATGAGTCTAAAAGAAAATGCATGGTGTTCTGCTTGAGCCCTAAGCTTTGCAGCTCAAAATTAAAATCAAATTAAAAGGCAACATATAAAAAAAAATAGCTGTCTAACTTGCATGGAAATGGATATGGGTTTGCTAGACTCTTTGAAAAGTCAATATCTAAATGTGTGAAAATGGAAGTTGGAATGCTTCACATTTGAAATTGCTGCAACTTGGTCAATCGGTGGAATTCTTATGTGTTCGCAATGATGTTGTTTTTCTTATTAATAGGTTGTGTTGGTTAGGCGATGATAGATACTGGACTACATGTTTATCTCTTCTTCGGATTAGTACTTGGGGTTTGTATTTTGATCTCTTTATCTTAGCTTCATGTTAATATTGGGGATTTGTATTTTGCTTTGTTATTTTCATGATAAAACACAATTTTATATCAAGTTTAATTTGTTCTATTTCATCAATGGTTTGCAGTTTCATATCAATCCAAAGGAGCTAGACAATGAGGATCTTGCTTTCCTCTATCACATTGAGGCGTGTACCTCAGTTGGGGATCTGATCTTGCCTCTAGTTTAGGAATTCCAGAAGCATCTGCTCAAAACCTTCTTCAATGGACATTAGGTTCACAATGAAAGTGCCAGCCATCAACAGAGCAGGAATAGAAAAATAAATTGCATTACTGTAACAACCATTTATGGATCCATTAGGTATTTCTTTTGACTCAGCTTCTTTCTTTTTTTGTTTTCTAGAGATATATAATTAATTGTAGACTAAGCATGCCTCTGGTTCAAGAATTCCAGAAGCATCTGCTCAAAACCATATTCAATGGACATTAGGTTCACAATGAAAGTGTCATCCATCATCAAAGCAGGAACAAAAAAATAAACCTATATTATTGTTACAGCAGAAATCTTTGGTGTTGAGTACACAATTCGGTTCAGTTCAGTTCAATGATATATCATCCCTATGCAGTGTTCATCAATTTCTCAAGCTTTCCATGCATCAATGCCTACTCCAACCCTTCCAGTTTCTTAGTAGACTTCACAACTACCACATTTATCAAAGGGAAGTGGTTGCCTTATCCCCTTTTGAGCCCTCTGTATATCTGATAGTGATTCCTGCAATTTCATATATCCTTGAAAGAGTTTCACAGTAAGTTTCCAATTTAATCCTTTAGAGAGTTGGACAACTTTATCTAGTGCGATAGAGGATGATGAAAGAGATCCAACCAAGTCGTACAGGTGGTGATTGTATTCCACTGCTACTTGATATGAAGGTTGTGATGCAGATACTTGGCAACTTCTTGATGGAAGGCAGAAGCAACAAGTACGGAAGGTTGGGCAGTGACGATGAAAGAGATCCAACCAATTCGTACAGGTGGTGATTGTATTCCACTGCTACTTGATATGCAGGTTGTGATGCAGATACTTGACACACTTCTTGCAGAACCTGCATGCTTTGTTCATGTTTGTATGCTTTTGAGAGGGAATTTCAAAAGTAGGTGTTTGCATATCTGAATCTTTGGTTTTGTCAATGGACAGGTGCGGGTATATACATCTACTGAGGTGGAAACAGAATTGAAAGTAGCTAAAAGGGAGTATCTGCAAGCTGCTATTAGTGTCACTACTGAGAGGAAGGTCCTTATTCCAAAACTGTTAGATTGGTATATGTGGGATTTTGCAAAGGATAAAAAATCCTTGTTAGAGTGGATATGTGAGCAATTGCCAATTTCTTTAAGAGCTGCTGTGGAGGAATGCTTGAAAGGAAAGATGGATGAATGCATTTCACAGGTGATAGAAGTATTTCCATATGAGTTTGCTTTCCGATATCTTCTACCCTTGTAATTACATACATACACAGAGCCATACAGTACAACATGGGGCCAAAATTTAATTTGAATTTGTAAATGTCATTACTATATATAACTAGTCAAGATAATGAAATATGGCTGACTGTGAAATTGTATTATGCTAAATAATTGCTCTTTGTTCTATACGGAAAGAATCATAAAGAGTATCATAAAAGTCTACAAGGGTGTAGAGTCTATATGGTAGGATGTAAAATCTCCACAAAGATTGTTGTAAGGGAGATTCAAGATATTCTTCTGATCATGTTCTACAAGCAGCCTAAATAATTCTTTGGTTTGAGGTTACTTATTCTCCAATTAAGGCTGATATTTATGGTAGAAAGTTCAGAGACGTGTTATGGGCTTGCAATCAAGGGCTGCTATTATGTATAGTGTGATGAAGAAAATCAAAGGTGTAATTTCAAATCTGTTGTGACTGAAATGGAATGAAGTTGTTTATGCTCTTGATTTCAGGCTTGAGCAAAGTCAAAGCAATGTTGTATTCTTCAAGTTTTCATTCTCGAAAATGTACATTTTTTTGCCTAGTTGGAGGAAAATTTGTCTTAAGATGTTAAGTATTTGCGAGAATGTCTCTATATGAGTAAGATGTAACTATACCAAGTGGGTTCTAGGAACCTTCTTCATTTAAAATGGTGGGTGGTTGTACTAGTTGATGATTTCATTTATATGTAACAGATACTTGTAAGAGTGCTCTTGATTTTTATTTTAGGCACCAACAAGTCAACATTTCTATTCTATATAGTTTGGGGTCCTATATAAATTTACACCTTTCAATAGCTATTAAGGACTAGAACTTCCGAGAACACTTTTGAGGTTAGTTTATCTACTTTATTGCTTATGGTTAGTCAATAAAGCAAGTCAGCATGAAGGCCAACTATTGTTATTGCCGCAGTGCTTTCTTATGACAGAAGTGTAATGATCTCACATAAATGAAATTTCAGATGGATGCATAAATGATGCTTTTATTTTTGTGTTTCTGTTTTATATTAGTAGCTAAAGAATAGAAGGTATATTCAAGTTTTCAAGCTGTGGACAATCTAAGTTATTAGTACCGATAATATGGATAATCTAGATTGCCTCTTAAAATTAGTTAGGCCATGGTCTAGCAGTAAGGTAATGATGACCTAGGTTGAAATATGGCTGAACTTGCTTTCCCTTGTTAATAAAGGAATCTGTTTGTATAGTGCAACCAAACAAAGACTTCTGGATGTAGTTTCTTGGTAAAAGGGATCTTTGGGCTTGACTCAGAGAATTCCCTTTTTAATATGGGTGGAGTTTTTACTACGTTTTTCTTCCAAAGGCTTGACTTTAAGAATTCCCTTTTTAATATGGGTGGAGTTTTACTACGTTTTTCTTCCAAAGGCATTTTACTACATTTGACTCTGAGAATTCCCTTTTTAATATGGGTGGAGTTTTTACTATGTTTTTCTTCCAAAGCAAACAAATACTTCTGGATGTGGTTGCTTGGTAAAAGGACTCTTTGGGCTTGACTCTGAGAATTCCCTTTTTAATATAGGTGGAGTTTTTACTACGTTTTTAATATGGGTGGAGTTTTTACTACATTTTTAAGTGGTACCATATGAAGCATTGTGCACTCTTGAAGTTCAAAGGCATGACCCATGAAGATGAACTAAATGGATTTCGCATGTAAATAACAAATACTTTAGCGGTTAGCATTTACAGTAAAATTTAGTGTAGCCAAAATACCAAAACCTACACCATGGGTGTATAACTGGTAATTGTGGTTTAAGAAAACTATGGATAATCTATTGGGTACTTGCAGAGTGCTAGAATTATATTGTGGAAGCTCCCTTAACAAGAGGATGTTTGATTCGCATAGGGAGTTTTAACATGCAAGAGTTCACCTCGCATCTTGTGCTAATGTAAATTTTGATGTACTTCAGTGAAGCTTCTATATCAGTCATTTTTTCTACGAATCAAGAATGCAATTGTTGTCCATGCTGAGCCACCAGTGAAGAAGATCAGTTTATTAACAATGAACATTATACATATTTAACAATTTCACATGCTTGTTATAAACACGTTTAAAAGGTACGATTAAGAAGGCTCATATTCGTGGAGTTGTTGAAGTTTATACCATAAGAAAATGCATGTCTTCTTGAGGGTGATATTTGCATAGACAATCATATCATATAATGAAATCTAAAAGTTGATATTTTTTTTTGTCCTATACCCGGGTAAAATAAGTTAAGGTGAAAAGTGTAGACGTAGATATGGTTTTGTAAGCACATATGAGTATAGCCATAGTTTGTAGCATATCCACTATATGGTTAGAAATTAGTAGTTTTAAGAACATTGTATTGGACATGATTTGGGTAGGAACTAAGAAAACAAGTTGATTAATATGGAGTAAAGAAAAAATGGGACCTAGTTGTTTTATTTTTTGGTGGTTAAGTTGGTTATGGTTTATTTCCTTTCTAAGAACCAGTTCCTCCGATATCTTTCTCATTCCGAGATGAGGCACCATGTCTTTTGATTTGTGCAGATCCTACACGTCGTCTCGATTGTAGTTTCGATTAGACACAGGGATTGCAATTGGATTCAACATAAATTTAACTAGGTAGAAAAACTTTTCGGGTACTACCAAAATCTCACTATCAGTGCCACGATCATCCATACTGCCATATTCTCAATTGGATTTGGCCTAGAATCAGAATCTTCGCTTTCTTTGTTGTATAGGAGGTCATCAACCCTCGCTTGAGTTTCAAGACCACAGTGCACCATATCTTGTTTCTGACATTTTCGTTCTCCATAGTAAGATTGGAAATCCTTATTTATGACCAGGTGGATTTTCCTGGAATAGCATTGGGATCTCCATAAATTCTCGTTTGCAACAAGTGACCTCTCTCAATATTGGCACAAAATATATATTTATTCTCCATTTTTTTTTGGCTCACTTCAATGTTACACTTTTTTTTCTCGCTTACCCGCTAACAACTACCTTAACGGCGTATTATTCCACCTTCCTTGGGGCAATTGCTAGTTATATATTTATATAGACAACAAGTTTAAGAAAGCTATTTGATGAAGAAGCACATTATACATAATGAATTTATTTTAATTTATTATACTTGCTATAAAGACTAGTATAATGAGATATAAAGAAGTGTGAAAATTCATCCAACTAATTACACTAAATAAGCAATATAACTAGTACTATCACGTGGGTGGCCAAATTTGAATATAACTAGTACTATCACATGGGTGACAGATTTGACACCAAAAAAAAAAGGTGAAACAAATATATTACTAAAATGAATATAATTGATAAACACATTAAATAAGCAATACAATTAGTAATATCACACAAGTTTCCAAATTTGACAAAAAAAAAGGTGAAACAAATACATTACTAAAATGAATATAATTGATAATTGAACTCTACATGTCTAACACAACTTATTTGGTATATCTTGAATAAATACAATTACTCAACGAGTAAGAGACCAAATGAGAGCCACTCTAGATCAAAAAAACCATTCAAACCTCAAGAGCTTTGGAATCCCATATTGGGAGGATTTCCAATTGACAAGGATCTATATCATTGGAAACTTGGGTCTCTAGGAATTTAACAATAAAGTCAATCAACAAAGGTCTTACTATCAATAACCTTAAAGCTTATCTAAAGTTAATCTCACTAACATTAAAGCTTGATACTTCCATGCATGTATCTTTCATGTACAAAACTCACTACACCATGCATGGCACTCTTGCTCCACATGCATTCTAGCCTAACAATGCAATTGCTCATCAAGTGTTTAGGGTTTGAGTTGTATTTTTTCTATTGATATTCATTGTTCTAGTTCCAAAACATGGCTTGCACAGGACAAAGCATGCCCAAATACAAACTGATTAGAACATGGACACATCTTTTACAATTTGTCCATAGCTAGCAGCACAAAAAGCACATTTTGGAGCATATGTCAAAGGATCAACTCTTCTAATGGATGGTCAATCATCCTAGTGGGTGGAAGGCGGTTCAATTAGTTGAGTGGTTGTAGGAAAAATGGAAATATTATTTTCTCAATCCTAGGTGTAGTTTAGTACTAGGTATGAGATTATTTCCAATAATTTCTTATAAAGGATGACATTTGGTTTGTCTTAGCTTCAAATTTCTCCTTTGCAGCTCTAAATCCATTGTTCACAACTTCGTGACAAATATCAAAGAATAAAAAGAAAATCTTAGAAACATGGCTCTATGGAATTATGTAAATGTAGTTGTATCCATGCGTGTAGGAAGAGAGAAAGGGACAAGCTGTAACGAACATAAAATAATAATTAAATAACTAATAATAAACATAATTAACTATAATATTGAAAGGACATGACCTTTCAAGTCACAATTCCCAAGCCTTATTTAATAGGCGGGTCATCAACCAATGTAATCATCTATTATCTTTTATCTATACAACCATTAATATACATTTGCCCTATGGCTTATCTGATATTCCAGATATTTTGGTGATTATTATGTGAGTGAAATAATTGTTCGCTTGAAGTGGTATCAGAGCCTCGTTTAGCTAAGGGTTTCCCTAAATTATTGGACATTGTCCAAAAGAAAAAGAAAAACGTAAAACAAAGAAAAAAAAGATAAAAGAAAAAAAAAAAGTAAAAAAACAAAAGAAAGAAAAAGGAAAGTAAAAAAAAGATAAGATAAAGTAAAACAAACACATGGTTTTGCTTTCCAGCTTCAACCCAGGTTTTGCTTTGATTTGAATTATTATAATATATTTATAATAGTTCAATTTTTTGTTTTATTATATAAAATAATAAAATAAAGATTTTTATTATATAATAATTAATTATTATTTAAAAAAAACTATATATTAAACTATATATAGTTTATAAAAACATTAATATAATTATTAATTAATAATTATTATTATAAAAAGAAATTATTATTATTATTATTTATAATAATTATTTTTGGAAAAAAAAGGTTATTTTACCTAACCAAAAGAAGACTATATATTGTTGAAGAAACCAAAATCCAAGGAAGACTTTTCAAGCAATCGATAGCCATTTATCATTAAAGAAGTCAGAGACCATGGAATTTGGTTTGCAACTACAAATAGAGAAATTAGAAGCCAAGCTAAAGCGTTATCAAAGAGACTATGAAGAGTTACAGGACATAAATACGAAATCGAAAATGCTCATTAAATTACATAAGATGCAAAAAGAGTACAAGGAACAACAAATTTTCGACCAGAACAATCATATAGAAAAATTGTCGGCCCAAATTAAGAAATTAAAAGACGAAAATGATTTCAATCAGAGACAAAAAAATCAAGATATAAAGAAAGAAATAAGTGATTACAAAGCATAAATAATACACTTGAACAAAATCGTTAACGACAAAGATGAAGAACTGACGCACATACAACTGAAATTAGAAGATCAAGAATCAGTGGTCGACCAGTATCGACAACAGATAAAAGTTCTTCAACAACAAAACAACGAATCTAAAAAGGAACACAAGCTGGAGATCACAAAGAGTAATAAAACATTTTTTGACAATTCTGAAGAAATTTTCAGATTAAGAAATCATAACAAAACCCTGATTACATAAATCAAAAAATTGAAAAATAGTAGCAAGAGGGAACACTCTAGTGAAGACTCAAAGGAAAAATACTGGAAAAGCAAGAAGAAAACCAATGTCTAAATAATCGTAATCAGGAACTACATAACCAAATCAAGGAGTTAGCAATTGAAAAAAAATCGCAAGATGAAAGAATCGAAAAGATTTAGAGTCATAACAATCTACTGGAGAACCAAGAAGCACAAATCAAGGAAAATGATCCAAAAAATCAAATTGAGGAAGTGAATACAGTCCTGGTCGCAGTCCAAAGAAAGAAGAACAAACAACACCTACACCTTACAGACATCCTAATTATAATCATCATTTTGACCAACGATAGGGTCAAAATGAATATTCACAAAAGACTTATGTGGACATGCAAAAATTTCAACAAACTAAACAACAATTGAGACGAATCATCCCACAAAAATATCTTAGAGATCCAATAAAAATAGATCTGGGATGGCCCACAGCAGATACCGTATGCGACAATTCTCCTGGGGAGTTCGTAATTCGTATCGCCTCATTTCCTCAAAAGTCGCAATTACAAAAAGGGAAAGAATTCCGAGACGACAGATCAAAATAAATCAAACATTAATGTCAAATACATCTTTGAGGACAAAGATTCCCTTAAGGGGAAGGCAATGTAACGAACATAAAATAATAATTAAATAACTAATAATAAACATAATTAACTATAATATTGAAAGGACATTACCTTTCAAGTCACAATTCCCAAGCCTTATTTAATAGGCAGGTCATCAACCAATGTAATCATCTATTATCCTTTATCTATACAACCATTAATATACATTTTCCCTATGGCTTATCCGATATTCCAGATATTTTGGTGATTATTGTGTGAGTGAAATAATTGTTCGCTTCACAAGCTTAAGAAACAAAGAGCTTTTCTTTTGTACCTCTGGTCCATGGCTAATAATTTCGATTGATAACGACTATTGAATTAATTGGTATAAGGTAATTAGTTGGGGAAAAAAGAGATGTCGTGGGATGATGGTTATAGAATCCGAAGAGATGTCATGAGATATACATCTAGAGGATTTGAAATGTGGAATCGCTCTCCAAATTAGATATAAAGAACAAGCTCAATCTTGATCTATTGGCTCTATATATGTTCTAGGTGGTAAAATTTGGGCTTGATTGGGCATATCATATAGTCTAGAGAGTAGGGCCAATTAGATTGATCCATCAATCAATATAGGGATTTAGGTAAAGGGAGGCTATGCTCATGAAAAGGCACTAAAGCATCATCTATGTCTAACATACGGACATAATCTGTCATAATACAAGTTATAACTCACAAAAGGTAAGTTATTCACCGAAATCAAGCTCGATCTAAGGCTTCACCCTTGGCTTAGTTAACTTTATATGCTCTAAGAAAGGCTTAAAAGAAGAGGTGCCATAAGCTATCATTCTAGAAGGAATGTCGCAACTCCTTAAAAATACTTTTGTCGATGCCAACACTAGCGTTTTCGTAACCAATAATATAGTAAGTCTCATTAGTGCTCCTCATGGAAGAGAGGTACTTATGGTGACAAGGGTGTATAAACATTCAACAAAGACTAATAAGCGTACAACTATTAACACGTCGTCTATAAAAAAAGAGAGGCTTAAGTCGATTACATAGGACTAATAAGAAACGTGATACACCCAACTCTAACAAAGTATAACAATATAGAGTGGGTGATTCCAATAACTACGATGGAAAGAAATAAAAGATGTCTTATCACGCATATGCCATAACATACATTGCAAACAATAAACTAGCAATTGCCCCAAAAGGTGCAATATAAGGCCGAAGAAAAATTGAATAGATACATAAATTGAATTAAAGAGCAATATCTCATCCTAGAATAAGTGTACAATGGACAAACCAACCTAATAAAAACACTTCTCGGTTGAAAAAAAATATCTAAATAAACTACAAACCAACTTAAAAGTGTTTTTACTTTGTTTCTTGATGTTTGGATATAGATGATTATCATACTTAAAGTCATAAATATTGTAAATTTATATTTACAATACTATTTAAAGACAATGTTCTCTTAGTTTGTAAGAACGTAGAGAAATGAACCAAACCTATGAAATGAATAGATAAATGTTCTTGTATAATTATATTGAAAAGTTAGAGAAACAAAAATAAATGTTAAATTTCAACATGTTCACACTTCACACTGTATGGTAATTTATGTGATGTGCAAATGAAGTTGTTATCTATGCTACTTGGTAATAGATTTTTTTTCTCATTTAGATAGATTGAGTAATATATGGGTTTTAAAGATCCATCTCCTCCTCATAATCGCCAAATATCTTCCCCCAAGGAGGTGCAATAATATGTCGTTAGGTTGTTGTTGGACAGTAATAAAAAAATGAAAAGGGGACCTAAGATAGAGTTCATTAAAGGACCATCCACCTTATAAAGTTTACATGTGTCCATACTTATCCCTTTGATATTTAAACATGAAACACTTCAAAATTCCAACATTAACCTTTTTAAAATATTACATGACACCCCTATGAGCCCCCTGCTTGTTTTTTATATAAGAATTGAATTAGAATTATATGGGAAAGGTGAGTTCCATGTCAATTTATTTTTGTTTTCTTATGTTCCAAATTCTACCATTATACCAAACCCTTTGAGGTCCTCTCTCATTTAAAAATCTATTTTAAAACTTAGAGACATAGTGAAGTTTTATCGCCAGATTCTTGTTTTATATAATTTTATGTATGTGTATTGGTTTTTGTAATTAATCATATAATATTCATGAGAAGGTTCCTCTTCCATATGGTTGAGGGTTCATTTCTTCGTGTTGTCCCACATCATTCATGCTTGCTAGAGTCTCATCCTTATGTCCATGTCCTAAAAGTTGAAAATACACCCCATACCCCTATAAAAAAAACAATATTTGATTTGAAAAAATTAAATAAAAAATTCCCTCGCCTATTTTCTTTCAATTTTCACTATCCTTTATCCTCTCCATTAAATTGCATATATTTCTATTAAATGGAGTGGAAGAACCCCAAATTTATGGACGATTTGCAACTTCCTTCAAATAAAGGAAGATAAGTTACATCAACTCGAACCAAAGTCATAGTGAGATGATTATAAATTCCTCCATAAATGATAGCCTAGGTTTAGTTTCACACCAAACTCATCAATATTTGGATTTTCATGAAATATTTTGGGAAATGGACCAAAAGAACCCTAAATTTATGGACGATATGAAGCTTCTTTCATAAAAAATGAAGATAAATTACGTCTAGTTGGACCAGATTCATAATGGAATGATTGATTCGTCTATGGATGATAACCTAATTTGTTACTCACCAAACAAGATTCATGGGGGATGAACAAGGTCTCCAGCGAGCATATTGCTACCACACCAAAAATAATTGTATCCATTCGGACAAGACTGGGTTTCTGTCTAGATTCATCATCCATCATTTCAACCAATGCCCACCATGTGTCGTCTATCCTTTCAATTGATTCCCACCACATGTCATTCATCCTTTCAATCGACACCCAACACATGTTTGTCCACCTGTCAATTTTACACGGTTTAAGATTCCGAGGTGGATACATCTATTATTGCATATTTTGAATTTGTATCTATATCCTGCATCTCGTCACGATATGTCATCATTGTTCATGGTAGCCTTTACGACATTGTTGATTGTGTTATCCTAACTTCTGGGTTTGGTTCTGCAACATGATCCGAGTATAATCATATTTTGATTTGTAAACTGATCCAGGACAAAAGAATATGAAGCTGGAAATGCTATTTCACTTCATGTTTGTCAGCAAACAATCTTGGAGGCCAACTATGGTGTCAATGGTCAAGTCAATATAATCGTTCGACTATCTCCTCAACACAGGATACATGTTGGGCATGCATAATGTGAGGCATGTGAATTGATGGATTTGGTTGACGAGTATGCTCCTGACATAGATAGCTTGTTGAGTAAAGCTACAGATAGTTCATTCAAACTTTGTAGGAACGAAGTGAAAATAATGCTCCCACTAAAAGTTCCGATATGACTAATATAACTATTTAAGAGACAGTTGTTCCAGCAATAAATAAGCTCGCAAAATAAATTGATTTTAAACTTAAGGTGATCGAAGATGGACAAGATTGTTTGGAATGGAAGATAACAGCTGGAGGGATGCCTAATACAAATTGCGCAGAAGTAAGGACAATTTCAAAGTCTGTTAAAAAATTTAGGTAAAATTAGACACATAGAAAATAATACCACAATTGTATTTTTGACAAGTGCATAATTTTATAATGTTCAATGTTTAATATTACCAACTGGATTCCATATTATTACGTCGGGTGAAAATATATGATGTGCAAATTTTAAAGACTAAAAGCGGATGATATGTGGACGAGCTCCAAACTTGATGAATTACCAGAGTCCTTGAATGACACAGGTTTTAAGATTGTCCTCACTACTCGAAATAAAGAAGCATGTGAGAGAATGACTATGCAATAGACGATGGAAGTGGAACCTCTTCTGCAAGAGGAGGGTGATTGGTATACCATCTCTACCACCTTCTATCATAAATCAAAATCTTGACATATTAATAACCTTTTAGGTATAAATTAGCCTTTGAATATACACAAATTGTTCATTATAGAACCTTTATAAATTTGGAGCAAAGTGATAAACCTCCATATGATATGGTCAAGGCCATGCTTAAGTTTTAAACCTCTTAAGGGTTTCTCTATAACTTGATAGCCTAGATTATTCAAATTAAGAGCTTTGCATCTATTCACAAATAAAACTCGCAAACACCAAATAACTTACAAATCATGGTCTAACCCACAAGTTCTTGCATGTCCTACTTGTTGTTGGTTGTTGGTAAGTTTGACTTGTCAACTAAAAATCAATTCAAAATAAAATAACTCAACTTCAAAATAAGGTCAACTAAAATATTCAAATAAAAAATATAAATATTTGAATTGTTCAAACATTTTTTCAACTACCATATTCACCCAAATACTATATAATCAAAAAAATCAATAATTGTGTTTTTTAATTTTGAAAATCTCTATTACTTATAATAGAATCATCCAAAAATGTATTCACAAAACATAAACTATATATATGGAGATACAAAACGAATATAAAATTAAAAATATATATATATATATAATTCAAATTTAATAAATAATAAACTTAAATTTAAACAAACATTCAATTCATTATGATCTAAATTAAATTTAATGAATTCATTATGATCTAAATTATATTTAATGTGAACAAACATAAATAACATAAATTTTCTCAACCGCCACCACACCTCTAAAATATCGCAAACTTTAAAAATTACAGTTGTTTATTAAACCAAAATGTTAGACAACTCAACTTAAATAAAAATACTTGTACCTGTCTTTTCTTCAGAATAATCTGGACATACCATACTTATTCGTAAAGGCTATCAAAATTGTTTTCATATTGCTTAGACCAAATATTTATAACCCAGTCAAAATTAATGAATTAAGCATCAAATTAGTGAAACAAATACTACATGAACCAGACAACAGCGTACTACTTTCATCTGTTTACATATAATAAGTACCAAAGACCAAGACTTTTGCCAGATACTTATCAGGCAGAGTGGAAGGAAAACATTACAGTACGCTACTTTCATCCGTTTACGCAGAATTAAGTGCCAAAGACTAAATATTTTAGCGAGTTACTGATACGATGGTGATATATAGGAGGAGCAGAGCAGTATCAGGTAATTGCAGAACTTAAATTGTCTTTTCAAATGAAAATATCAAGAAGAAAAATTGAAAAACATAGTGTTGCAGCGAGCGTTAAGAAAACATCCAAGGATTGAGTTACTATGCAGGGTTTCTTCTTGGTGCTTGTAAGCTTTTTTGGGTGTCATTTCTTGAGTATAGCAATATCTATTTCTGCATCATTTTTTACTTAGATACCCCCAGAAGTCTCAATTGTTGGCTTAGTTAACATTTTGACAACATCTATGGGAACTTCCATATGATCTTATTTTGAATCTTGGGATTGCTCATTCTTTTCAGTCCTGGACATATATTCCTCCATTATATCAGTAGACTTGGGTTCTTCTGTCTCTTTGTTCCAACTTTCTAGACGGGAGGTCTTAGAAGCAATGATATCTGCTATTGGTCGCTTCTTCTCTGACCTCCTTTTACTCCTTGATTCATTAACTTTCAGCTTCCCAGTTTGTTCCAAGGGAGGCATATTTTGTTTCTCCAGTTATGTCAGGCTAGTAGAAAAATCAGTGCACTCTTTTATTTGTTTGGGATACGATTTCCCATCGCCATTTAGACATGGTGCGTCATTTCTGGCATCTGAGTCTATATGAGAATCATCCTTGTTTTGGATGCTTAATTCCATTGTTTGAAGTGTCAATGATTCTATTACTTTGGACATCGTTTTCTCATATTTTCCTTTAACACCAACCTGTTGACCAGGTTCAACATTTTCACCACCCCTCGCCTCGTCTACAGACCTCTCTGATCACATCCATGTCTAAGTAGAGGGGCACCCCTGGTAGAGGCAGCAACGGTAAAGGAAGGTCCCTGCGTGGTATGGATATGATGATGGAGGAGGGTTATGAGTCTAGTGTGTCCATGTTGATTCGTGTTTTTATTGATGAATGGGAGTCCCACCTTGTCATAGAGCATCTGGCCATGGGTAGAGGGGGTGAAAAAATTAACCATTATTGGCTCATTAAAAACATAATGGACACCCTCATGGAAGATATGTTAAGCAATTAGATCTCTTCTCGCAATGTTGTGCTCTCTTCCAAAGACAAATTAAAAGAACTGGATGACCAGCTCAATGGGATGGACGCCATTTTTTCCTGGAAACGCCTTGCTAGAGAGCAGTGCAAAGTTAGAAATATGGAGGTCGGAAGTGGTAGCACAACGGTAGGTCTATCAAAGGATATGAGCTCTACTTTGGCTCAGACGTCGACGATGAGCTCTCTGTTTCCAGTACCTTCTACCATTGTTCCTCTACTCAACAAACGGATTCGTGACAGTGAGGAGCTCTTCTGTAAGTCTTCCCCTCTTCCAGTAAAATTGCATGTTTTGACCTCTGACGATGACTTCCATGGTGGATGCCCCATCTTGGAGGAGGTACCCCCTTAGTAAGATGTATGTGAAGGCCTTGAAGATGGCTCTACCACCTACTTGTTCTGCTTGTTATTTCCAGCTTCTTTGTATTAGTTTGTTTACTGGTCTTTTGTTTAAAGTCTCCATGAACAATAAAATTGTCAACTATATTCCTATGGCTTGTCTTTTGTTTAAAGTCTCCATGAACAATAAAATTGTCAACTATATTCCTACGGCTTGGTCTCCATCCGTAGATTGATTTTTGTGTGATGTAAATATTAGACTGGTGTGCATTTTTTACCGGTTGGGATGGTGGTTCCATTGTCTCAGACCGCCCTAGTTTCCTCTCTATGATGTACTTTTTTACTCCTTAGTTTAATAGAAATTGGAGATTTACAACAAAAAAGAAAATTGTTGAGCAATGGCAAGGAATAAATGTAAATCACTAATAGGAAATGAATGATAAGTAATAGTAGTTGTCCAAATAATTGTTCGTGGTTTCCAGTATGTAGAATTGGAAAATCATAAATAGTTTATGGTTTTGTTATTCCTATTTATTTAGTTCTAGGGTTGGAGGAAATTGTGTATAATGTTTTTTAACTTAATGTTATGATGTTAAATTTATCTGAAATTTCTATGCCGAGTAAAATTTTAGGAAATTTTATCCCATGTGCTAATTTTCCAATTTTTTCCAAACAAAGATTCACTAATTTCCATACTTTTCTAAAGTTATTCACCCAAAATCAATAGGATAAAAAAATTTTACTCTAAACATCATCACAATTGTCCAAAAACTATATAAAACCCTTATAAATTTGAATATTTTTACAAAAATATTACTAAACATTTTATGGTTGGAAATTTAAGAATTAGTGACATTCACCAAGGTTTATATTCCATATCATATGTGTTATAATGATATTTAAAACCATTAGTGATGTAGGCTTATAGTGGACATCAAGACACCTTCTATGCCAAAAATTGACTTTGAGATACTGAAATTTGTAGTTAATTAGAGACCGGTCACTACTTTTTCTACTGAGAAGGGTGACTAGTGGCTACAATGAGCCCATAAGGCATAACAAGGTCTCCAAATTAAGAAAAGCAACAGTAAAAAGCACTCAATGAGTTAAATAAAGGTTCAATTTTTCATGGAAAGGACTTGAAGGGCATGCAAAGCATGCACTTTGTAATCATCACCTAGATTAGACCTAATTCAAATCTATAAAAGAGACCTATGTGGTGAAGATATAGAGGTTAGACAAAAGGTTGGAGAGCATTAGTATATCAAAGATCAAATGTTTTGTTGTTTAGAGCATTTTCATTGAGTCTAAGAGCAATGCAGGGAACTCAAACTCGAGAGAAGGACGTACAACAAGCATGACAAAAGGATTGCAAGTACCATGTTCTTCTTAGTAATCAATACAATTCAATTCACTTTCCCACTCACCCTAATATACATGTTATGTGTTTTTGGATTGCTCAATAGATTAGTTTCTTTATGTTTGATTGTTATTTGTTAAAAGAATGGGAAAAGTGTGTTGTGTATTCATATGCAGAAATGTTTGCAAGACTTAGGAACAAGAACCAAAATACAAGGGTCCAAATCGACAAAGTCGTTGAACAAACTACATTAATAAGGTACATGCTACTTTCTTCTCAAAACTATTTTTATTACCATGCATGTAGAATTTAGGGAAAGGTAAAAGTAATTGCATTTGTTTATTTGTCAATGAACCTGAACCTAACCCATTCATTGGAGAAACAAATTGTGACTTGTTAGCACTCTGACACTTTCCCTGGCAACAAAATCAGTGACCATATGAGGATATTTCCTAGAACTTTCCTTAGATCAGTTCGTTTCCTTTATTGTTTAATCTTTAGAAACCATAGAGTATCTTGTCGTTGCATAGTGACCACTCTGAGAAATTTTGTTACCACTTTCAACAAGTAAATTCAATATTTTCAAACATTTAAAGAGATATTTCCTGAAATTACCACATCTTTGCATGCATTACAATTTAATAGTGAAAGAAAAAAAACATTACTTCTTCTATCTTGAAAGCTTGTCGTTATTACCAAAGGAAAAAAATCAACATTACAATGATTGCATTGACGTTTGATTATTCTTTATCAAATATAAGGATTTCTTGTTGGATTTAAAAAGTATCATAAAAGTTATTTTTTTCAACGTTTATTCTTTATCAAATATAAGGATTTCTTGTTGGATTTAAAAAGTATCATAAAAGTTATTTTTTTCATTTTAATAAGTTTCAAATAAAAACTCATCTCGTAGTACCCTACTCTATGGTCATTTTTATCAAAAGAGACTTAACAAATTGCAGTGATTACATGTTTGGAAAAGTATTCTCTATCAACCATTAGAGTTTGTTTTCAAACAAGTATTGCATGATTTTTTTGTTATTGCATTGTGTTAAACAAAACGAAAAAGTAACCTATTTTTTCTGTAACAGATTAAGAATCAAGAATCATTCATCGAAAGGAAAGACGTTGATTTTGGCGTATTGAATTCTTTGGTCCAACACTATTGAGTCAATAACATCATAAACAAGTTTCACACTATACCATTGAGTTAATTAAAATGAACACCTAATTAAAATCAATCAAACTTTATTGTATAGAAAACACACATTAGATTAAGGAGGGCCTTGGTTTAGGGTTGGTGAGAAAACATTTCCAAGGCCACCAAATACAAAGTAAGGAAATTGATTAACAAAAGAAAATCCATTAGTAGAAAATAGTGCTTGTTAGAAAGCACATTCAACACATGTGTCAAGCACTATGGTCAAGATAAGAAAGTGGGGGAAATATCCCCTCTTCACTTGTTTAGTGGGATTAAAACATGTACGATGGTTTTAGTTTAAGGGAAAATTCCATTGATGACACCACTTCCATAAAGCTTTTGGTCTAGGACTTTAGTCTTCCATTTCTTTCCCATGTGCCTAATATTGACCTGTGACTATTCCCCCTAGTCATCGATTGTGAAGTGGTAACCTTAGTTGCTATTCCTAGGACATCACACAGGTGATTGCAAGTGGAAAATCCTTGTATTACTTGAAACATATGTTTAACATCAAATTTAGTTCCTTTGGAGGGTATTTGTTGAAGGCGAGTATTTGCACCTCTAGTGATTGTTGTATGAAGGTTATTATAACTATTTCATTCACACCTTCCTCAAGTGGTACTTGAGACTTCATATCCCTCAAAAATAATTAAATTGAATCTTTAATAATATTTTCACTTAGTAGAAGGAAGCCTTAGCCACCTTACTCTAGTTTTTGGAAGAGTAGTTTTCTTCTTTTATCTTAGAGTTATTTTGTAGCTGCGTACTTTTTGTTATACATTGTGTCTAGCTAGCCATGGTATTGATTGTTTGAGTTTTCTTTCATTTATTAACAATAAAACTTAAAACATTTCAAAGTGCTTGATTTACCAACCCATATGTCCAAGCAGCAAAGAGGTGAGTCACCCAAGCTAGAAGTTCATAGTACTTTGTAGAGATGATTACACCCACTTGAAACAATTTACAATGACTCAAAAGGAGAAACATTTACATCCCTTGATATCCCTGTTGGAGAAAGTACTTATTTGTCATAATTTGACCAAGTTGCTTCACAAAGATACTTTGTTCAAGATCCTTTAAATACAATTGAAGATTTTGATCCACTAGACATCGATACTATTGATAATCCAAAAATTACCAATATCAACCCCCCTTTAATAGATATTAATGGTCCAATTGTGTTGGCAGTAGTTGCATCGCCACCTTTTGATGTGCTTTCTTTTTTCTTTGACTTGTGACACACCATGTTAAATCTTAGTGTGTCATAAGATGCCCAAGAATCAAGTTACACAATGCCTCATATGGATGTGGGGGAAACTCACGCCTCCACTACCACTACTACACCTCAAAATCTTGGCACATATCCTTATGGAAATAAAACGGAATGTGCACCATTCCCACCACACACTATCATGATCACGAAAAGCACTTTAGTGTCTATTACTAACTTCTCAAGTCCTAATCTTGGAAGTGCGTTAACTTCATATCCAAGTATCCCTAACGGGGGTTCTACTTTACCAAGCATAGGTTTACATATGGTTTGGTTGGTCCATATAACACTATAAATATGGCAGGAGGGNACTTCATATCCAAGTATCCCTAACGGGGGTTCTACTTTACCAAGCATAGGTTTACATATGGTTTGGTTGGTCCATATAACACTATAAATATGGCAGGAGGTGAAAATCCTCCTCAAGGAATTCCCAAATTTTGGCTTGAAAGTTACAACATCACGATTCATTCTCCAAGCCAATATTGTGTGCCAAGATTGGGCCTCATGTGTTGAGGTAGTTCCTTAGGGAGCCTAAGTTGGACTCAAGAAACTTGGGGTATATTATTGAGTTGGACTCAATATGACTAAATAAACTTATGTGTAAAGGCTAAGCCTCATGTGTTGAGGAATGTACTTTGATATGTCAAAATGATGATTTTGTACAGTCTCGTTGGACAAAACTAAGGAATTGTGTGTCAAGTCAGATCCTCATGTGTTGAGGTGGTACCTCATGTGTAGAGGTAATGCTTTGCATCTTGAAGCATGAATGTTGTGTGATGTATTACTAAACATGGTCACTTGAGATGGATAATGTATTAAGTCTCCTTTAGAGACTAGCCACCTCTAGAGTGAATTACTTTAGCATATGACCACTTATAACGATAGTAAAACAATATGATCACATCATTGGACAAATATCCTTAGTATAATTGATATGGTAAATAAATTAAAGTTGGTGCATGCGGACCATGCAGATAAGATAAAGAGATAAATACAAGATGCATTGAGAATAGATAATTTGAATTGCTTATGATGAAGACTTCAGTTAATTAAGGAGAACTTGAATTGTTAAACTCCAAGTGATATTAACAAGGAATACTTCAACTAATTAAGGATAAATTGAATTGATCACTTCAGCGATGCAATCAAGAAGATATTCAGTTAAGAGAATTAACTAAGTGTTAATAAAGAAGATCTAGTTAACTAAAGTGTCTTGCATGATGACACTTTAGTTAAACTAAAAGACGACACTTGAGTTAGAATCCTAAATAAGTGCTCTAGAATCCAGTAAGAAGGAAAGTTCATCATGAAGTTAAGTACACAAAGATATTAAGGCATGATTGAGATGTAATGCGCAGTTGTCATGCAGGACATTAATGAGATCAAAGTAAAGTGTGAATTGAAGGCTATTGTGTGCATAAGTTGCGAATTGATTGTATGCAGGGCATAAAGATGGAATCTTCTATCAGTCTCTCTTCTCTCTTTCTTAGTCATATCACTTGGGGTGCTTGGTACTTCTCTCTTATAAAAGAACCATGGGTGCTTGATGTAAGGACACATTGCAAAGTTATTTTATATATATATCTTATCTATTTCTCAGTAACCATCATAGAGGGTTTTTGGATTTCTCTCTTATCTTGCACTAGGGATGCCAAATGTAATCTACAATTGAAAATACATTCTCTAATATATATCATTATACTAAGGAATATTTGTTGGGGTTTTATCCCTCATTGTTTTGATGGTTTCCCTAATGTTTATGGTGTTTTATGTGTGAATGCTTATGTGTTTGATTTTTCTTTGATTCCAAGTACTTCAATATATCCACAATTATCGTAAAACATAAAAATTGAACATGGTATTAGAGGTTAGGGAATGAATGAGCTAAGTTTTGCAAGAAAGATTGAGCTACATTGATCCTCGATGGTATAAGTTGAGAAAATCAGTTCAAGAATAATGTCCTCGATCTCAGTAAGGTTGGAAGATCGACTTGAAGGAAATTTGAACTTCAACACTTGGAAGGAAATGATTCTAAACATCCTAGAAGAGCATGATCTAGATGTATTTGTATCCAATGTTGTTAAAGATCCTAATACTAATTCAAGGTGCACTACTTTCAATAATAATCAAGCCAAATCTAAGAGAATTATTTATGATTCAGTGAAAGACAATTTGATGCTAGTGATTACTCCATTGAAGATTGTAAAGGAGTGCTTCGATACTTTGACCAATATTTATGAGAAGAAGGCTACATGCCAGAATAGAGAATTGAAGAACAAGATGCATAATATGAATATGGAGAAGGACGAGACAATTGCTTCATTCTTCACAAATATATCTCAAGTAAGATATCAACTCATACGAATTGGAGTAACTATCGATGATGATGATCTCATACAAACTATTTCCGATGGTCTTCCATCCTCATGGGAGACATTCTTGGCCACTATTAATGGTTGATAGGTGCAACCAAAATTTTTTATACGGTGGCATGATTTCCTCCAAGAAGAAGGGAGAATCCAAATCAAGCAAGATTACTTCCTCGAAAGAAGAGAACCTTGCCATAACGACAAGGATGAAGAGAGGAAATAAATACTTCTCTCATAAGAATTTTCCTCATCCAACGAAGAAGGAATACAAAAATAAATTTGATAAGACCAAATTCAAATGCTTCAATTGCAATAAGAAGGGCCACTTTTCAAGAGAGTTATAGGAAAAGAAAAGAGGAAAGTTCAAGGGTATATTTCATGCTTCTACTACTACAGAAGATGAACCTACATGAAAGAATTATTTCGATGATTAGGAGATAAGAAGGGAGTATTACCACTAGTGGTGAGACATGGCTAGTGGATATTTATAAATCCAAACACATGATTGGATATAGGATCACTATCACAAATATGAAGGAAAAGAAGGTCACATGTCAGGATAATATTGGAGATAATACTATCTATTCGATCCAAGGAGTTGGATCCACTTGTATTTAGTTGAATCTAGTTGTGATTGGAGTTGGAGAGGGAGGTCTCTACAAAGTTCCTGGAAATTTCATTAAATACACGATCCATGACTCAGCCAATCCTTGTGATCTATGCAAGGAGGTAGGTATCAAGAGAAATCCCACACAACAAAAAAATATAAGTATTTGGATTATAAATTGTTCTTATATATAAAATCTGAATAATTTGAACATATTTACGGTTGTATACATATATGTATTCCTAAGAATTAGGGATTTTTTTATAGTGTAACATAATGAGCATAATATATGGTTTTGTGTTATGAATTGATGCTTACATAAATGTGTGAACTATATTCACTGAATTAAAATGTTCATATGATTTAATTCCATGATCATGGAATGTTGCTAACCATTTGACTGAATTGGGATTGTAGTGAAATACCATAGCAAGACCTACAAGTGAAGAATGACAAGTAGAATGTATAGTCATTCTAGTAATTATGTATTCAAGGGAGAGCAGGATGTTATGAAGCGAGAATCTTCTAGGAGTAGATCAGGTAACATGATGGATTTCGTGATAGAGGGAGCATTTAAATATTTTCATGATTGAATATACAAAATACATGATGTGTAATCAAGATATTCCTACCTCCTTATGAGAAGAAGTCTATAGCACTACTTTTTATATTCAAAACAAAATCCCACATGTTATTATAGGAGAGAAGAATCCTAAAGAAGTTTTCACTGGTGAAAAAAAAGATGTTGGACACTTGAATATTTTTTGTTTTCTTGTCTACGGTCATGTGCCAAAAGAGAAGAGGAAAAATATGGAGCCATCCGGAAAGAAAAGAACATTTGTTGGATATAGTGAATCCTCTAAATCTTATAAAATCTATGTTCTAGGACAAAGACACATTGGTGTCAATAAAGATGTGGCATTTAATGAAGAGGCTTCCTTCAAGCGCTCTAAATAACTTCAGTGTGATTCAGCTATGGAGGATCTAGGTTCAGTTTCTGGTTCTCCTCTTTTAGATGCTAATAGGGAGAATCCAGAAGAGTCCTTAGATTAGCTAGCTTCTGAAGAACTAGTAGAACTGGTTGAAATATCTCTTGATGAACCTCCTTCTAAGATGATATTTGCATGGTGTCGAGACATTATACAAGAGGAAGAAAATCATGGAGCACCATTAAGCACATACAAATAGAGAACAAGACCTTAAATATATTTAGGATATGTTGCATAGATGAGTCACATCAGTGATTCAGAAGCTTCCACCTATGAAGAAGCTGCTAAGAAGAAAGTATGGAAAGATGCCATGGTAAAGGAATACAAATATATTATGAAGAATGATGTTTGGGAAGTGGTTCCTAAACCTAAAGGGAAGTCCATAGTAACTTCCAAGTGGATTTATAAAATCAAACATGCAGCTGATGGAAATATTGAAAAGTATAAAGTTAGAGTTGTAGCCTATGGTTTCTCACAAAAAGAAGGCATAGACTATGATGAGACATTTTCTCCAGTGGCTAGGTTCACCCCTATTTGAGCCATGATTTCCCTTGCTTTAGTTCTTGGATGAAAGCTTCACCAGATAGATTTGAAGACTACCTTCCTCAATGGTGAGGTTGAGGAAGAGGTAAGGAAGAGGTATACATACAACAACCTAAGAGGTTTTTAGTTCATGGGAAGGAGTCCCATTATGAAAATTGAAGAAATCCTTGTATGGGATTAAGAAATCCCTCAGGACTTGGTATTTGAGGATTGGCATCTATCTTAAGAGCTTGGGATTCTCTAAGAGAGAAGATGACCATAATTTGTACATCAATATTTTGAAGAACCAACCTATGATATTGGTTGTCTTTGTTGATGACTTGTTCCTTACTGGAGAGGAACAATAGATAGTTTGGTGAAAGAGGGATCTATGTTTTCAATTCTAAATGAAAGACTTGGGTCTTATGCACAATTTTCTTGGTATTGAAGTTTGGAAAGGAAAGGTGAGATTTTCCTTTCATGAGGAAAGTACACAATTGATGTGTTGCACAGGTTTGGTACAATGGATTTCGAATTCACGACTACACCAATGGTTTCTAATTTGAATAAACTACATGATTGATATTCTCGATCAGATCTAGTGGATCTTACTATGTATAGACAACTCATTTGTTCCTTGATGTGCTTGATACATTCTAGACCTGACATATGTTATGATGTGAGTATATTGAGTCAGCTCATGTTTGATCCTAGACATAAACATTGGATTGATCATAAGCATGTGATTAGATACCTTCGAAGTAAAATTGCTTATGGACTCATATATGCCTCCAATGGAGGAGTGATGCTACTTGGTTATTCCAAATCTGATTGGAGTGGTATGATTATGGAACAAAAGAATACATTTGTATTTTGTTTTAGCTTGGGAAGAACTATTGCTATATGGTGAAATGACAAGTAATTATCTGAGTACTGACATTGATCACGTCAGTACACAAAAGGACATTATGGATAGAAGTTTCCCAAAATATATAAATGAGAATGATCCTTGATACACATTATTCCTTCATGTCTTTCCCATGTTTTTAAATGAATTCTCCTTGTAATCATGACTATTTCCATTTCATCTCACGATTCATTTGTGGGTATCCAACTATACAACCCATGGTTAGAGGATCATAGTATGTATTTGTGGGTTTTCTTCACAGAATTCGCGGTCCATTCACAACCTGCTAGTATATGCACCCACGGTTACATTAAGACAAAAATTAAAAAATTAAACATGATTAGTTAGGGACAGTTGGGTTCGAAATCATAACGTCCCCAACCTCCCTAACCATAATAAAATTTGTAACTCCCCCTAATCACCAAGTATAAATAGAAAGGAGGGGGTTGAAGATCGCGGAAGCAAGTTAGAAGAGCAAGGTTATGTTGGAGGAAATACCTTGGAGATTTGGAGCAAGAGAACTCAGTTCTTGGTCAGCAGAGGAGGGTTTGTCTCAGATAGAGGATGTATCAATCCTCGCTTATGAATAAAGAGTGATGTTCTTCCACAATGTGTATTGATGTTCTTACTTGTTATGATGTATGGAGTTTGTTTTCACCTTCCTTGTATGCAATCTGTAATGTTTCATTCATATTTATATTACAATTAAGATCTATGTGTTAGCTATTAATGCCTTTTGCAGTTGTTAATCATGTTGAAGCTTTTGGAGAATTTGGAGTGAAGGTTCAAAGCTAGGACCAACCTTCATAAATAAGGTGCATGTGCTTTATGCCCTATTTCTCTCTTAAATATCTCTAGATTGTTATATGTCTGCAAGTTAAATATGTGTATGTTGATGACTAAGATCTCTTGGTTTAGCGAGAAGTAGGGATCCATAGCCCATAGTACTACAGAATAAGAGTATATTGCAGCTAGTACCGCCTATCGAGAAGTTGTGTGGCCTAGGAAGATACTTGGTGGGTTATTTGTGGAGAATCTTTAGATTGTTATCATTCACTCCGATAATCAAAGATGCATTAATATATAAAGACAAGTAGAAACACATTGAGACGAAGTATCACTTCATTAGAGACATGGTCCAGAGAGGTGTCGTAAGAATTCAGTACATTGCTACTTATGAGAAAATCGTAGTTATGTTGACTAAGCCTCTATCCTTGATGAAGTATAGGTACTTCCAAGCCAAGCTTGACATGGCACAAAATTCCTCCCTCATTGAGAGGGAGTGTTAAAGTTACAAATCATGAGTCATTCTCCAAGCCAATCTTGTGCGCTAGGATTGGGCCTCATGTGTTTAGGAATATAATTGGATATGTCAAAGTGATGATGTTGTACAGTCTTGGTGGATAAGGTTGAGGACTTGTGTGTCAAGTTGGATCCTCATGTGTTCAGGTAGTACCTCATGTGTAGAGGTAATGCTTTGGATGTCAAATCATGGATGTTGTGTGATGTATTACTAACCATGGTCACTCGAGATGGATAAGTTGCTAAGTCTCCTCTAGAGACTGGCCACCTCTAGAGTGAATTACTTTAGCATATGACCACTTGGAATGATAATAAAACAATATGATCACATCATTGGACAAATTTCCTTGGTATGATTGATATGATAGATAAATTAAATTTGGTGCATGTGGACCATGTAGATACTATTAAGAGATAAAGATAAGATGCATTGAGAATAGATAATTTGAATTGCTCGTGATGAATACTTCAATTAATTAGGGATAACTCGAATTGTTAAACACAAGTGTTATTAACAAGGAATAATTCAGCTAATTAAGGAGAACTTGACTTGAACACTTTAATCATTGTGATTTAAAGATATTCATATAAGAGAATTGGCTAAGTGTTAATAAAGAAGATCTAGTTAACTAAAGTGTTTTGCATGATGAAGCTTTAGTTAAACTAAAAGATGACACTTTAGTTAAAAGACAACACTTGAGTTAACATCCTAATTAAGTGATTTAGTATCCACATAGAAGGTGAGTTCATCATGAAGTCAAGTACACAAAGATATTAAGGCATGATTGAGATGTAATGCTCATTTTTCATGTAGTACTTTGATGAGATCGAAGCAAAGTGTGAATTGAAGGATATTGTGTGCATGTTTACAAACATTGTGAATTGATTGTATGCAGGGCATACAGCTAAACTATTCTATCAGTCTCTCTTCTATCTTGCTTAGTGATAGAACCTGAGGTGCTTGGTACTTCTCTCTTATAAAAGCACCAGGGTTGCTTGATGTAAGGACACATTACGGAGTCCTTATATCCATCTCTCTTCTTTATTTCCTAGTAATCATCACCGGGGGTGTTTGGATTTCTCCCTTATCTTGCACCAGGGGTGTCAAATGTAATCTACAATTGAAAAGACATTCTTTACTATATATAATTATACTAAGGAATATTTGTTGGGGTTTTCTCCTTCATTGTTTTGAGGGTTTCCCTAGGGCATATGTTGGGTTATGTGTGAATGCTTATGCATATGATTGTTCTTTGATTTAAAGTACTTCATTATTTCCACAATTATCATAAAATATAAAAATTGAACAGACTCGTGGGTGGGTATTTTCATAGGTGGGACGAATTCCTTGGACTTGTGGGGGGATTGACATCATGGGTGTCAGATAATGATGGGGTTTGTAGTGGAGCAAACACCCATGGGGGTATGTGTGAATGTGATTCACATAAATGACATCAATGGAACACCAAGATTGGAATTTTGATGACTTTATGGGATGGAATATTGTTCTTATATTGCAAAAATTATGGTAGGTCTGTGGTTATCATAGGGAAAAATGGTGACTATATGTCGGTTCCCAGATAATAATTATGGTATAAATATTGCATCATTGTCGATGGGGTTGGAAACATTCATGTTCTGGAGCATTCCTGCACACATGAAAAACATACCCAAGTGTACTAAAGAAAATTTCAAAGGTATGGAAAATGCCTAAATAAAACTCCAAAACATGGCGCACTTGTGGGGTGTGTGGGAAATTTTGTGCCAGATAAAGTGTTATTGATAGAGGAGAAGGATATGTCACTGTGTAGGATGTAGCATAATGATCATGATGGTGTGAAAGGTTCATCAAATGGAGTTATGGTTTAGACGTGGTGAGGTTTTGAAGTTTGGACCAAACTCTTTTAAAATTTGGGTGGGGCCCACTTTTCAAAATCATTTGTATTATTTGACTTACACATTCCCAATGGAACTTTTGTGGATTGTGAGAAGATGGTTAAACTGTTTCCCAAGCGATAAGAGCCATGTAATCCTAAACCTTATCCTCTATATTTTCATCTAGTTAGATCTAGGGTTAAGAGTGTTTAAATGCTCGTATATATGGTTTTGGACCATCAAAACCATCCATGTGAGTTTTTGGACTTTTAGAACAGCTAGGAACAAGAAAAGGTCTTTATCTTGTACTGGTTTAGAAGAAGAAAATGGGTGATATCTATGCAAAGTGCAGTATTTTTTATGTTTGGCTATGCAGATATTCCACATCGTTGTATAATGGATAGTCGTGCAAGTGCATGGTCAAGGCCATGAATCTCACTCGTATTCCTACATGACTGTTCTTAACTTAATCGGGATAGAGCGTGATTGAAGTGTGTATTTCCTACATAGTGAATATGTGTGGGTAAAAATATAACAGATGCATGGGGCATAATCTATGTGTGGTCTAGTCACACTAGAATGCAAGTGTAGAAAAAAATTATGTGTGAGTTAAGGTATCGGGATTGCTTCTAGTTTTATCATGGTTACTATATAGACTTGAGGTTAACCCTATTTTCTTGAAGGTGTAGATGGATGTAGAGCGGCGTGAGTGGAGATATGAGGACCTGGTGGATACAACCAAGGGTGAAAATTTTGTAAGCCCTAACCTAGTTTCAAGTTTTTGTTTTCCACATAGAGTTTAATGCTCAAACCCGATAGCTGCAAATTTAGTTTACATGCATAAAATTTGAATTTACTTGAAACACATGCAATTTTTCAACACTTTAAAGAACTCAAAAAATAAAAGACAACCACACCATAAAATTTAACTCTAATAATTTTGACCAAACTTGGTCCAGGGTAAAACCCCAAAGGGAAAACTTGTGAAAGAAAGAACTTCGTATTCGAGGACAATTTTTACAAAAACTAAAACAATAGAACCTATATATTCCTTGCTTTGGAATATGTTCCAATCTCTCACTAAAAATATTATGTATTAATATCAGCGATTAATATAGCCTAAATGACCTCAATTTTTGTGCCCCTTTCACGTAGTTGTACGGTCCACNTTTTTTTTCAGTACGAATTGTGCCATCAATCTTTAGAACTACAACCTATTCGAATTTCTTGGAAATCGTTTCCCTTCAATAAATGACTGTATGGTACAACCATTAAATGCTTCAACCATGTGATATGTGCCAAAATTGGATATTGTTTCCTTGAGAATCGAGAAGCAATAAATTCCATGGAGTAAGCTAGCTGTGGAGCAATCCTCCCTCATTGGACGGAGGAGGAGCAAAGTTAGCGTTGACTTTGCTCCTCCTTCGTCCGATGGAGGGAGTTTTGATCCACAGCTAGCTCACTGCTAAATTCCATAGCTTTCAGCTTGGAAATTGTTCCCTTGAATAGTTTTCTTAGTTTTTGATTTCTTGTCAAAACCCTCCTTCTCCAAAAGTCGAGTCTTCTTATTCTCTTCTCCAAAAATATCTCTTGGTGAAACAATAACAATGAATGAAAAAACAATGCTTTTCCCTAGCTTTGTTAATGGCAACTAACTCCTTTTAATCCAATGTCTAGGACTAAGTTTTGAATTTTTAAGATCTAGGGCCCTCATTAAATGCTCATACTTTTTCTCATTAAATGAATTTCACTTTCATTTCAATAATTAATGAGACATTTAAATATTTAACCCTTCTTTTAATTATCATAAATTCAAATTAAAATTATAACCAAGAACCACCTTTATAAATTGACTTTTAAAATATAAAGTGATTCTCACTTAACAAAGTGACCGGGGACCTCATTTAACTCTTGTCCACCCATGGAATCACAAGGTGAACAACACTTACCTTGGTACACTTTTCAAAACTCCCTCTTATAGAGGAAAGTGTTTCTCACAACCCCCAACTTATCTCTAAAGTGAATGAAATTTCCTCTTTCCAGATATTTTGTTAGAAGTTCTTCCACCTGCTCTTCAGTAGAAATGTACTATAACTCCACAACACCTCTCTGAACATAGTCCCGGACGAAGTGGTATCTGATCACTATATGATTTGACCTATCATGGAATACTGGATTCTCAAAGAGCTGGATGCAACTCTGATTGTCACAATATATAACCATGGGTCTCAGATCTTGGTCAAATAAGTCCACCAACAACCTGTGAAGACATAGTGCCTTGAAACTAGCCAAATTGGTTTCCATGTATTTAGCCTCTGTATAACTCAAAGCAGCATACTTTTTCTTTTGATTGACCATGACATTGTTGCCGAGGACAAATTGAATCAACAACTAAAAGCGCTCTTCCAGTCCATCACATTGCCTCCCCAATTTGAATATGTGAATCTAACCAAACTAACTCCATCCAACCTATTGTAGTCCAAACCATAATCTACTATCCCAGCAAGGTACCTCAACACATGGTTTGAGGCTACCCAATGCACTCTCCTAGGATTCTCATGAACTAACTGCTTGTGTTCACCACAAAACACAAATATGGTTTGGTGTTAACCAGATATATCAATGATCCTATGAGATGACTATATGAGGTAGGATCCACCAACTCTCCCTCAGAATCATGGAGTTTCTTCCAGTTGGTGATCATAGGTGTGGCCATTGGTCTACAACACTCCATCTGAAATCTCTTCAGAACATCATATACATACTTTTCTTGTCCCAGGAAAACATGACGACGATCCTTCCAAACCTCCATCCCCAATAATGATGCATCAAATAAGATCAGTCATATCAAACTCTAAAGCAATATTTGTCTTTGCAAGATGCAATAAGGTGCTCCTCACCTATGATAAACAAGTCATCAACATATAATAAAAGTATGAGTGGATCACCTCCAACCACAATGAAGTATAGGTTGGGATCAGTCTCACTCTTCTGAAATCATATCAACAACAAGTAAGATTCAATCCTTGAATACCAAGATCGAGGAGATTGCTTCAACCCATAGAAGGCCTTTTTCAATATGCACACATGATAATCTCTTCCATGAACCTCAAAACGTTGTGGATGCTCCACAAACACCTCGTCCTGTAGAATACTATTGAGGAATGTTGTCTTCACATCCATTAAGTGGATTTTCCAACCCATCTCTACTACTATGGATATCACTGCTCTGATCAAGGAATACTCAACAATTGGTGCAAAGGTCTCATCATACTCAACTCCCTCTACCTGCGAAAACCCACGCACCAAAAAATGAGTCTTTAACTTCTCAATGCTACCATTCGCAACATGCTTGATCTTGTAGAGCCACTTTTAAGTCATAATTGAATTCCCATTCATTCTTGGAACTATATCCCACACATCATTCTTCGTGTTGTAATTGTACTCTTCCATCATGGAATCTCTCCATACCTGATGTGCAGCTTCCTCCTTAAAAGTGGAAGGCTCTAACTCATGAAGACTGGTCACCACTTCCATATAACTAGAAAACCTCTTCGGTGGTTTACTCTCTCTCTCACTTCTCTCTTGGGTTTTCCAACTAAATTAGAAGCTTCCTTCATCGGTTCTTTGATCCAACTTGGCTTTCTCTTCCTTGAAGTAGCTTCCTGTGGAGAAACCTCCTCCTCTACATCCTCATCAGCCACCTTCCTACTTGAAGAGATAGCACTTGAAATATGAAATCATATGTCTATTGAACTTGTACCAAGTGAATCTAAATCGCGTGAAGGTGAAATATGTGCCCCTGTGACCTAAGAACCTGTACCCATACCAGAAGTCTCTATAGATTGAGTCCCTAAACCTGAAGATAATGAAACCAATTGACCAATCACCCCTGAGACTTATGACCCTTCACCCTAACTAGATGAACTCTGAGATGCACTCACCTGTGGAGTGGGAGCCTACTTCTCCTCTTTCTCTAACTCTCGATACTTCTTGAAGGCAAACTCCTCCTCAATTATCACCTCCCTCCTCACAACAACTTTTCTTTTGTGTAGGAAGATATATGTGGAATGCCTTATAAGTCTCATAACCAAAAAAAATGTATTTCTCTACAATGGTATCCAACTTTTTCCTCTTCTCAGAAGGGACATGGGAATATGTAGGGCATCCAAATATGTGGAAGTGTCATATCTCAAGCTTCTTCTCGGTGAACATTTCCTTGGGAGCTTTACACCCGAAGGAACAATGTGGAATCTTGTTATGCACATAAACAACAATACTGCATGCCTCATCCCATAGAAATAAAGGAAGACTTTGATTGTGCAACATCACTTTGGCTACTCCCAGTATAGCTCTGCTCTTCCTTTCGACAACTCAATTTTGAAGTGTATTATATGGAACAATCAACTCCCTCTTAATCCCCTCCTATCTACAAAACTAATCAAAATCCTTAGAGATATACTCACCCCCATTGTCTGATATGAGTACCCAAAAATTTCTCCATGTTTGGTTCTCCACAAGCATGGAAAATTTTAAGAACCCCCCCTAAATTTATATATATAATAAATAGGTGGATCCCCATGATACATGGGAAACTTTGAAGGATATTTTATTAATAATATATTATGCATGTATAATTTTTTGATGAATATTTCATGAAGTTATAAAATATTGTAAAATATGGGTGAATCTTTCACAAAAATTTAAAATCTTGTAAAATCATAGCGAATCTTTCACAAAATTATAAAACCTTATAAAAATTTTGGTGAATCTTTCACAAAATTAGAAAATCTTGTAAAGTCTTGGAGAGTATTTCATTGAACTATAAAAACTTATAAAATATTGAAAAATTGGTTGAAATTAGACTTAATTAAATTCCCTATTTGATTTTGTATTCACATTGGATTTTCCATGTACTCTTTCACCAGAGCACCTTGGAAAGGAAATACAAGATAACTTGTTGACTTTACACCCAATTAGTTGTATTCTATTAAGTTCAACCCACTTAAAGATAAAATGTAGAGACGATTTCATAAATATTTTCAATATACAATTGAGAACTTGATCAAAGTGTGAAAATCATTTATCCTACTACATTCTGTGTAATTTTCACAAATTATGTGGGACCTAACCATCCTTCTCAATCTAAAATTATAACGAAAATAAAATTAGTTGTCTTGACAATCTCTACCTCACTTGTCTTAAAAAATTCAATGGATGGCTGAATTATATCCACATTGACATTAGCATATTCTTAGCATGGATGTCCTTGTTTTGAATTTTTTAGCATGATATGCAATCAAACATAATAAATTGTGCAAGGGAAAGATAATAAGCTACCTCTCACAAAAAAATAAAATTAAATATAACACTATTTTATATTTTACATACTTTCCATATAATATCAATGCTCATTTTTATGTATGACTCATAGTAGGGAAAATTTTAGAAACATGCACCTCAACATATTATTTCAAGTTATGCTTCACATGTGTTACAATCAACGGTGCATAAATCACCAATACAACCTGAGGTCTATCATTATTATGTGATTAAAGGATAAAGTTTATCAATGAGTTTATGAACATATCTAGAAGCCTAGAGGCTATGTGCAATCATCTTTTAGTCATGTAATAAAAAGTATAATTTCATTAAAGGAATGTCGATCTCATTGGAAATAGGTCCCCTAGGATAAATGTGTAGGAACGTAGTAATGTATTGCAATGTGCATAGACCGTTTTTGTCTTTGCTAAGAAAATTGGATCTCATTTCCCTTTTCGAATACCAATAAATATTTTCAAAGAAAATATAAAATAAACATACTAGATTTTAAATGGTGAAGATGCTTAAGTCATGCTATAAAGTGAAAGGAAATACAAAATATTTCCTTGAACTATCAAACTTTTAAAGAGAAAAATAATAATTAAGAAAAACAAATTGAATTTCTATATCATAAGCAAATCCATATATTAAGCCTAATACCTCACAATTATCAAATAAGCTTGATAAAACTTGAACAAATTTTTTTTACTCAACAAAGGTCTTTAATTTTGACCCAAATCATATGGATCAATTGCATTGAAATGAAACCAATCACTAAAATGGTCTCAAACTAAAGTCAAGCATCAAGTGAGAACTGGAAGCATTCAAGGGACTAACACAAATTGAAAAAAATAGGTTACATTGCTAAAGCATCAAATCTATTATGAATTTATCACATGCCTCTTTTAGTTCCATTTGAATACTACTAAATATATGACATCAGTTTAAAACTTACACTATATCCCAGTATAGACCCTATTCTCATATTTATCATATGCATTTTTCTTATATGTATGAGACAGTGTGAAGAAAAATATCAAACACATTAACCAAGCATAAAATAATTAACTTGGTGTTGTCCCTAGGGAAAGATAGGCAGGATTCTTGGAAGATAAAGAGTTCGGTCACAGGGAGAAGAAGCTACGACAGAAGCATATGAAGGCGGAGGAGAAGCTGTGACGAAAGCATATTTGGAAGGAAGAATAGGTAGAAGAAGTAGCTACAGAGGAAGCTACGACGGAGGAAGACAAAAGCAGAAAAGGAAGAAAGAGATAAGATAGGAGAAGAAGTCGCGAAAGAGAGAAGCCACGGCAGAAGGAGAGGATGCAATGAGATCATCCATGATAGAATGAAACACGATAGAAAATGAATGTAGTGGCACAATGGCTGAAAAGGAAATCTCGAGATATCATGGGTACAAAGTCAACTAGAGTCACACGTGATTTAAGGAATGAAAGAATCTTTGTATTTTGGGTCGATAGTGCCTATTGACTAGTGTAACTAAAATAGGAATGAAATCCTGTTGGTTAATAGAATGAAGTCGACTGAATGTCACATATAAAGATTCTATAAAAGGAACAACCCAAGCTATATGCAGGTTACTTACCTCCTCATATGTTACTTACTTTCTTAGAAGCTTAATTCTTGGTCAGTCAGTTGTGTCTGTAAGAAGAGTTAGTTGATCCAGCCTATTTGCAGATCAACAGTAGAGTCGAAGAGAAGAGTAGTCGATCCAGGATGTGTGTAGATCGAAAGTAGAGTAAAGTATAATAAGATCAAACAACAGAAGACAAGAGAGCATGAGAGGAGAGCTAATATCTAGAATAGAGTCTGTAGCTAAGTGCGCAGGAAAAAGGTGCCATATATTTCTCATGCCAAATGAAGAGCGCCTTTGTGGTCTTTCCCAGATGGGTTTCCATGTTAAATAATGTGTCATTGAGTAGATGATGATTTTTTTATGTCGCATGAATTTATATGATGAATGTGCTTAAGTTTCCGGAATGTATATTGTGAGTAAGTGTTTATGTATTTTATTATGAATGAGTTCTCTTATGCATGAGTCGCACTATTGATAGATAACGGGTGTGTTAAATATTATATTTTTGTGATAATATCTGTCAATGGATAAGTTAAGTAGTGTCTTATCTGCACATAGCAAGAATAATTAATACACCCACTGACTTTGGTCGAGAAAGTTGGTAAGGTTCCAAGGGAAAATAAATCCCCACCCAACTGTAGAAACCTGGTTCTGGCAGTTACTCATAAGAGATATCTCAGGTGAGACTGCATCTACGTTGCAGGTGCTACGGACTGAGCCTTAATGTGTCAGGCCAATATATTGGGATTTTTTGTGTGCAAAAGAAGGTCTAAACCTGGGTCAAAGGGAGAAACACCAACAAATGTTTCCATTTTCGGGACCATAAATCATTTTGGTGAGGAAAATGTTTTGGCATCCGACGAATCTGGAAATCCAAGACTGGGTGGATTTTAAAGCATTAGAGTTTGCACAAGAAGAAAGTAAAGGATCATTATTGAATCCGATGAGGTGGTTGATGGATACCTTTATACAAATATTCACAATATTTTATTTTTCGAGTTTCCTATTGTGTTGTATGATTGGTTGTTAAAGCTAGCAACCCAATGAAAAAATTTCCAAGGAGGAGAACTGGCATAGTGGAATCCTTAGTTAATTCAACGACTAAAGAATTTTAGCAACTTTGTGTCGAGGACTGTCGATTTTTTGGTAGACAATATTTTGGAGGGATACATTACTGAGTTTGTTGTCGATACAATAGCCTCATATAGTGAGTCAGAAAGAAAAATGTTCCAGGGACCACGAGGAAGATACTTGAAAACTTTAGAAACTTGGATAAAGATGTTGGTATGCAAAAAAAGAATCCTTAGAATGGAGTCTAATGATTAAAGGACTATGCACAAAAATTTGGGATATGTCACAAAGGAAGTGAGCGAAAAATGGAGCAAACTAAGTTGAGATGTCCCTTGTTGATAGTGGAACTGAACTAGAAGGTGGACGTCTAAGAATCGGAAGGAAATTTCGGCCGGGAAAAATAAGAAAAAATGTCATAAGAAGAGGGAGTTGCAGTACGACCAAAGGAGAATACTACGATTTGACGTTGCATTTTGACGAAAGTTCTTGCAATGAAGAGGAGGAATATCATCCTATATCGAAAAGAGAAGAAGAAGAAGAAAAAGAAAAAGCTACATATCCATAGTACGAGTATAGAATGCCTACGACCCCACATACATCTACTATTTGATTTGTAAATACAACTAACAGTAATAGTGGAAATAGAGGACAATGGAGTCCTGTTAGCCATAGTTTTTGTCAAAGTGTAATAGGATTCAATATAATGGATGGAAGTGATATTAAGTTGTCGATATTTAATGGAAATGGGTTAGAATACCCAGATAAATATTGGTTTCTATGTGAAGTCGTATGGACCGTGCGACAAGTCCAAGATGAAGCGATAAAGAAAGCGCAGATGATCACAGCCTTGAGAGGTTGTGCACTAGAATAGTACATGAATTTCTCTATAGTTTTAGTTGGATTCACATAGAAGACGCTCGATCAAATTCGAGTGGGATTAGTAGACAAGTTCAAAAATCTGAAATTTGAGTCGCAGTGCATTACGGAAATTAAAGAAATCAAGTAGTCGCCTAGAAAGTCTATCTGGGAATTTGACCAGATATTTAAGACATTGATGGCCAAATTAAGGTCTCATATGTTGGATTTACAACACAAGGAATGGTTCATTGCAACACTGTTGCCACACATCTGAATTCCGTTAATGCAACCAAAGATTGTTTCGCAGGTTGAAGCTTTAGAGATAGCAGTGAAGTTAGTATCCTCACCGGTTAGAGATACCAGTGTAGGAATCATGTAGATTCAGTTGTAACTATCCAAACTTATGTTGTAACTCTAGGACATTAAGAAAGAGAAAGTTATCCATGAACAAATCTGGTGTACCAAATGTAGGACTAAGGTACACTATAAGGATAATTTCTCGGCACTCATGAACTATGTCACGGCAGGAGAGCCGAACTTGACAAATACACAAGGGATTCCTTGGTGTAGAATATGTTAGACCCGAGGCCATCAGTCGAAAGAGTGCTTGGACTTGCATAAGATTGTAAGTACACCAGCTAGTATGTACTGTAAATTTGTAGGTCATGATAAGAAGGATTGTAGATCATTACAGCGCAAGCTCAATACCCACCTACTCAATATCCACTGACTCAATATAAACAACCTCAGTATCCTCAGGATCAATATCAACATAATTAGTATCCACCGCAACAACACTACCCTAAACCCAGAAGGAGGTGGAAATTTTCGAGGCATAGGACAACAACAAAGAGGAGGAGTATTTAGTCGTGGAAGAGGACAAATATTATGCTATAATTGTGGACAACCAATACATTTTCCTCGGGACTGTGTGATTCCTACAAAGGCATGTTCGATTGTAAAGTTATCGACCACACTATTGAGGAATTCCCTCAATTGATTTCTAAGTGGCATGCCAAGAATATGGGAAATCCAATTCCCATGTAGAATCAAAATTTGAATCCCAACCAAAAAATCCAGATGATTTTTGTTGAGCTGAGAGAAGCAAACATTGTTGTCGTGACAAGAGGATGTGTTGCGACTGGTGCAGACCAAAATGCACAGCAAGACCAACTGCAAGTGCAATCGAAAACACAAAAGAAATTCTCATTCGACGTCCAAAGAGAAAAGTAAGTATTCTTGGATGCACAAACAAAATTCGTCGAAAAGAATCAAGCATCGACGTTTTCTCCTACACTACCAAGAGGACAAGTAGGGGATATTCCTGAACTGTTTGATCAGGTATTCCGGAAGCAACCAACGAGGAATGTTAGTAAACTTAAATAAGTTTTTAAAATTTTCTTATCGTTAATCCACAATAAATATGATGTCACTAAATTGACATCTCTAATAGAATAAACTCAGTAAGAGTTGTGACCAAACAGAGGAGTTAACCATGTCGAAAAAATATTAAAGATTGGTTGCGAGTTAAGAATGATTGCACAGATAGGAGATTATGATATGGACTATATCATTTTGGACCTGGGCTCTGATGTCAATATTTTGACAAGACAGACATGGGAAAGCATGGGAAAACTGTGACTAGATTGGTCTCCCATTCAGCTCATATTAGAAAATCATTTGAAGTTCCTACCTATTGGTCGACTGAATTAGGTTCATGTCGATGTAGAAATCCTGAGAACATATGCAGATTTTGAGGTGATTGACGGTGTCGATGATACAAGACCATATCCTGCACTTTTGGGGATCGAATGGGCGATAAACAATCAAACCATCATTAATTTTAAGAAATTAATCTTATCATTTGAAGATTCATAGATAAGGGTGGTCACACCAATTGATCCGCTAGAAGGACAAATATATACCGAACTAGTACATAGTGAAGGACAAAGAGACTATCTCAACCATATCTATAATATCACATCTGCAGGAGATGACTATATAAATCCAACAACTGATGTAAAGCTGAGTTGGTAGAGTGTTAGCTCTTGTACATCATATTCGAGTGAAGCGTTAGAAAATTCAAATAATAGGATGCATGAAGTATCCATGAGAAGATGCACAATAATTACATGATATGTGCGATAGGTAGGAACCGAGGAAAGCAAGCTACCTAGATATGAAGGTTTATCTAACCTTGCATAATATCTAACAGATTTTGAAGCGAAAGTTATCGAATCTCAATGCTTGTCTGCCCTGTAGTTTGTGCTGAAAGCTACACCCGCTAGATGGTGGGGTACGTATAAAGACACTATCTCTAGATGGCCACAATGTAGAATATTAATGGAGATAATATTTGGATAAGAGATCAATTACATTGGGCGCAAGTATATAGGATTGAAAAATCCTATCGAACCTATTGAGTACTATAGTGCGACATGGGAGGCATTCCCATGACAGGAATGTGTACATCAGTTTATACATACACTGTACATGATACCAAGGAAATGGTATACATCAATTGAATTGTGACAAGGAACTCTTGAATGGGAGGAGTTAGATACTATCTTCACACATAAATTTGAGTTCACAAATGACCATCCTTCGATTGATGTTGCATTGTAAGTGATGAAAACAAAGATATTTGAAGATATCCATGTCGCCATGACAAACTTCAATTAGTACAATTCGACAACCCACCACTAGATGGAATGCTACAACATGACGGGATAACCTGGTGACGATGATCCACTTTACATAAAAATTCAAGAGTCTGAAGGTACATGAGCAGTGGAAGGACTTGGTATTTCTAGCGACCAATTCTGGAGTCCACTAAAAGCTAATAAATTTAATATTGGAAACCCAAAGAATCCAAAATTTTCCAATATTGGAGATTATTGGGATGACGAGACTGTAGGGAACATTACGGACTTATTGCACGAGTTTTTGGATTTGTTCCCTATGAAATTCTTAGATATGAAAGGGATCATCAAAGACCTTGGAGAAATGAAGATACCTTTGAAGCTTGTCGCAAAACTTGTCAAGAAGCGACCATAAGGACTAAGATGGACCGAATGTTGGATGCAGGTATCGTAGAAACAATATAGGATGTTAGTTTTTATTAGATATTATTATCTTAGTTAGGATATTTATCTGAAATAATAACAAGTACAACAATGTGCATAAGATATAACAGATACACAAGACACAAATATTTTCACCGGGGAAACCATAAAGGAGAAAATCCCAAAAAATTCCTCGGAATAGTATAGTCACAAATCCTTTATCATAAGATGAACAATCCCAGTAATAAGAAGTCTTCAGCCGCTATCTATCTCTCCTCCTTCTCTCTCTCTCTCTCATGTGAACTTGAGTGAGTGTGAGGTGTGTGTAAATGTGGGAGGGTTCCTCCCTATTTATACTAATCAAGTTAGTGACCTATTACATTATTGGGGTCGACCTCTTACCGTTATAGGGCCGAATTCTCCTAGAGAGACTCCAAAAATACATTACATGATATTTCATTGGGTACTATTGCCCCAACTTATAATGGAGGTTGTACCTCAAGGTCTATGCACAATAATGACATCCTAAAAGGAGGTAAAAACTGTTAGTTTTTCAACATTCAAGCTAGCATTATGTTAGGATATTTATTGAGAGAACAACAAGTACAGCAATCAAACACAAGAGACAATGAACACAGTGTTTTTCATCGGGGAAACCATAAATGGAGAAAACCCCACAACTTCCTCAAAGATAGAATCAGCACAAAAGGTAAAACCCAAAACAGTAAGATGCACTCCCGACAGTAGCAATCTTCTTCTTGTCTAGCCCCAGTGTCTTCTCCTTCCTCAACTATGCACTACGCTTGAGTGTGTGAGTGATGTGTACTAAATAGAGACTCCAACTCTCTATTTATACTAATCCCGACATAACTAAAACCCTACTAGGGCCGACCTCTACTTGGAGAGTCTAATAACCCTAGTGCCCCGGAACTGCGGGGACTTTAACTCTTAGACAATCGGAGGGTTACCCACTATGACTTGACATGACTTGTTTACATTATTGATTCTCCCGATCGGAACATCAGGGCATGACATCATGACTCAATTACATAATAGATACATCCCGGAATAAACATCGGGTTACAATACATAAGATACATAGATGAATACATTCTGAAGTTACAAATACATCAACACTCCCTCTTAATTAGGAAGGTATTCTTTCGACACAATTTTCAGCACTAGTCTTCTTCTCTAGATCATCTCGTCATCTTCATCTCAAGTATTCTGAGTCTTCAAGTCATCTTCATCTTTAAGTCATCTTCATTCTTCGAATCTGGATCATCATCACTGCTGGATCTGGATCTCATCTAGTCATCATCATATGTGCTATCTCATGATTCTTCTCATCATAGGAAGCTCTACAGAGCCAACCTTCTTTCATGCTGGTTGTAGGCCTAGCCATCATGTAGGTCTTCTCCCAGCACTTACATCTGACCTGCTCGGCAGAAAGGCACACCCAGCACTCACATCTGATCATGTAGAAACCTACAATCACATCAGATAGGCCCAGGACTCACATTCACCAGCATGACAGGACATCACTATCATATGTGAAAAGGCTTCAACACTTATATCTGACCTACTCATTAGAAAGGCATACTACTCTCTTCCATCCAGGAAGGAACACATCCTGCTCACAGTGATGAAATAACTTTGTACTTTCATCCAGGTGGGAATCACATCCTACTCACAGTGATGAAAGATTTCCATACTTTCATCCAGGCTGGAATCACATCCTGCTCACAATGATGGAAAGGCTCTGGACTTACATCTGACCTAGTAGGAACCAAATCCTACACCCTCGTCAGAACGACATGCACTCACATCTGACCTGGTAGGAACTAAATCCTACACCCTCGTCAGAATGGCCCCCAATCCCAGACTGAGCTACCTGGTAACAGACCAGGTGCCTCCACTCTCCCAGAGAGTGGTAGTTTCCCTTTCATCTGTCCTACTCGACAAAATGGACAACACTCACATCTGACATGGGAGGAACCTAATCCTTTAGCCATGACAGAATGGTTCAGCCCTTACATCTGACCTACTCGTCAGAATGGCTCTCTCAGTCCTGGACTGAGTGTTCCTGGTAACTGACCAGGTACCTCCATTCCCGGAATGGCAATTGCCCTTACATCTGTCCTACTCGACAGAATGGCTAGCACTCACATCTGTCATGGAAGGAACCAATCCTCTCACCATGACAGAATGGCTTAGCCCTTATATCTGACCATGGAAGGAACCAATCCTCTCACCATGTCAGAATGGCTATGGGACTCATCACTTTCCCTTGGAGGAAACCTCGATCTGGAGAACACCAAGCTTCTACCTAAAGTACTCGAACTTCACTCTGGCCAATGGCTTTGTCAAAACATCAACTATATGTTCCTCCATTGCAACATACTGGAGCTTCACTGCTCCCCTCTACACCATATCCATAATATAGTGGTGCTTGATCTCGATATGCTTCGACTTGTCATGGAACACTGGATTCTCTGACAAATTTACGCAACTCTAGTTGTCACAATGTATACAAGTAGCATCCATCTGGAGATCAAATAAGTCAGACAGTAGCTTCCGCAGCCATACTGCCTCACAACTAGCTGAACAAGCTGTGACATACTCTACTTCAGCTGTACTCAGTGCCACACAGGATTGCTTCCTGGTAAACCAAGAGATCACACCTGATCCCATACTGAAGCAACACCCTGAAGTGATCTTCCTATCGATGGCACTGCCTGCCCAATCTGTATCAACATAACCCTCCAGGTTAATCCTTTGATTTGCATCGTACTTGAGCCCATAATAAACTGTACCCCTTAGGTACCTCATAATATTCTTTGTAGCAATCAAGTGAACATTTCTCGGATCTGTCAAGAACTGGCTCAAGGTGTTGACAACAAAGCAAATGCCTGGTCTCGTGTTCGTCAGGTACATCAATGACCCAATCATCTGATGATACGTCGTAACATCAATCGACTCTGATGAAGCATCGCTCAATAGCTTCAGGTTCGATTCCATAGGTGTGGCCATAGTCTTGCAGTCCATCATCCCAAACCTCTTCAAGATCTCTACTGCATACTTCCCTTGTCTAAGGAAGATTCCATCCGCACTCTGCCACACCTCCATACCTAAAAAAATAATGCATCATACCCAAGTCCTTCGTATTGAACTCGGAAACAAGCTTTCTCTTCGTATCAACAATCAACCCATCCATACCTGTTACAAATAGATCATCTACATATAGTAGAAGCATCACTAGGTTTCCATTTTCAACCTTGTAGTAAAGGTTGGAATCTGCTTTACTCTTGGTAAATCCCAAACTAGATAGAAAACTGTCAATTCTGCCATACCAGGTCCTGGGTGCCTGTG